>NC_069497.1:3596316-3620603 GCF_026875155.1 Cherax quadricarinatus
TTTTTAACAAGTCACTAGAAACTGCCCTTCCCGAAACACTCAAGAGGGAAAGGGTTACACCAATAAAAAAGGTGGTGACCCTACAGACTTAAAAAACAAAGGGCCCAATATCAAACTTACCATTGCTACCAAAATCTTTGAGAAACTCGTGCACAGTAACTATATTTCATTTATAACACACAAAACATACTCAACCCCTGCCAATTTGGGATTTAGGAAAAATAAAAGCACTAATGATGCAATCATAAAATGCTGATCTGCTTTAAACAGAATTGGAAAATAAGGAATATCCACTGGGAATTTTTTTGCCCTAAAAAAGCTTTTGACACGTAACCACGACACCCTACTCCACAAACTTGCCCATTACGGTATAAGGGGCCAGCGCTTGTTATTTCAAATCTTACCGTATAGTAGTATCAGTATGTTACCATTAAAGACACAGCATCAACAACACACCCATTGATACTGGGTTCCGCAGGGAAGGCCCTTTGGGTCCCCTGCTCTTCCTCATTTTTATCAATGACACCAAAACGTTCCAACACCTAAACCCCTTTCTTTGTGACGCACAATTTTGTCATCTCTCACACATTCGCTCCTGCCCATGGTAGAGTGCGGTAGTGTCTGCCCCCTCTGCGTTTGCAGGCGAGCGCCCTTGTCAGTTACCGGGCTGCAGTGGTGTGAAGTGGTGCTGTCACACCTGGGCAAACAACTTAGGGGCACTGGATTGTAAAGATGGCGGTTTACCGGGAGAGATTTGGGGGGTCAACCCCCCCCGGGGCCCGGTCTGTGACCGGGGCCCCCTGGGGATCACCCCTGTAAACCCCAGGCGTTGCTGCTGGCGCACGAAAACCCCAACGTACAGCCACAGCCCGGCTGATCGGGAAACTGCTTTAGGGCTTGTCCAGTGCCAGTTTGAAGACTGCCGGGGGCTTTTGGTAATCCCCCTTATGTGTGCTGGGGCGTTAAACCCTTGGGGCCCCTGCCTTATTGTATGGTTCTTAACTGCTTGACACCCCTGCTTTTTTATTGGGGGGGTGGGGCATGTTGCCAAGTCTTTTGCTTTTTGTAGTGAGTGATTTTCGTGTGCAAGTTTGGTACTAGTCCCTCTGGATTTTCCAGGTGTATATAATCATTTTTCCCCTTGCGTTCCAGGGGAAAACAGGTTTTGAAAAACCCCAAGCGCTCCCAGTAATTGAGGGTTTTATCTCCGTTTGGGGGTGAAAGTTCCTGTACATTTTTTAGGGCGGCAATTTCACCTGCCTTTAAAGGGCGTTAGAGGCAGAATATTCCAGCCTAGATAGAACAAGTGCCGGGAAGAGTGTATCAGGGGGTTTGGGCCTCCCTATTTTGAAGGTTTTCATTATCCATCCGCCCTTTTTTTTTTTTTCTAGAAATCGATTGATACAATGTTATGGCCCTTTGAAGGGAGATCCTCCGACATAATCACCCCCGGGTCTTCGACGTTGGGTTTCGCTCTATTTTGGGGCCAAAATTGTTTTGTCCTGATGAAGTTTTAATTTTCCTCAGTTTACCATATCTGAGTAATTAAATTCCTCATCGTTGAATTCAATTTTTTTCCGCACCCACTAAAAAGTTTTGGGTTTTGATGTCCGCCTGGAGCCTTGCAGTGTTGCAAGGGAAAGACACTGTATGCAATTCGGGGGGGGTCATTAAAAGGGAAGACACGGTGCTGTGGCGACATCCTTGTCTCGTCGGATATGAGGATAGGAACAAGATGGGAGTTTTGTACTGTCCCTTTTGGGAACAGAGTTTTTCCCGATTGCCCTGGGATTTTTCACTTTACTCTTTTGAGACTACTTCTGTGTCTGTAGTGAGAAAATTAGAGATCCATCGCCCGATTTTTTCCTTTTTTTTTTCCCCTTTGACGCATTTTGTGCGCTTTTACGCCGGGTCACACTTGTCGAAGGCTTTTGCAAATCTTATATTTTACATCTGCTTCTTTTTTGTTTTAGTGCATTTAGGGCCTTGTCGGTGATGCAAATTGTTGAGACAGACAGGACGAAACCCGTTCTAAACCCTGTTGCCCGGGTTGTGTAATGATGGGTTTCTGAGGGTGGGATCTTGTTCTTGGACCCTTTCAAAGATTTTTAGATATGGGATTTTAGGTTTTGGGTTTCTGTATTCTTTGCTATTCCCCCCTTTGGGGAGTGGGCTATGTCTGTTGTTTTTAGTAATGGGGGGACGACCCCCGTGTCCATGCCCCCTTTCCCCATAGGATGGAAAAGGCCGTGATGGGGGTTTTTGCAGTTCTTGATAAAACACAGATTCCATGAGTCTGGCCCTGGGGCGAGTGCTGGAAATGTCTTTTTATCGCCTGTTCAAAATCATTTGGCTCGGGGAAAACATCGGATAGGTTTGGGTTTTAAATCAAAATTTTGGGGTCTCTCTAAAAAATTCATTTTGATCTTCGACTCTCATCGGGGTTAGCGGCTTCTAAAAACTGAGTATATTGGGATTTGAGTAGTCATCTTTCCTTGCTGTCTCTGTGTAGGCCCACTTTTTTAAGTGGGGCCCCCAATACTGGACTTTTGTTTCTCGATTTTGTTTGGCAAAGGAAAGAAATACTTTGGGTTTCTTTCGATTTCATTTTGGCTTTTGTTTTCCCGCGTTTCCCCTGACTCCTAAAGGATTTTTTTTAGCTTAATTCGATGCTTGCTATTTTCGACCAGTGTCCCCCTCGCATTTCAGATATTTTAACCTCTTTTAGCCGCTCTGTTATTCTTTTCCCGTCCCCCTTAAAAAGGGAGCGCCTTTTCCCTTTCTTTTTTTCATTACTCCTCCTTTTTCTTAGGGGTAAGCCTTGTGCATACATCGAGTGCCACCGATTTAATCTGTTCTAGGCATAAGTTGGGGTCTGGTTTCTATGTATCTTCCCGCTTATATCGGTTTTGGACTTTGGGTTTTCTTGGTCCCCCCTTTATGTTTTTTTTATTGAAGTTGAATTTGGGGGAATGCTCCCCCCGGCTATCCTTTTGTCGGTCTGGGGCCACGCATACATGTCTGAACCTCAATTATGTTGTGATCTGAGTATATTGTTTTTGATATGGTGACTTTTTTCAATCTATTGTTAGTGAAGATGAGGTCTAGTGTATTCTCCGTCTAGGGCTCTATTATTTGCTGGTTTAAATTGAATTTTGTGCAAGATTTAAAAGCTCGTGTGGTGTGGTTTTCATCAGAGTGCCTCCCGGGTTTTACGCAAAATATATTTGCTAATTCCTCCATTTTAGGTGCCTTAAGTTTTTAAATCCCCCCGGAGCAAGTGTTTGGGGGCAGGGCTGGGAAAATTTCCAGACAGTGGTCAATTTTTAACAGCTGTTCCCGGAATTGGCTGGATGTTGCATCCGGAGGCTTGTAGACAACCATCAATGAACTAGGTTTGTTCTCTCGACCTTAAAACTGCTAAATACTTCCACTACATCATTTGAGGCATTAAGCAGTTCTTGCAAACAAGTGACACTGCAATGTATTAGGCCAACCCCCCCCTTTTTGCCCTGTTCACACATCTGTCACATCTGTAAAGGTTTGTAACCTGGGTATCCATATTCGTTGTCCAAGTGATCCTTTATGTGGGTCTCAGTGAAAGCCGCGAACATTGCCCTTTGGCTCTGCAAGCAGTCCCACGAAGGATAAATACAGTAGGCTATTGAGCACTTAAAGGACGATAAACGCCCAGTCTGCGCAAGTCTTATTGCCCAAAGATCATCCGGGAGACATATGGCGTACAAGATAGTGACTTGTATGGTGAAGCAATGAACGGAGGACAACGAATTTTCGTCAACTGCTATCAGCAACGGTTTATATGAATGACGTTTTAGTCACCAGGTTTCAGGACGTAGTTTTAACGACACACCACTGTCACTGTAAGAATGATAGCTGTTTCACGGTATTATACGGGATCAAGTTTACGCAACGTTCCCTTTGAGGCGGACGAAGCGGATATAAGAAAGTTTTTTGAGAAGTATGGACGGTGCATTATGCTCAACATGGTACGTGGGCGGCAGGAGCCTATGCTTGTTTTCCAGAGGGTTCTTTCCAACCTCAAAATGACTTTGATGCACCCAATACCATCCTATGTGTATCTACAAGATTTCAGGACGCAGTAATGGGAAATGTACCCAGGACAACGACTACGTGCGACATGTGGTGAGGTATGATCACATAGCGGGCGACCTGTGACAAGCGAAGACATTGGCCTGGACCTGTGGTGACGTCGCAGCCCCTGCTTCAAAGGTGGCAGGTAAAAACATCGGATGGAGAGGCGGTGTTTTGTGGACGAGATAGTGGATCGGCACACAGGACTGGCGTGGTTGGAGTCCTGCCCCCAACCTGGCTGCCTGATCAGGTGTCGTCATCCTGTGGATAAGGAAAGCAGGCAAGTACAAGAGAAGGTTCTTGAGAATTGAGGAGGAATTGGTGGAGGTGTTGAAGACGTTGTCACCCACCAGAGAAGGACATTACAATCTGAGCGAGGTGGTCATTGGAGAATCGTCGGTTCAGAAGTCTGAGACATTATAATTTGGGGACGTGATGATGGTCTGGAGTCGTCATTGACTCATTAAACCATTCTCAGGTGAGGTGGAGAGGTTCAATCAGAGGTAACATCTGACCAAGAACATGTGTAACATGACTGTCACGATAAAGAGGGCGGCTACAATCAGATTCTGATGACGTACTTACGCCTGCACAAAGGCCTGGGAAACAGACTGAGGGAAATGTGAAGGTAGTGGTGTAGGTGGTGGTAGCCATGATAGGAGGCACCGGAAGAAGGGGGGAGGTGTCGAACGTAAATTCAAGCTCTGGAGTTGTAAAGAGTGATGAGAGGAAGCAGGGGTGGAAACTTAATGGGCCTTAGGTGTATGTCTGTAAATTTAATGGGTTAGTAGCGTATGGAAAGAGAGATTTGGTTTCGTAAATTTCTGAATAAATCTAGAGGGGATGTTGTGTTCCTGCTGGAACACAATTTCAAGAGGGTAGGGTGTTTGGAGGTGGCAGATTTCGAGTAGTTATCCTGCCATCTCCCCGTCTAAAAGGTGGTGTCCGGAATTTAAAATAAGGACGAGCCCGTTTTGTTTTGCAGAGAAGCGAGGGAGAAGGTGGGAGGAGGGTGTTGTGTGTGGATGGGTGGTGGATGGTAAGCGTGTGTCTTTTTGGTTAGTGTGTATGCGACGGCAGAAAATAACATAAAGGTAAAGAATTGATTTTGGTGTGAGGATTCTTGTGTTTTTTCTTAAGTGACTGCCAGAGTTGGCTATAGTTTGGTGGGGAACTGAATAGTGTTATCAGGGTGGCTGATGTGGACCCAAGAGGGGCTGGATATATGTCTGGTGGCTCTTAGGATTTATTAAGGGATGTTAGGTTACGTGATGCCTTTGGGGGGCGTGTGGGAGACTGAATATAACTTGTTTAGGAGTGGGATATCTGCGAGACAAGAATTAGAGTGTACCTTTCACAGGGAGTGATGTGAAATCTTTCAGTACTGCTGAGGCTACAAATGTCAGATCATAGGGCAGTGTTGTGGAGGTTGGGTGGGGGATGCTCGCGGACATATATAGAAGTTATGGAAATTAAATATAAGTGTGTAGGTGATGAGGAGGGGTTGGAGGGGTTTTCAGTACTATGGAGGGAGCTTAGTGTGAAAGAACGGGGAGGGGGATGACATTGGACATGGTGGGATAGTGTCGCAAAGGAAGGATTAGAAAGTGTTATGTGAGAGAGGGAAACGTATAATTTAAAATATGGAGGGGGCTAAACTATTAGAGGATGGGTTTAAAGAGGTTGCTATAGGAGGGGGGTGGGTGGGAATAAAAAATTTTTCCTATGGATGAAATAGCTGAAATAAAGGGAAGGTTGAGGGTGTTGCAAAATGAAATGTTTCAAGCTGTAAGGATGCAGGCAGGGGTGGAGGAAGTGCTTTGGGGCGACAAGCCGTCAGCGTGTGTTTTGCGGCATCAAAAGCAAAGGCAAGCGGTGACAGCTATACCATGTTTAGAGGTAACGGAGATGGTTGGGAATTATAAAGTAGGGCAGGAGATACGAACCACGAAGGGGATGTGTGCGTATGCGGAGGCTTGGTTCGAGATGTACTGGAACATTGGGGGGGTGGGTGACGGGGCGTTGGACAAGGTGTGTACGTATGTGACGTGTAATTTAGGAATAAGTGATCGAAAGGCTTTAGGTGGGACTATTACGGCAGAGGTGTAACATATCGACTTCTTTATTTTTCAACCGATTACGTTCATTTTTGGTGTACTATTAGAAGCTTATATACAACATCCTGTGCTGAAGTTTCAATCATATCGGCCAAAAAGTAAATGAAATATGCAAAATTTACGAAAAATTGCATTTGGCAGGTGAGTCCTTCTCAGTGGTACTTGGAAAAGTGGTTTTGACACTTGCTGCTGATAGAACACCTCTAATTCCATCATGAGATACGTACCTTTTCTAAAATAAAACCTTATCTTCATGCTAAAAAAAAATAAGTTTCATAACTTTTTTGTCATATTGGAAGATGTCGGTCTTGTTGGGCCCCCATAAATCTAAAAATATTTGGGATAGTTTTAGAAAGGTCGTATTGTCTTGTAAATCAATCATTCTCCTATGTTTGTTGTGAAATCAAGTCAATTCATTCATAAATAAGGATGCTATTCACATAAATAGGTAAAAAGTTACTTTCGAGATATAGGCCAAAGCGCGCGGCACCCCCGCTGCCGGGAAATAATTTTTTCCCCAAAAAAAATTCGCCTTTTTTTACACTTTTTCCGCGACCTCGAGTGTTTTATTTCAGTTAACCATTGTAAATCCGTTTCTCTCATCACTGATGAGAGAGGTCGGACCCTCTCTTCACCTTCAGGGAAATATCGATAGAAATTTTTTCCTTGGGGCGTCATATTATGCTATATATTTTTTTTTAAGGTGTACTTTTTATGTTTATATGCTATTATTATATTGCTTTTAATGTCATAATAGATCAATTGTGATAGAAAAATAAGCCATATAATTGATATTAGCGTGGGTATGGAATATTTTGTTGGCTGGAGGTGACGGCATTTTATGCAATATCCCCAGGTACCTTTATTGGTTACGTGATCATATTAGCTCCACCCACTCTGGCATGATCTCAGATGGTAAATTTTTGTATTATTAGACATAAAGATATAATAAGAAAACGATAAAAATAACACGGGGAAAACGTCACAAAAACGTCAACAAAGCTGAGTCAGCGCTTCTTACGCACTATGTCGCGTCAGCACTGTCACCATGCCTGTTATAAATGGCTGTAATTCCTTTTAGAAACATCGTACAAGGATAATAATTATACCAGAGTGTAGCCAGAAGTTTCAGCTATTTTTTGGTAACAATAACTCCATTTTCATATTTTTTCGATTTTTTTTTTGCACCGCGCGCGTGAACCTGACTGCTCCCTTAGGTGGGACTATTACGGCAGAGGAAATAGAGAATGCGTTAAGGGGAATGAGGAAGGGGAAAGCCCCCGGGTATTGAGGGTTTCTCCCGGTAGAATTTTATTTACAACATTGGGCGTTGATAAAGGAATTTATAGTTAGGTTATTTAATAGTATGAAGGAGAAGGGTAAGTTGGGGGAGAAGCAGGAAACAGCTGTTGTAGTGTTGGTCCCGAAGGTCAAGGGGCAGCCCACCCTTCGGGAGTACCGAGCCATATCACTGATGTGTGCGGGACTATAAGGTGTTTGCAAAAATTTTAGGTAATGGGTTCAAATGTGTTGTGGAGAGGGTGGTGTCAAAATCTCAGTTTGGGTTGCCGGGAAGGTCGATGATTGATGGACATGGGATACTGAGAAGTTTTGTGGAAGCTAAGGGGGGGGGTGGAGGGGCGGTTTTGTTGGCTCTAGATTGGCAGGGAGCATTTAAATAGAGTGGAAAGGGGAGCTTTGCAGGTTATACTTAGGAGACAGGGTTTTGGGGAGGAAATAGTCGAGTGGGAAAAATACGTTGTACAAGTGGAGAAAATGAGGATACAGATTAATGGGTGTAGGGGGGGGAAATTGCAATGGAAGAGGCCTTAGACAGGGATGCCCAATGTCCCAAATATTGTTGCGTATTTCCAGGCCCCCTTTTTTTAGAATGGTTGACCGTACTTATGTACGCCATGTGAGGGAAGTGTGGGGGTGGGGAGGGCCTGGCTGGGGTTAATTGGATATGTTGACGACACCACTGTTCTCATTCGTGAAGGGATGTCAAGGGGAGTGTTGGACAGGTGGTGCAATTATTTGGAAGTGCCAGGGTATGCAGGTAAATAGTGCGAAGTCAAGGTGCAGGGGGTTTGGGGTTCTTGGGGGGGGCTTGTGGGGGGGAGATGTAATGTTTGTTAAAAGAATGGGCGGTGTCTTTAAAGATTGTGGTATTATTTATAGGGATGAATGGTTGCGGCGCGGGAGGAAAACTCGGTAGGTTATTGGAAAGGATCGGGGGGCGTCTAGGTGTTCTGAGACCCCAGCACCTAACTCTGATACAGCGAGTGATGGTCGTGAACATTTTATGTATAGAAAGGTTTGGCATGTTGCAGCTGTGTTCCCAATTACAGGGACAGCTATTGCGGTTTACTAAGAGGGGTGTACAAATTTTTGGGGGGTTCACGTTGTGATTGGTTATGGAGGGAAGTTGTAATGTACCTGTAAGTCAGGGTGGGTTGGGGTTGTTGGATTTGAGACGGAGGGCTAAATGTGTGTTTATTAAATGGGAAGTGTTGCGTGAGGGTGTGAAGCGGGGCGTTTGGGAAGGTTTAAAACGACAGGCTGGGTATGTGGTATCGAGGAATGGAGTTGAGGGAATGTGAAATAGTTTTGAGGGCTGTGATGTGGGTTAGGGAACTGAGAAAGGTTCGTATAAGGGTTTTGTGTAGGTTACTTGTAGGTAGGTGCGTTGTCCCAGTTGAGGGTTTGTTCCCCATGTATGCGTGGAAGAGTATTTGGTTTTAGATTTAGTAAAATGAAGTTAAACCCTTGGGCGCGTGAGGTGATGTTTCGTTTTCTGCATGGGATCCTTCCGTCTGGTGAGATATTACGAAACAGACGGGTTTTGTAGAGGTGGGGGGTGTGGTATCTGTGGAGGGGATGAGACGCGTTCCATGTAGTTTACTTTTGTGAAGGGCTAGAGGAGGTTAGGTGCTGGTTAAGTAGGTTGGTACAGGGGGGTGGGGGGCCATGGGGTGTCTGTTTGCGTGCTCTAAGTCTAGATATGGGTGGGTTAGACGAGGGTGTCATAAGAGCTTTAGATTATATCATGGTAGATTATATATATATGTCGTGGGTGTGAGGGGGAGGGGGGTAGTGAAGAGCGAAGGAAGGTTCTTGCGGTTAACGTTCTATCGTACGAGGTGCGTAACAGACATTTGTATGGGAGGAGGTGGGATCAGGCTTTCTCAGAGGATATAGAATGGTAACGTTAGGATTCTCGTAAATCTGTGATTGGAAATGAGTGAGTGAGGGGTTTTCATAGGTTGGAGGGAGTCAGGGGGTAACAGCGGGCTCGCCTCCCTGGGGGGGGGTTTGTGAGAGTGTTGTGAAATGTGGGTTTGGAATGGTTTCCTGGTTTTTTATTGAGACTTTATGGCATCCAAGTGTGGATGTGGAGGCTCAAGGTCTCGTTATGTTTGATATAACACTTTTCAGAATGTAGGTATAATATAGAAAATTTTTTTTTTATAATTATGATGTGTATCAGTCTTGTAAAACATGATTCCTTGAGAAATAAGTTGTTTGCGACAGGAAGTGTGTTTTTAGTTTGTATTTATGTTACGTGCTGGGTTTTTTTCACGATGAGATATACTTAATACGTTTTGCATTGTGCATACAGTGCATTGATTAATGTTTTGTGAAAATTTTTGTGTGTACGTGGGGGGTGTGTGTGTGGGATGTGGTGTGGGTGTTGGGGTGTGTGTGTGTATATACATAAATATATATCCCTTTCTATTGTATTGAGCCTTTGTCATGGGTCAGACGTTATGTAATACTTTAAATATGCATGATTGATTCTTTTTAAAGTTTATAATTATGGTCTGCACCCTGATACCGGTTTGGTGTTAATGCTAAGTTCTTGATGTTAAGTTTTAGTCTGTATGGTATACAGACATATCTAGACAGTTTAGTGACGTAGTCCATTTGTGTCTGAGACTTGTATATGGGTGTATTGTAACAGTATAGTTTACCTGGAGTTTACCTGGAGAGAGTTCCGGGGGTCAACGCCCCCGCGGCCCGGTCTGTGACCAGGCCTCCTGGTGGATCAGAGCCTGATCAACCAGGCTGTTACTGCTGGCTGCACGCAAACCAACGTACGAGCCACAGCCCGGCTGGTCAGGAACCGACTTTAGGTGCTTGTCCAGTGCCAGCTTGAAGACTGCCAGGGGTCTGTTGGTAATCCCCCTTATGTATGCTGGGAGGCAGTTGAACAGTCTCGGGCCCCTGACACTTATTGTATGGTCTCTTAACGTGCTAGTGACACCCCTGCTTTTCATTGGGGGGATGTTGCATCGTCTGCCAAGTCTTTTGCTTTCGTAGTGAGTGATTTTCGTGTGCAAGTTCGGTACTAGTCCCTCTAGGATTTTCCAGGTGTATATAATCATGTATCTCTCTCTCAGTTATTGTGTTCTAAGCTGTATTCTTTTTCAGTTTATTTGTATGTTGGTATATGTACAGCTGTATTGTTAGGGATAAGTATGTAGATTTTCTAGTAAGATTATGATGTTAGGTTTTATTTTTTGATTAATGTGAAGGATGGGATTTAACTGATATAACTTCTTTGTATATTTCATGTTCAGGTGTATTGAACCTTTGTCAGATGTCATTTATATGTACAATTTATATATATGCAAGGTTTTGTATATATGTCAATTCATGACCCTGTGACATATAATTTTTTTTTAGCTATGTTCTTGCTGTAAGTTTTTGTTGTAATATCTTGCAAGCATGTAGGTACAATCCGTTTGTCAGTTAATTTGGTTAGGGTTTCCCTACTGTTTCTATATTTTTATGTTAAACTGTATTGGTTTTAAATAAAATATATAAAAAGAAATGGTAGTTCTCCTGGGCTGACGACAGAGGCGCGACAAGCACCACCTCACACTACTGCAGTCAGGGAACTGAAGTGCATTTGCGCAGGTCTACACGGCCCAATAGCGATGCAGGCAATGTCAACCAGGAATTAGTTGTATCTGCCTGGGGGTTGTTAGGATAGATTTACTGTTCAAGGAATGGTGTCATTACTACAAGACCTGGAAGGGTCAATGGGTTTACTGTACACCATTGTGTCTTTCAGATGCACCTATCAATTGAAATTACATGTACTATGAGAAATTTTGTAAAATGTATGTAAGAATTATCGTTGTATTTGAGGTGTGTAATTGACATTACATACCACTGTTCTCGCTATGTAATTTTGTCGGTTGTTTTTGGTAATATGTATGAGTTTAAAAACAATCCAGCATCATGTGCTACCTGTGATTCTTGAAGACTGTTACTTCATAATAATCCAACATTATGGGCTTATAGGAATCCCTTCCTTTAAAAAATATGTAAACAAATTTCATACACAATGTCTAAAAAAAATATTCTATTCTATTCTATTCTATTCTATTTGTTTTGCCGGTAATCCCGGCCCAGGTCTCTTCCATTTTGGTGACCCGGCATTGGCTCCCCGGGTAGGGAAGTGACATTTATCATTACTTGCACCAGTGTCTTCAGCAGGAATGGGGGGGTACCTCACCCGGCCCTAAAGGCCAGATGACGTACCAAACGTTAGTGTGCACTAACAGTGGGCTGGTGTGCAGTGCAATGGAGGCCCCAAAACAGGCCCTCGCAGCAACTTCAGCGGGGGGGGGGGGGGGGGGCGGGGTGACGTGCAAGGACTTGAAGTAAGGTTTCCAAGTCCCTGACAGCTAAGTACACAAGATGTGCTGCCTCATCCTCTCGGGTCTGCCCTACTGGAGTCATTGGGAAGTGTCTACTGCGAAGGGGCATCGTAGCCGGGCAGTCTAACAGGTAGTGCACCAAGGGCTGCGGAACCATTCGGTCACAATGGGCACAGAGCTCCTCTCGTGCCCGTTCAACAATCCGCGCAGTGGTGGGATACCCTAAGCGTAGGCGGTGGATATGTACCCTCAGTTCCATGGACTGTGTCCGAAGACTTGGAGGGGGCACCCTGTGGGTTGCCCTGACATACCAACAGAGGCTCCGTGACTCCCCAGGGTCAGGGAATGGGCGCCTCGCCGCACCAGCAGCCAACAGAGCAATCTGGCTGAGGCTGATGGAGATCGCAGCACGTGGCTGTGCCTCGAGGGTTGCAGTCCTAGCAGCCTCATCTGCAGCATCATTGCCAGGGATACCCACATGGCTCGGGATCCAGTTGATGGTAGCCCTGCGACCCTGGGCCATGAGAGTCTGCAGTCACCGGAAAGGATGTGATTAAGTGTATGTTGTCTTTGGCTCTCTGTGCATAAGCGCTTGGATCGCTGCCTTGGAATCAACGTGGATGATGGGGGGATGTGATGGTCTGCAAGAGCATGCTGCAGAGTTTGTTGGATAGCAAAGAGTTCGGCCTGGAGGATGGTGCAATGGTCTGGGAGGCGCCAACCTCCCTGTCAGTTGCTGTGGAACATCCCAGCAGCTGTGCGGCCTGCCACTGGTCTCTGGAGCCAACAGTGTAATATGGCACACACCCTGGGCCTTCCGCACCCACAATGTTTGCCGAGGCAAGGTGGTGCAGAATGTCCCGGGTGCAAGCCCTCTTGCTATCTGGTAGGGTTGTCCAGCTCACCGCAAACAGCTCTGGTCCCCAAAGGGGGGGTGGCACAGTGTGTTCGCTGCCAGTCTGTCGCAGCCTCCCGCCTGGAGCAATGTCATGGGCAAGAGCCTCTGGGGTGGCATCTGGTACTGACCACATCCATCGGGGGCCGGGGTGCAGTGGAATGACCTGTCCCTGGCGGACCTGAAAATCTCTCATCATTTTGTCAGCCCCTGGGAGTCGGAGATATTTTTGCAACCCTCCTGGCAGCTACCAGTGGTTTCCTGTCTTCAAGAGGCTGTAGCTGCACCTCAAGGTTCAGAGCCACTGCATTGGCCCACCTAGGAGCCCCAGCATGGCCCGTACAGCTGTGTTCTGGATAAACACAGAGGGATTTGATGTTTGTGGGTCTGGCATGAACCAGAGCAAGTGCCCCATAGCCCAATGAGGGAACGTATTACCTGGATGTAGAACAACCTCATGACCTCGAGGCTGGCCCCAACCCTAGGGTTGGCCATGGCACTCAATCCCCTCACCCTCTGCAGAGCCCTCTCTTTAATGTGGCACACATTGTTTCTGGAAGGTGAGGTGCCTGTAAATGTAGATGCCTAGGTACCTATACTGTTAACCCAAACTCCAGGTCGATGCCCAGGACCCGCAGCCTCTGACTGGGCACCTTGGTTCGAAGGATCATGGCTTTGAATTTCGCCGCAGATATCTTGAGTCCCGGGTTTGACGGCAGTGGAAGCCAGCAGATCGAGGTCCTCCTGGGCACGCTGCAAAACCCGCGCTTTCTAGGTACGAGAAGTGCCGGGTCATCGGCATAGCTGAGGAGGATTGTGCCTCTGGAGAAAGGCAGGCACACCAGCTGGTGCATCAGTACATTGAACAGGGTGGACAAAGCACCCCACCCTGTGGAGTGCCTTTGTCCAGGGTCATGAGAGAAGAGGCATCCCCCTGGAAGCGTCCCCAGGCCCGCCTGTCCTGGAGATAGGAACGAACCCATGAAGCAGCCTGCCTTTAACCCCCCTGCGGGCCAAGAGTGAGAGAATGGCAGGTGCGCTGGCTACCTCAAAAGCTTTCTCGAGGTCAAGAAAGACAACAATGTGGGCTTGGGCGTCCGACCCAATGCCGGTCAGTAGAGGGGTAAGCTTTCGAAAGTCCCCACTCCTCTTGGTGAAGCCATAGAGGTGTTTATGAGGAGGGCCAAGCTTCCACCTCAGGCGCTCCAACACCATCCTTTCAGACACTTCGAGATGCAACTGTGAGGAAGATGGGTCTCACACTGCCAGGATCCCCAGGCTTAGGAATCGGTATGATGTCAGCCTCCTTCCATACGACAGGGAGTTTGCCAGCTCGCCAAGTCCGGTTGATGACCCCCAGGACAGCTGAATGTCCAGAATGGCCAGACCGAGTGATCACCCATAGGTGATACCATCATGCCCCGGTGCAGTGTCTCGATGAGATGTGAGGCTGCCTGGAGCTCCTGGTAGGTGGAAGTCTTCATCCGTGATGTCCTTAGCCTGGCATGCTGCTTGGATCACCATCACCCTTCTTGGAAGGAGGGTGGCTTGGAGGTCCAGGAGATCCTGAGGCAGTTGAGCCATGGCCGCTCTGGAGGTGAATAGGTCCATCAGACGCTCTGCCTCCATTGCGGGGTCTGGTGCAACCGAGCCACACTGCGACTTGCCCTTTGGGCCCAAAATCATAACTTGGTCCAAATCTCAGATTAGGGGAGGAGTAGCTGAAGGAGGCACACCACTCGAACCATTTAGCCTGCCGGACCCTGTGTGAGACATGGCGTGCATGGCGCACCACTTCCCTGAGCAGACGCATGGACTCAACTCTGGGATTACGCCTGTGCATCTGGCGTACAACATTGATGCGTGGTTGTGTTCCCGGATGTCCTCATTTTTAACACCACCAGTCACGTTTATATGACCCTCCGCCTGTAATCTTAGGTATTGCTGCCTCAGTGCACATGTAAAAGGCCACCTGAAAGCTTTGAGCCGCCTCATCTGGGTCTTTTGGAAGAGGAGACTCCGCCCACAGCGCTCAATGACCTCCTGGAAGCACTGCCAGTGGGCCCTTTTTTAGATTCCATCTGGGGGTGGGGTGTGGGAAAGTGGACCCCGCTGGACCATCAGCGTAGTGACCACTGCAAAGTGATCACTGGGGGGAGATGGGGGTGAACCTCCCATCTCGCGCTCGAGAGCAACCGCCTAGAGATGGTGTGACATCCAAGCGGCCACCATAGTAAATGGTTGGCTCACCATTATTGAGGAGGGCGATCTCAGGGACCTCCTCAGAAACGCCGCAAGGTCCCTCCCAGCTGCGTTGGTAGGAGAGACAGAAGAAAGTTTTGGGGTGGTGGGCATTGACATCCCCAGCCACAACAAGACCCTCCCGTGTGGCGAGTGCTGCCACCTCTAAAATGTCAAGGTGTACCGAGAGCTTCTGTAAATATTGTAAACCACGAGAGGTCCATCCGCCAGGTGTAGGGTGACAGCCTGAACCTCTCACCCTCCCCACAGTCAAAGGGTCAGTGGAGATTGAATGAGGGATAGTGGTCCTGACGTAGATAGCTGTGCCCCTGCCAGTCCCTTCCAGGCGCTGAAGGTAGGCAGAAAATCCCGGAATACGTGGCTGCATTGGACGTGACAAATCGGTGAGTGCCCTCCTGAAACAGGAAGACATCAACCTCATCCTGAACTGCAGCTTCAATCCTAAGTGAATTTTCCACTGCAGCCCACAAATGTTCCACTGGAGGATCTTCAAGGGCCGCAGAGGTGGCTCACTGCTTCCATCTCTGCCTGGGACTCGTCGTCCGTTATTGGCGACTCCGGGGCCTCCTCCATCACAGACTGGAAGGACTCCTGGATGATGGCTTGAAGTTCCATTGAGTCTTCCTGTCCAGTGGACCACCCCCAGCATCCATGACAGGAGCTGCCTGCAGGCCCCCTTTGCCCCTCTGCCGACGGCAGCAGGCGACAGAGGAGCGCTGAGATGACCCCGATGGTTTTCTTCAGTCGATCCGGAAAGGATTCGACCATTCCCTCGGGCAGGCATTGAGCTGGATGACCCGTCGAGTCGGGCTGGGTCACTGGGTATGTCGGGGTGGCTGTTGACACTGCAGCAGCATAAGCTGGGTGCACCCTGGGCCCGACATGAGTGGCCATGGGCTTTGAAGTCCCCTGGCGGGGAACCTCTGCCTGACTCTGGCCGCTCACAGTGGGGGCCTGCCCTTGGGAAGAGGCCTGCTGGCGGTATGGCAAGGAATGTTTGGTGCCCAGCTAAAACCCTGCTGGGCAATGTGCCTGGCTGTGGCTGTTTTTCCCAATGATTCTGTCTTCTTTGCCACCTTGCCATCTGAACCCACAGTTGACTGTTGCTGCTGAAAACCATGTCTGCCCCCTGATGCCACCGCGGGGAGCCCAGTGAGGGGAACTCGCTGGTATTCCCCTCCTGCGGTATCCGGGAACCGTGTTTGGAGCCCATGCTGACTGTTGCTGGCAGTTCCAAGGCTGGGTGGTGTGGGGGCTGTCGGGTCGTTCCAATGACGAACCTGCTGCCAGTGCTGCACCATCACAGGACAGCTCCGGTTCCAGGCATGGTGCCTATTTGAGCAGTTGGCACACTTGGGCTCTGGCCGAAGGGCATCGCCAGTTGGCTGTTTGAGGATTGCAATGCAGTCCTTCGAGTCGTGTGCCTTGCTGCACACACCACACTTCTTCTTTTCGCTGGCAGGTGGCTGCAATATGATTGAACCCCTGGCAGTTGAAGCATTGTACTGGGCCTGACAGGTATGGTCGGGTCTTGAATCTTCCCCAGACCCCAAGGTCCAGGTGTGTGGGAAGTGGACCTTTGTGGTGGATCAGCACCTGGCGGGTGGGCACCTTGTTCACCGTTGCAGTGAGTCGCTCCGCCTTGACAATATTGGGCACTTCCAAAATGGGGTCCAGTGGGAGGGGCACAGGGACGTGTAAAAGCACCCCCTTGTACACCTTCTCCGAAGCAAGCAGTTCCACCATGCTGGGATGGGTCACAACCGCCCTTCAACCCTCGTAAGAGTCTTCGTCCCGAGGAATGACCAGAACCTCGTTCCTGAGAGTGAACTCGCAGCGGAACTTGAGGGGGGGGAAAGACCTTCCAGATACTTACAAACCCGTAGTTGGGAACCTTGAATTTGTTGAAGGCCCTGGTTGCTTGTGCCCGAGCTGAGCGGGAACTCCTTCCACGTGGAGTCAACCACCCAGTCCACTGTGGAGGCCAATGCAACTGGTGTAGGGACCTGGGATGGCTCCATCCTTGCCACTTGAGGAGCTACATCCTCCTGGCTTCCTTCCACGACCCTATGGCCATCTGGGGGTCAAGTCTTCTTGGGTAGGGCTTTGGGCCCACGGGCCTAGTGGCAGATTTGTAGGTACAGTAGTCTCCACTGCATCCTTGGCCTTCTTGCTGGGGGCTCCCACCTGCCCCCCGTCGTCCTCCAAGTCGTCCCCCCCATTCCAAGGAACGTTTAGGCCGCTCTCCTGGATCTGTCATGGTGACTGTGGTGTGGGGACAAGAGCCCGCAGCAGAGCTGCTGCCTGTGACCTCACAGCCGCCCACACTGGGTGCAGAGCTGTGAGGCTCAGAGCCCAGTCGGGGCCCGTAGCCACCCTCTCGTGGCTCACTGCTCTGAAGCACTGAACACAGTCCAAGGATTTAACCCGGAACGACGCTAATCTGTGCGTAAACTAACACAGATTTTCGAACACAACACACACTGTTTTCCAATCTTCGTCCAGTCGATAATCCTTATGAATTGAAATTCCTGATCTTCACTGTGTCTACCGGGTCCATCCTAAAAAAAAAATATTATTATTATTATTATTAAAGATTCGTCGGTATTCTCTCGGCCCGGGCCTTTTCCAAGTGGTGGCCCGGCCTTGGCTCCCTCTTTAGGGACTGTCTGAGACCTAAGTCTCCCATGGGAGGAGGCACAAGTACCTCCTCATCTTTGGGACCAACTGTCCCCAGGTCTAGCCACAAGCTAGGCCTCTCTGGTCTACCATCCCCGCCCCAAGGGGGCAAATGGGAATGACAGTCTTATGAGCTAAAAACTCGGGCTCAGGCACCTACCCTACCCTGGAAGGGTTAGGCATGGTAACGATCAAAAAAAAAAAAAAAAAAAAAAAAAAAAGATTGCTGACTTAAGAAATCGTAATGACACGATTGCAAATAAACCATACCCCCGGCCGGGATTGAACCCGCGGTCATAGAGTCTCAAAACTCCAGCCCGTCGCGCTAGCCACTAGACCAGCTAGCCACAATAAGATTCATCCAACTAGGTATATTTCTACACCATAGGAAAATTAGCACAGGCACCTCTGTGACCACAAATGCAAGTTTTTACAGACGAATCTCCAGCTAGCGTGGGGCCCTGACGAACTCTAGCTAGCTAGAGTTCGTCACGGCCACGCTAGCTGGAGATTCGTCTGTAAAAACTTGCATTTGTGGTCACAGAGGTGCCTGTGCTAATTTTCCTATGGTGTAGAAATATACCTAGTTGGATGAATCTTATTGTGGCTAGCTGGTCTAGTGGCTAGCGCGACGGGCTGGAGTTTTGAGACTATGACCGCGGGTTCAATCCCGGCCGGGGGTATGGTTTAATTATTATTATTATTAAAGATTCACCGGTATTCTCCCGGCCCGGGCCTTTTCCAAGTGGTGGCCCGGCCTTGGCTCCCTCTTTAGGAAGTGTCTGAGACTTAAGTCTCCCATGGGAGGTGGTACAAGTACCCCCTCATCTTTGGGACCAACTGTCCCCAGGCCTAGCCACAAGCTAGGCCTCTCTGGTCTGCCATCCCCGCCCAAGGGGGCAAATGGGAATGACAGTCTTATGAGCTAAAGGCTCGGGCTCAGGCACCTACCCTACCCTAGAAGAGTTAGGCATGGTGTCGATGTATGGTTTAATTAGTTAGTTAGTTAAAGATTAGCCGGTATTCTCCCGGCCCGGGCCTTTTCCAAGTGGTGGCCCGGCCTTGGCTCCCTCTTTAGGGAGTATCTGAGACCTAAGTCTCCCATGGGAGGAGGCACAAGTACCTCCTCATCTTCGGGAACAACTGTCCCCAGGCCTAGCCACAAGCTAGGCCTCTCTGGTCTGCCATCCCCGCCACAAGGGGGCAAATGGGAATGACAGTCTTATGAGCTAAAGGCTCGGGCTCAGGCACCTACCCTACCCTAGAAGAGTTAGGCATGGTGTCGATGTATGGTTTAAAAGATTGCTGGTTAGAAACTTTATTTTAATCGGAATTTATTAACAGTACCAAATATGTTATATAAAATTTCTGATAATCCTAAATACTTTATGTAAACTTTTTAAAATTTTGCTGGAATTAATATCAGTGTTTTATTTCATAAGGAAAAAATGTTAAAATGATTATGAATATCAGATAATTAATATTGTTTAATTATATCTGACATCTTGGTCAATTTTCTGTCCATCTTGAACATAGACTAAACTAATATTACAAACCCAAAAATATTTTTTATATTTTATTTAAAAAAACAGTATACAGTATAAAATGTATAAACACATAATTACGTAATCACAATAAATGAAAGCCATTTATAAGAAAAAAACATTCTTATAACTAACGGATACAACCTATACCTGAACCCTACGTAACAAAAAATTTCTGCAAGCCAACCTGACACTCGTATTCATATCTTGTATGAAAACTGTGTATTCAGAACTATTTATATAAACTAATGCTTTGGCCTCACGATACTACATTGTAATATTAGCATTTTATGTACCTAAACATTCTGTAGCTATTCATCCCCTAATTTTGTATGTTTTATTTAGAGCACACAGTATACAATATACCAGCATGGGTTCATGGAAGGCAAATCCTGTATCACAAACCTCCTGGAGTTTTATGAGAAGGTAACAGAAGTAAGACACGAGAGAGAGGGGTGGGTAGATTGCGTTTTCCTAGACTGCAGGAAGGCCTTTGACACAGTTCCCCACAAGAGATTAGTGCAGAAGCTGGAGGATAAGGTGCACGTAAAAGGGAGGGCACTGCAATGGATAAGGGAATACCTGACAGGGAGGCAGCAACGAGTCATGGTACGTGAAGAGGTATCACAGTGGGCGCCTGTTACGAGCGGGGTCCCACAGGGGTCAGTTCTAGGACCAGTGCTATTTTTGATATATGTGAACGACATATGGAAGGAATAGACTCTGAAGTGTCCCTGTTCGCAGATGATGTGAAGTTGATGGAAAAAGAATTTAAATCGGACGAGGAAAGAGGCAGGACTGCAAAGAGACCTGACAGGTTGGACATGTGGTCCGTAACTGGCTTCTCGAATTCAAACCAGCCAAATGCAAAGTCATGAAGATTGGGGAGGGGCAAAGAAGACCGCAGACAGAGTATAGGCTAGGTGGACAAAAACTACAGACCTCACTCAGGGGGAAAGACCTTGGGGTGACCATAACACCGAGCACATCACCGGAGGCCACATCAACCAAATAACTGCTGCAGCATACGGGCGCCTGGCAAACCTAAGAATAGCGTTTCCCATACCGTAATAAGGAATCGTTCAAGACACTGTACACTGTGTATGTTAGGCCCATACTGGAGTATGCAGCACCAGTCTGGAACCCACACCTGGTCAAGCACGTCAAGAAGTTAGAGAAAGTACAAAGGTTTGCAACAAGGCTAGTTCCCAGAGCTCAAGGGAATGTCGTACGAGGAAAGGTTAAGGGAAAAACGGACTGACGACACTGGAGGACAGAAGGGTCAGGGGGGGGAGACATGATAACGAATCCCAAAATACTGCGGGGAATAGACAAGGTGGACAGAGGGTAGGATGTTCCAGAGGGGACACAGGGACAAGGGATCACAACTGGAAGCTGAAGACTCAACGAGTCACAGGGAGGTTAGGAAGTATTTCTTCAGTCATGAGTTGTCAGCAAGTGGAATAGCCTAGCAAGTGAAGTTTGTGGAGGCAGGAACCATACATAGTTTTAAGAAGAGGTATGACAAAGCTCAGGAAGCAGAGAGAGAGAGGACCCAGTAGCGATCAGTGAAGAGGCGGGGCCAGGAGCTGAGTCTCGACCCCGCAAAAACCCCAATTAGGTGAGTCATGTATATCATACATGATTAACTTAAATCACAAAACATGAAGCCATTTATAAGAAATACAGCAACCCTTATAACTAAACAATTTACACCCACACCTGAAAATACGTAACAAAAATTGCTACAAAACTTAAATGTA
This sequence comes from Cherax quadricarinatus, assembly GCF_026875155.1. Taxonomy (NCBI): domain Eukaryota; kingdom Metazoa; phylum Arthropoda; class Malacostraca; order Decapoda; family Parastacidae; genus Cherax; species Cherax quadricarinatus. The sequence goes on from NC_069497.1 coordinate 3,617,362, forward strand.
TATACTCTTTATATATAACTGTAAACCATACAAGAAAACTTACATAAGACATAGCACTTAACAGATAAACAGTACCGGGGTTGTGACCTAAATTAATATAAACTTTAAAGGAAACAAAACCAAACATGTATAAATTTTTACATAAAACTTTTCATATGACAAAGACTTATAACAAAAGAAAGGAATATACAAAAAAAAAATGTTTAAAAAATGACATAAAATAGATGCCCCAGATATGTACAAAACAAACCAGTAAAATAAGTATCTCAACATACAAAAAAATTAACACATATCAAAAATACAAACTAAAAATATAAAAATCTCTGACCCCCACTCACATCACACACACAACACTGGATCGACGTGGATACGACAGAAAGATTATCGACTGGACGGGATTGGAAAACGAAGTGTGTTGTGTTCACTCGGGAATGTACATCTGTGTTTGTTTACACACAGATTTAGCGTCGTTCCTGGTGATCCTTCGGCTGTGTTCAGTGCTTTCAGAGCTGAGCCACGAGAGGGTGGCTATGGGCCCCGACTGGGGCTCTGAGCCCACAGCTCTGCACCCAGTGTGGGCGTCTGGGGAGGGCACAGGCAAGCAGCTCCGCTGTTGGCTCTGTCCCCACACCTACAGTCACCATGACAGATCCATGAGAGCGGGCCTGAACGTTCATTGGAATGAAGGAAAAGAGTTTGGGGGACGACATGGGGCAGGTGGGAGCCCCCAAACCCAAAAAGGCCAAGGATGCAGTGGGGGAATACTGTATCTGCCACTAGGTCCGTCGGCAGCCGCTACCAAGGAGACTTGCACCCCAGATGGCCACAGGGGTCGTGGAAGGAAGCCAGGAGGCTGTAGCTCCTCACTGGCAAGGGTGGAGCGATCCCAGGTCCCTCCCCCAGTTGCGTCGGCCTCCACAGTGGACGGGGACTGGGTGATTCCACATGGAAGGAGGAATTCCCGCTCAGCTCCGGCACAAGTAACCAGGGGCCTTCAACAAATTCAGGGTTTCCCCATTATGGGTTTGTAAGGTATCTGGAAGGTTTTACCCCACCCCAAGTTCCCTGCGAGTTCACTCTCAGGAACGAGGTTCTGGTCATTCCTCGGGACGAAGGCTCTTCGAGGAGTTGAAGGGGCTGGTTGTGACCCATCCCAGCATGCTGGAACTGGTTGCTTCAGAGAAGGTCTACAAGGGGGTGCTCTTACACGTCCCTGTGCCCCTCCCACTGGGCCCCATTTTTTGGGGTGTCCAATATTGTCAAGGCGGAGCGACTCACTGCAACGGTGAACAAGGTGCCCACCCGCCAGGTGCTGATCCACCACAAAGGTCCACTTCCCATGCACCTGGACCTTGGGGTCTGGGGAAGATTCAAGACCCGACCACCAGTAGTAACAGCCTGGTTGATCAGGCTCTGATCCACCAGGAGGCCTGGTCACAGACCGAGCAGCGGGGGCGTTGACCCCCGGAACTCTCTCCAGGTAAACTCCAGGTAAACCTGTTGGGCCAGTACAATGCTTCAACTGTCAGGGGTTCAATCATATTGCAGCCACCTGCCAGTGAGAGAAGTGTGGTGTGTGCAGCAAGGCACAGAACTGGCACCATGCCTGGAACAGGAGCTGTCCTGTGATGGTGCAGCACTGGCAGCAGGTTCATCATCGGAACGACACAACAGCCCCGACGCCACCCCGCCTTGGAACCACCCAGCAACAGTCGGTATGGGCTCCAACCACGGTTCCCCGGATACTGCAGGAGGGCAATACCAGCGAGTTCCCAGCACTGGGCTCCCAGCAGTGGCGTCAGGGGGCAGGCACTGGCTTGCAGCAGCACGGTCAACTGCGGGGTCAGAAGGCAAGGTTGGCAAGAAGACAGAATCATTGGGAAAAACAGCCATAGCCCAGGCACACTGCCCAGCAGGTCCGAGCTGGGCACCAACATTCCTTGCCATCCTGCCAGCAGGCCTCTTCCCAAGGGCAGGCCCCTACTGTGAGTGGCCAGAGTCAGGCAGAGGTTCCCCGCTAGGGACCCGAAGCCCATGGCCACTCAGGCCGGGCCCAGAGTGCACCCAGCTTATGATGCTGCAGTGTCAGCAGCCACCCAGACATACCCAGTGACCCAGCCCCGACTCGACGGGTCGTCCAGCTCAATGCCTGCAGAGGTAATGGTCGAATCGTTTCCCAATCGACTGAAGAAAACCATCGGGGTCATCTCAGCGCTCCTCTGTCGCCTGCTGCCGTCGGCGGAGGACAGGGGTGCCTGCAGGCAGCTCCTGTCATGGATGCTGTGCGTGGTCCTACTGGACAGGAAGGACTCAATGGAACTTCAAGCCATCATCCAGGAGTCCTTCCAGTCCATGATAGAGTAGGCTTGGAGTTGCCAACAATGGACGATGAGTCCCAGGCAGAGATGGAATCAGTGGGCCACCTCTGCAGCCCTTGAAGATCCTCCAGTGGAACATTTGCGGGCTGCAGCGGAAAATTCACTTAGTGACTGAAGCTGCAGTTCAGGATGAGCTTGATGTCTTCCTGTTCCAGGAGACACTTACCAATTCGTCACATCAAATGCAGCCATGTATTCCGGGATTCTCACCTACCTTCAGCACCTGGAAGGGACTGGCAGGGGCACGGCGATCTACGTCAGGACCACTATCCCTCATTCAATCTCCACTGACCCCATCAACTGTGGGGAGGGCATGGAGGTTCAGGCTGTTACCTTACACCTGCTGGATGGACATCTCATGGTTTACAACATTTACAGAAGCTCTAGGTACGCCCTTGTCATTTTAGAGGTGGCAGCACTCGCCCCCCGGGAGGGTCTTGTTGTGGCTGTGGATGTCAATGCCCACCACCCAATACTTTCTTCTGTCTCTCCTATCAATGCAGCTGGGAGGCACCTTGTGGCTGTGCTGGAGGAGGTCCTTTAGATCGCCCTCCTCAACAATGGTGAGCCAACCCATCACTACGGTGGCCGCTTGGATGTCACACTCATCTTTAGGCGGTTGCTCGCGAGTGAAAGATGGGAGGTCTACCCCCGTCTCTCCAGTGATCACTTTGCAGTGGTCACCACGCTGATGGTCCAGTGGTGCCCGCTTCCCACACCTACCCCCAGATGAAATCTAAAAAAGGCCAACTGGCAGTGCTTCCAGGAGGTCATCGAGCGCTGGTGGGCGGAGATCCTCTTCCGGAAGACCCAGATGAGGTGGCTTAAAGCTTGCAGGTGCCTTCACATGTGCGGCGGAGGGGT
>NC_069497.1:3621103-3644567 GCF_026875155.1 Cherax quadricarinatus
TCCTAAAAGTTAATCACTTTTTAACTACCAAAGGCCCTTAAGGAAACAGTTGATGACCTCTGGCACTCCTTGTCACAAAAGAAAACCTTTCCTGCATTTTTCTTATGAGCCTTTTGCTTAAGCAGGACAAAAATATCACCCTCTACTGGATAACAGCAATTCACAATGCAGCCCAAAACCAAGTTGGGGGGGGTATTGAAAATCTATTACTCTAAGAATATTTGTTTTTCCCCCACTTTTTAGTGAAAAAAAAGGGGTAATAATTTTTGCTAATTTTACTGTAAAAACCTTAAAAGACCCCTTTAACAATCTGTCCCATTTACGGATACCTACACAACCCCCAATTTTTCAGTGAAAAATTAAAGTCACAAAAAACAAACAGAAAAAATGAAAAAGCACCAACTTCTCTTAGGGAGCTTCAACATCAACCTTTGGTTTATAGATGATCAGCCGTAACTGTTTTCATAACATATGAACAACAATCTTTCATCCCAACAATAACTAAACCCCCCAGGCAATGAGAAAGTGAAATCAAAATGACACATGTGGACCAATTACTCCCCCTTTTAAAATCAGGGATAATCACAGATGCACTAAGACCACTACCCTCCCTTCCTTTCCTGAAAAACATTAATAAACCTCCACTTGAATACAACAAAGTCTCTTTTGCTCCTGACGAGGCCTCAATAAGGAAGTTCACAGCTGCCCTAAAGATTTTTAATGGATACAGAATTCCCAGGCCAATGGTTTTGATGATGGACAAAACTTTTTCCCTTTAAAAATTACTTAGACTATACAACAAACATTGTCCAAAAAAAAATAAAAACGAAAAAAACTGCTTGGTTGCCCATGGCTAACCAGCAATTTGAAATCCTTTGACAAGAAAACCAATATGAAAAGCAATATAGAAAAGGTTTAAATTTCACAAAGATTTTCTTAAACCTATTCATCATTTTCCCACTAAAAAAAGAAAGCCAAACAAACTAAAACTATTTTCTTTTGATTCACAGAAAACTGGAGGAGAGGAAAAAAAAGACCGGAAAAAACCATCAGATTCTAGGGACCCCCCAAAACAAAAAAAAACTAAAAATATTGTCCTAAAACCAAAATTAAAACCCAAAAAAATTACTTCCCACGGGCCCACAGCTAACAGAAAAAAACGACTTTTCTCAACCATAGGATCTAATTCGCCAATAAAATCCCACATCCCCAAGGGCCCATCCCGGGGATACCTTAGAGGGGAAATTTCCCCAAAATTTTCCTTTATTTGAAACCAACTAAACCCCTCGGAAAGTAAACCGGAGTTTTTAAATTTCACTTAAAAAAAACTCGGGGAAAATCTGTCTAATGCCCCAACCATTATGTAAAAAGCGAGCGGCCCATTTTGTCAGTGGAACCCCCTTCCATCTGAACAAAAAAAAACAAAAGGGGAAAAATAAATAAAGAAATGTTTTAGGAAAAATAAAAATTAATGTTTTTGAGGATTTTATTTAAAAATTTAAAAAAATAAAAAAAAATAGGGCCCCTTCGGTTCTTGTATTTGGGCGGGGAGTGGGAAAGGGCCCCTGGATAGATCTTCTGATTTTTTTTATGGGTTTTTGGGGTGGATGGGGGTTTTGGGCCTATTTTTTGGAATCTCCTACCATTGGGGATGGAGCCCACAAGTGGGAACAGGAAAGGGGCCATTTAATTTAGTAAAAATTAAAGTTAAAAAGTTCTTTAAAACAAATGTTTGCCCCCCTTTATCTAGCGTCTTTTCCTTTGGTTTGACCACCCCAAAGGAACAGAGCGGGTTTTAAAATAAGAAAAAAATTAAATGGTTACCAATGGCATGATAATAAAAACTTTTTAAGTTTGGGGGAAAAAGAATGATAAATCCCAAAATCTTACGGTTTAACCAGAAAACCCAAAAGAAAGGGAAAAAAACAGAAATATTGCTGGTAGTTACCCCCCCTGATTAGGAAAAAAAATTAGAGGTAAAGGGGACTCCCCAAAAACTTCAACCCACCCCAGGTAAGGTCAATATTACCAGGAGTAGAAATTTGAAAAAAATTTGACCCCCAAGAACTAGTTTCGCCCCAGCCCGCCGGGAGGGGGGGGGAGGTGCACGACATAATCGCTAAGGGTTTTGGGGTTGTCTGAACAACCTTAACCCCACTTCCCCCCCTATTTTTCCCCTCCCCACCTTTCGCATGTATTTCTTTATTTTTTAACAAGTCATGGGAAACTAGCCCCTTTCCCCGAAACTCTCAAGTGGTAAGGGTTAAAACCAATAATTAAAGGTGGTGCCCCCTTACAGATTTTAAACAACTATAGGCCAATATCAAACTTCCATTGCTACCCAAAATTTTGAAAAATCGTGCACGTGGGATTATTATTTAAAACAGCAAAAAACTTTCTAAACCCCCTGCCAAATTTTGGATTTGGGGAAAAATAAAGCATAATGAGCAATTAAAAAAAAGGGTTTTGATCTCCCTTTACACGGGGGGAAAATTGGGGAAAAATAAGGAATTTCCCTAGGAATTTTTATTGAAAAAGGAAAAGTTTTTGACACAGTGGGGCCCACGACTTTCCTCCCAAAAACTTGACCTTACGGATAAGAGGCCATGCGCTTGCTTTTTAAAAAATCTTACCTTATTTGTGGGTATCAGTATGTTCCATTAAAGAACAGCATCAACAACAACCCAATTGTACTGGAGTTCTGCGGGAAGTGTCCTTGGTCCCTGCTTTTTTCCCTCATAAATATCAATGTCTTCCAAAACGTCCCCCAAAACACCTAAAAAACCCTTCCCTTTTTTGCGGGACGACACAATTTATGTCATCTCTCTAAAATTTGTGCCTGCCCCGGGTTTTAGAGTGGGTTGTGTTGCCCCCCTCTGTTTTTTGTAGGCGGGGCCCCCTTTTCAGTTTCCTGGCTGCAGGTGGGTAAAGTGGTGCTGTCCCCACCTCGGTAACAACTTAGGTGCATTTTGTTTTTCAGTTTGGGCGGTTAGTCTGGGGACAAAGGGGAAAAATTTACTGTGGGCTTTGGGAGTACTTAAAGGAACGATAACGCCAGTTCCTGCGCAAGTCTTTTTGGGCCAAAAGATCATCCGGGAGACTTTTATGGCGTAAAAGATAGTGACTTGTAGGGTGTAGCATTAAACGGAGGACAAAAAAATTTTCGTCAAATGCTATCGGGCAAGGTTTATAAAAGGGTTGTCACCAGGTTTCGGGAAGTGAGTCTTAACGTCACACCGCTGTCACGTAAGAATGATAGATGTTTCACGGTATTTTTCGGGAAATTAATTTACGAAAACCGGTTCCCCCTTTGAGGGGGGGACGAGGCGGAAAATAAGGAAAGTTTTTGAAAAGTATGGGTCGATCCCTTATGATCAACATGGTACGTGGGCGGCGGGAGCCTATGCTTTTTTTTCCGAGGGTTTTTCAACCTCAAAAAGGGATTTTGGGAGGCACCCATTACCCATCCTATGTGCTTTTAAAGTTTTTAAGGACGAAATTTAAGGGTAATGTCCCCAAGGCCCAAGACGTAGGGGGCCCCCTATGTGGTAAAGTTGACCCAATAGCGGGGGCCTGTGAAAAGCGAAGACATGGGGCCGGGACCTGTGGGGGCGTCGCAGCCCCTGTTCAAGGGGGCCCAGGTGAGGAACAAACATCGGAGGGAAAGGGCGGGGGGTTTGTTTTTTTGGAGCGAGTAGTGGATCAGGCAACGGGGGACTGGCGGTTTGGTTTGGGGGAGTCCCGCCCCCAACTGCCGGGATCAGGTGTGTCCCCTGTGGAAAAGGAGAGCAGCAAGTACAAGAGAAGGTTCTTAAAGTTTTGAGGGGGAAAATTGGTGGGGGGTTTTTGAAGATGTTTTCCCCACCAGAGGGGACATTAATTGAGCTTTGGTTTGTCGGGGGAAAAAGAATCGTGGGTTTCCCAGAAAATTGAAAATGTTTAATTTGGGACGTGATGATGGTTTGGATTTCGCCCATTGATTCTTTAAAAACCCATTCTCAGGTGGGGTGGAGGTTCATGGAGGTAACATCGGCCCAAGACATGTGTAACAGGGACTGTCACGAGAAAGGGGGCCCTACATCAGTTTCGGGATGACGTACTTACCCCTCCCCAAAAAAAGGCCGGGGAAAAACAGACGGGGGTTGAAGTGTGAAGGTAGTGGTGTAGGGGGGTGGTAGCCATATAGGAGGCCCCGGAAGATGGGGGGAGGGAAAAAAAGAGCACTTAAAGGTTTTCAAAAACTTTAAATTCAAGCTCTGGAGTTGAAAAGGGAGTGATGGGGGGAAGGGCAGGGGTGGAAATTTTAAAAGGGGCCTTTGGGAAAAAAATGTCTGAAAATTTTTAAGGGGTTTATTTTAGCGGTATGAAGAGAGATTGGTTTCGTAATTTTCTGAAAAAAATCTAGAGGGGAAAGTTGGTTCCGGTGGACCCAAATTTCAAAGGGGTTTCGGGTGTTGGAGGGTGGCGGTTTTCCCCGGGGGGTTTTATCCTGCCATCTCCCCGTTTTAAAAAGGTGGTGTGGGAAATTTTTAAAAAAGGGAACGGCCCTTTTTGTTTTGCAGAGAAGCGAGGGAGGGGGGGGGAGGGAGGGTGTTGCGTGTGGATGGGTGGTGGAGGGGGTAAGCGTTGTTTTTGTGAGGGGTGAAAAATTTGGGGCCGGCAGAAAAAACAAAAAGGGGTAAAGAATGTTTTTGTGTTTGAGGATCTTGGTTTTTCTTAAGGGCATTTCCCGGGAGGTGGCGTAGTTGGGGGGGACGGGAAAATGTGTAATCAGGGTGGCGGGATGTGGCCCCCAAGAGGGGGTTTGGATATATGTCTGTGGCTTTAGGGTTTTTTTAAAGGGGATTTTTGGTTTTACGGGGTTGCCTTTGGGGGGGGCGGTTTGGGAGACGAATATACGTTTTTTTAAAGAGTGGTTATGCTGGGGGAGATAGATAGAGGGGAAATTTTCTCGGGGAGTGGATGTGAAATTTTTCGTACTTTTGGGGGTTTACAATGTCAGATCATAGGGCAGTGGGGGGGTTGGAGGTTGGGGGGGGGGAGCTCCGCGGACAAAAATAAAAATTTTTGGGAAAAATTAAATAAAAAGTGTGTTAGGTATGAGGGGGGGTTTGGGAGGGGTTTTCATTTATTTGGGGAGGGAGTTAGTGGGGAAAGAACAGGGAGTGGTGACATTGTGACATGGTGGGATAGTGTCGAAAAAGGAAAAGGTTTAAAAAATTTTTTAAAGTGAGAGGGGAAAACGTTTTAATAATTTAAAAAAGGATTGGCAAACTATTTAGGGATGGGGTTAAGGGGTTTTGCTAGGGGAGGGGGGGTGGGTGGGAAAAATTTTTTCCTATGGATAAAATTTGTTTGAAAAAAAAGGGAAGGGTTTTGGGGGGTTTGTTTGCAAAATGAAGGTTTAAGTTAAAGGGATGCGGGCGGGGTGGGGAAGGTTTTGGGGGCGACAAGCCATAAAGCTTTGTGTTTTGGGCATAAAAAGCAAGGCAGGCAGTGACAGTATACCATGTTTAGGGGGGTAAGGAGAGGGTTTGGGGAAAAATTATAGGTAGGGCAGGGGGGTAACGAACCCCGAAGGGGGTGTGGGGGTATGCAGGCTTGGTACGAAAAGGGTACTGGAACAGTGGGGGGGTGGGGGGGTGGGGCTTTGGACAAGGTGTGTACGTATGTGACGTGTAATTTAGGAAAAAAAAGGATGGGAAAGGCTTTAGGGGGGAAATTTTACGGCAGGGAAATAGGAATGCTTTTTAAGGGGAATGGGAGGGGAAAGCCCCCGGTTTATTGACAGTCTCCCGGTAGATTTTTATTTAAAACCATTGGGGTTGAAAAAGGAATTTAAATTAAGTTGGGTTTTATTTAATAGTAGGGAAGGGGAAAAGGGGAAAGGGTTGGGGGAGAAAGCGGGAAAACGGGCAGTTGTAGTGTTGGCCCCGAAGGTCAAGGGGCAGCCCCCCCTTGGGAGTACCGAGCCATACATTTGTTTGGTGCAGACAAAGGTTTTTGGGAAAAAATTTTGGTAATAGGAAAAAATGTGTTGTGGAGGGGGTTTGGTGTAAAATCCATTTTTGGGTTGGGGGAAGGTCGATGATTGAGGGGACATGGGATACTGAGGGGGTTTTGTGGAAGCTAAGGGTGGGGGGGGGGGGGTGGTTTTTGTTGGCTCTAGATTGGCAGGGAGCTTTTGGAAAAGAGTGGAAAGGGGAGTTTGGGGAGGTTATATTAGGAGACGGGTTTTTGGGGAAAGGAAAATGTGAGTAGGGTAAAATATTTTGAAACAAGTGGGCGAAAATGAGGATACAGTTTAAATGGGTTTTATGGGGGGGGGAAAATTGCAAGGGGTTTAGGGCCTTAGACGGGGGTTTGCCCCAATGTCCCAAATATTTTTTTGCTTTATTTCCAGGACCCCTTTTTAGAATGGTTGACCGTTGCTTATGTACCCCATGTGAGGGAATTGGGGGGGGGGGGAAGGGCCCTGGCGGGGGTTTAAATTGGTATTTTTGGGACGACACCACTTTTTCTCATTCGGTAAAGGGGATGTCAAGGGGGAAAGGTTGGACGAGGGGGTTTCCCAATTATTTGGAATTCCAGGGGGATGCAGGTAAATAGGGCGAAGTAAAGGTGTGGGGTTGGGTTCTTGGGGGGGGGGTTTGTGGGGGGGGAAATTTAATTTTTAAAAAAAATGGGGGGTTTGTTTTTAAAAGATTTGTGGGTATTATTTTTGGGAGGGACAGGGTTTGCGGCGCAGGGGGGAAAATTCGGATAGGTTTTGGAAAGGATCGTGGGGCATTTGGTGTTCTGGGGGCCCCCCCGCCCCCCTAAACCCCCCCCCCCTTGATAAGGGGAGTGATGGTTTTAAAATTTTTATTGTATAGAAAAGGTTTGGATGTTCCCAGCTGTTTTCCCCAAATTTAAAGGGACAGCTATTGCGGGGTACTAAGACGGGTTTGACAAATTTTTGGGGGGTTACTTGTGATTGGTTACGGAGGGAAGTTGTAATTTTACCTGAAAGTCGGGTGGGTTGGGGTTTTTGGTTTTGGGACGGAGGGCAAAATGTGTGTTTATTAAATGGGAAGTGTTGCGGAGGGTGTAAAAGGGGGGGGGTTTTGGGGAAAAGGAAATCCCAGGGACAGGCTGGGTTGGGGTATCGAGGAATGGAGTTGGGGGAAAATGTAAAAAAGTTTTGGGGGCTGGGGATGTTGGTTGGGGAAAACTGAGAAAGGGTTTCGTATAACGGTTTTGTGTGGGTTTTTTAACTTTTTAGGTAGGGGGCGTTGCCCCTTTTGAGGGTTTTTTCCCCCATGTTGCTTGGAAGAGTATTTGGTTTAGATTTAGTAAAAATGAATTTTTAAAACCCGGGCGCGTGAGGTGTGTTTGTTTTCTGCATGGGATCCTTCCGTTCGGGTGAGATATTACGAAAACAGACGGGTTTTTAGAGGGTGGGGGGGGGGGTTTATTGGGAGGGGATGAGACAGCTTTCCCAGGTATTTTTACTTTTGTAAAGGGTAGAGGGGGTTGGGGTGTGGTTAAGTAGGTTGGTCAGAGGGTGGGGGGCCTTTGGGGTTTGTTTTTTTTGCGTGCTCTAAGTCTAAAATAGGGGAGGGTTTTAAAACGAGGGTGTAAATAAGAGCTTTAGATTTATATGGTAGATTATATATTTATGTCGTGGGTGATGAGGGGGGGGGGGGGGGTGGGAAAAAGGACCCGAAGGAAGGTTCTTGCGGGGGTTTAAGGGTTCTATCTACGAGGTGTCGTAAACAGGATTTGTATGGAGGAGGTGGGACCCAGGCTTTCTCAGAGGGATATAAAATGCTAACGTTAGGGATTCTCTTTAAATCTGTGATTGGAAATGGTAAAGTGAAGGGGTTTTCATAGGTTGGAGGGAGTCGGGGGAAAACAGGGGGATGGGCCCCCTGGGGGGGGGGGGGGGTGTGAAAAGTGTTGTGAATGGGGGTTTGGGAAAAAAGGTTTTTTTCCGGTTTTTCATTGAGACTTTTTTTTTTTTTGGCAGCCAAGTGTGGATGTGAGTAAAGGGTCCGTTATGTTTGATTTTTTTAAAACACTTTTCAGAATGTGGGGTATAATATTGTAGATTTTTTTTAGGGATAATTATGATGGGATCAGTCTTGTAAAAACTTGTTTTCCTTGAGAAAAAATTTTGTTTGGGACATAAAGGGTGTGTTTTAGTTTGTTTTTATTTTTAGTGTTTGAGTTTTTGCATGATGAGTTTTACTTTATATGTTTTGCATTTTTGCTTTACGGTGAATCTGTTTTAATGGGGTTTTTGTAAAAATTTTTTTTGTGTACGTTTTGGGTGTTTTGTGGTGGATGTGGGGTGGGGTGTGGGTTGGGTTGTGTTGTGTATTTAAAAATTAAAACCCTTTTATTGTTTTGACCCCTTTGTCATGGGTCAGCGTTTGAAATATTTAATATGCATGATTGATTCTTTTTAAAGTTTAAATTAGGGGTTTTTACCCTGATCCCGGGTTTTTTGGTTTTAAATGAAAAGTTCTTGAGGGTTAAGTTTTAGTTGTATGGAAATACAGACATATCTGGGACAGTTTAGTGCGTGTCCATTTTTTGTCTGAAAATTTGAATATGGGTTTATTGTAACAGTATAGAGTTTTCGTTATTGTGTTCAAAGCTGTATTTTTTTTCAGTTTATTTGTATGTTGGTTTATTTTACGGGCTGTATTGTTGGGGTTAAGTATGTAGATTTTCTGGGTAAGATTTTTGTGTTGGTTTTGTTTTTTTTTTTAAAATGTGAAGGATGGGATTTAATGATATAATTTCCCTTTTTTAATATTTCGGGTTTTCGGGTTGTTTTAAACCCTTTTCGATGTCATTTATTGTTTTTTTTTTAAATATTTTGAAAAGGGTTTTGTATATATGTCAATTCAGACCCTTTTTGCATGTAATTTTTTTTTGCTATGTTTTGCTTAAGTTTTTGTTGTAATATCTTGCGGGGCATGTAGGTACAATCCGTTTGTCAGTTAATTTGATTAGGTTCCTTTATTTGTTTCTATTTTTTTTATTTTAAAAATTTTTGGTTTTAAAAAAAAATTTTTATAAAAAAAATGGTAGTTCTCCCGGGGGTGACGACAGGGGCCCCCCCCCCCCCCCAAGCACCACCTCCCCACTACTCAGTCAGGGGAAATGAAGTGCCCTTTGCGCAGGTCTTTCACGGCCCAAAAGCGATTTCAGGCAAAGTCAACCAGGGGAATTTGGTTTTTATCTTTCTGGGGGTTGTTAGGATGATTTACTGTTCAAGGAATGGTGTCATTACTACAAGACCCGGAAGGGTCAATGGGTTTACTGTTTCACCTTGTGTCTTTCAGATGCCCTATCAAAGGAAAAAATTTCATGTACTATGAGAAATTTTGTAAAAATGTATGTAAGGAAATTTTCGTTGTATTTGAGGTGTGTTAAAAGACCCTTACATACCCTGTTCTCCCTATGTAAATTTTTTTCGGTTTTTTTTGGTATATTTTATGGTTTTTTTAAAAACCCAAACCAAAAATCATGTGCTTTTTTTCCCCCGGTGATTCTTGAAGGGCTGTTAAATTCTAATAAACCAAATTATGGGCTTATAGGAATCCCCCCCCCTTTAAAAAAAATGTAAACAAAAATTTTATACACAAGTCCCAAAAAAAAAAATTTATTCTATTCTATTTATTTTTTTTTGCCCGGGAATCCCGGCCAGGTTCTTCCCCTTTTGGTGCCCGGTTTTGGGTCCCCCGGGGGTTTGGGAAAAGTGCATTTATCGTTACTTGCCCCCCTGTGTGGCAAAGGGCTTAAACAGGGAAAAAGGGGGGGGACCTACCGGCCCCCATGGCCGATGACGTACCAAAAAGTTAGTGTTTCACTAAAAAGTGGCTGGTGTGCAGTGCAAAGGAGGCCCCAAAACAGGCACTCGCAGCAACTTCAGTGAGGGGGGGGAGATGCGTGGGAAGGGGTTTGGGAAATAAGGTTTTTCCCAAATCCCTGACAGCTAAGTTTCACAAAGATTTTGTGCCCCATCCTCTCGGGGCTGCCCTACTGGGGTCTTTTGGGGAAATGTCTACGGCGAAGGGGGTCGTTAAACCCGGGCCCGTTTAACAGGTAGTGCACCAAGGGGGCGGAAAACCCTTCGGTAAAAATGGGCACAGAGCTCCCCTGGTTTCCTGTTCAAAAAACCGCGCAGTGGGGTTTTATACCCTAAGCGTAAAGGGGGGGTGGATATGCACCCTCAGTTTCCCCGGGACTGGGGTCCGAAGACTTGGAGGGGGGCCCCCCTGTGGGTTGCCCTGACATACCAACGAGGCTTCCCTTTACTCCCCCGGGTCAGGGAATGGGGGCCCCCCGCACCAGCAGCCAAAAGGGGGCCCTTTTGGCTGGGCTGTGGAGATCGCAGCATGTGGCTGTGCCCCGAGGGTTGCAGGCCTAGCGCCTCATCTGCAGCATCATTGGGCCCGGGGTTTCCCCATGGTGGGATCCAGTTGAAAGGTTGCCCTGCGACCCCGGGCCTGAGGTTTGAGGTCACCCCCGGAAAGGATTTTGATTAATTTTATGTTGGGCCTTTTGGGTCTCTGTTTCATAAGCGTTGGATCGTGCCTTGGAATCAACCCTGGGTGATGGGGGGGGCTGTTTGGGCTGCAAGAGCATCGCCAAAAGCTTGTTGGGAAACAAAGAGTTCGGCCTGGAGGATGGGCAATGGTTTTTTGGGAGGCGAAAACCTGCTGTCAGATTGCTGGGGGAACACCCAGCAGCTGTGCGGCCCGCCCCTGGGTCTTTTGGAAACCATCAGGGTAATATGGGACCCCCCCTGGGCCTTTTCCCCCCCAATGCTAGCCGAGGGAAGGGGGGGCCCGAATGTCCCGGGGTGGGAATGCCTCTTTTCTGTTGGTGGGTTTTTTCCAGCTACCGGAAAAAGCTCTGGTTGGGCCCCAAGGGGGGGGCCCGTGTTTTCGCTGCCAGTCTGTCGCAGCCTCCCGCCTGGAGGGAAAGTTTAAAGGGGAAGAGCCCCCTGGGGTGGCATCGCTACTCAAAACCCCCCCATCGGGCGGCCGGGGGGGTGCAGTGGAATGACCTGTCCGGGGGGGACCCGTAAATCTCTCATCAGTTTGTCAGGGCCCCCGGAGTCGGAAAATACTTTTCAATCCTCCCGGCCGCTACCGTTGGATTTCCCGTTTTTCAAAAGGCTTTTAGCTGCACCCCAAGGTTCAGAGCCACTTTCATTGGCCCACCTAGGAAACCCCCCCGCATGGGCCCCTACAGCTGTGTTCTGGATGAACAGAGGGGGGTTTGAGTTTGTGGGTTGGCATGAAAAAAGGGGGAAATGCCCCCTAGTCAACGAAAGGGAAAAGTATTGCCTGGATGTAGAACAAAACCCCATGACCTCGAGGTGGCCCCAAACCTAGGGTTTGGGGGTGGGACTCAATGCCCCGACCCCCTTTCCCGAGCCCCCTCTTTTTAAAGTGGCACACATGTTTCTGGAAAGGGGAGGGTTTTCCTGTCAAAATAGATGCCCCAAAGGGCCTATAACTGTGAACCCCCTCCAGGTCGAAGCCCAGGCCTTTCAGCCCCTTTACTGGGCACCTTGGTTCGAAGGAATAGGCTTTGAATTTCGCCCCCAGGGTATCTTGAGTCCCAAAATGCGGCAGGTGGAAGCCAGCAAGGGTCGAGGTCCCCCTGGGGACGCTGCAAAAAGCCGGCCCCTTCCTAGGTTTCGAGAAGTGCCAGGTCATCGGCATGCTGGGAGGATGGTGCCCCTTTGGGGGAAAGGCAGGCAAACCAAACTGGTGCACAGTACATTGAACAGGGTTGGGGGCTAAGCCAAACCCCCCCCTGTGGAGTGCCCTTGTCCCGGGTTTGAGAGAAGGGGATGCCCTGGGAAACGTAACCCCGGCCCCCCTGTCCTGGAGATAGGAAAAAGAAAACTGAAAACCCGCCTGCCTTTAAACCCCCCGTGGGGGAAAAAAGTGGGGAGAATGGCAGGTGCGCTGGGGGAGTCAAAAAACTTTTCGAGGTCAAGGGGGGACAACAATGGGGCTTGGGGTCTGCCCAATTTCCGGTCAGTTTGAGGGTTTAAAGGGTTTGAAAGTGCCCACTCCTTTTTGGTGAAGCCTTAGAGGTGTTTTTGAGGAGGGCCAAGTTCCACCCCAGGCGCTCCAACCCCCATCCTTTTAACACCCTTTGAGATGCAACCCGGTGAGGGAGATGGGTCTCACACTTCCAGGATCCCCCGGTTGGAAATTTTTGGGGGGATGATGTCAGCCTCCTTTTCCCTTCGACAGGGGAAATTTGCCCCCTTTGCCCCGTCTGGTTGAGACCCCCAGGACAGCTGAATTTTTCCCGGAAAAGGCCGGGCCGAGTGAAACATTTCCCTAGGTGATACCATCATGCCCCGGGTTTTCAGTGTCTCGATGAGATGTGAAGGCTGCCTGGAGCTCCCGGTCCCGGTTTAAGTCTTCATCCGTGATGTCCCTTTGCCTGGCATGCTGCTTGGATCACCATCACCCCTTTTAGGAAGGAGGGTGGGGTTGGAAAGGGCCAGGGATCCTGAGGCAGTTGAGCCCTGGCCCTCCCGGAGGTGGAAAAGGCCCCCCCAGCGCTCTGCCTCCCTTTCGGGGGGCTGGGTGCAAACCCCAGCCCCCCCCTTTCGACTCTGCCCCCTTGGCCAATCGTAATTGGTCCAAATTCAGATAAGGGGGGGAGTAGGTGAAGGAGGCACACACTCGAACCATTTTGCCTCCCCGGGGGCCTGTGTGGGACATGGGGTGCATGGCGCACCACTTCCCTTTAGAAAATGCATTGGGGTAAAATGGGGATTACACCGGTTTTTCCCCCTGGGTACAACATTGATTTTCCCGGTGGTTTTTGTTTCCCCGGGTGTCCCCTTTTTAAAACCCCCAGTCACGTTTATATGACCCTCCGCCTGTAAACTTTGGTATTGCTGCCTCCCGCTGCAATGTGAAGGGGCCCCCTGCAAACTTTTAGCCGCCTATTTGGGTTTTTTTGGGAAAAGGGGGGACTCCGGCCCCCCCACGCGTTTAAAAGACCTCCTGGAAGCACTGCCGCGGCCTTTTTTGATTTCCCTTGGGGGTAGGTGTGGGAATTTGGGCCCCCGCTGGTTTATCAGTGTAGTGGCCAAAGCAAAGTTAAACACTGGTTTAGATGGGGGGTGAACCTCCCATCTCGCGCTCGAGAGCAATGCCTAGAGATGGGTTTTGGAATCAAGCGGCCACCCTTTGTGAGGGGGTTTGGGTCCCATTATTGGGGGGGCGGGTCTCAGGGACCTCCTCCCGCACAGCCGCAAGGTGCCCCCCCAGCTGCGTTGGTAGGAGAGCAGAAAGAAAATATTGGGTGGGGGGGCATTTTACATCCCCCGCCACAACAAGACCCCCCCCGTGGGGTTTAGTTTCTGCCACCTTGAAATGTAAGGGGGTACCGAGAGCTTCTGTAAATTTTGGGAAAAAACGAGGGGGTCCATCCGCCAGGTGTAGGGTGGGCAGCCTGAACCTCCTTTCACCCTCCCCCCCCCGTCGATGGGGTCAAATGGAGATTGAATGAGGGGTAGGGGTCTGAAAGTAAAATCGCTGTACCCCGCCGTCCCTTTCCAGGCGCCCGAAGGTTTGGCAGGGGGAAAACCCCGGGAAAACGTGGCTGCATTGGGCGTGACAAATCGGTGAGTGGGCTCCTGAAAAAAAAAAGCAATTTAACCCCATCCTGAAGGGAGCTTCAATTACTAAGTGAATTTTCCGCTTTCAGCCCACAAATGTTCCACTGGAAAGGGTCTTCCCAAGGGGCCCCCAGAGGTGGCTCGCTGCTTCCATCTCTGCCTGGGGAAACGTCGGGCCGTTATTGGCGACTCCGGGGCCCCCTCCATCACGGGGCGGAAGGACTCCTGGATTTATGGCTTGAAAATTCCCTTGAGTCTTTCCTGTCCAGTAAAGGGCCCCGCCCGGGATCCCCACCGGAGCTGCCCGCAAAGGGGCCCCCTTTTCCTCTGCCGCCCGGGCAGGGCGACAGAGGGGCGCTGAGATGGAACCCCGGGGTGGTTTTTTTTTCAGTCGAAACCCGGAAAAAGGGTTCGAACCCTTACCTCTGCAAGGCATTGAGCTGGACGACCCCCTCCGGGCGGGGGGGTGGGTCACTGGGTATGTTTTGGGGGGGGTGTCGAACTGCAGCAGCATAAGCTGGGTGCCCCCCTGGGCCCGGCATGAGTGGCCATGGGGGTTTGAAGTTCCCCGGCGGGGAAAACCCCTGCCTGATCGGGGCCCCTTTCCGTAGGGGCCCTTTCCCTTGGGAAAAAAGGGGGTGCTGGGGGGTTATGGAAAAGGGGAAAAGTTTGGGGCCCAGCTGCAACCCGTGGGGGAGTGGGGTGGCCTGGGGGCGTTTTTTTCCCCTGATTTTTGTCTTTTGGGCCCCCTTACCATCTGACCCCCCAGTTGACTGTTTTCTGTGCAAAAACCCGGTCTGCCCCCTGATGCCACCGCTGGGGGGCCCCTGATGGGAACTCGCTGGTATTGCCCCCTGCGGGATCCCGGGGGGGGGGAACCCTTGATTGGAGCCCCCCCTGGAAAGTTGTGGGCAGTTCCAAGGCTTTGGGGGGTTTTCGGGGCTGTGGGTCCCCTTTCCCCATTTCGAAAATGCTTTCCAGGCTGGGACCATACGGACAGCTTTCCGGGGGTTTTTCCCGGATGGGGCCTCTTTGAGCGTTGGGGACATTTGGGGTTTTGGGCCCAAAGGGCCCTCGCCCGTGGGGTGTTTGAGGATTGCAATCCAGTCCTTCGAAATGTGTGCCTTGCTGCACCACCCACTTCTTCTCTCACTGGAAGGTGGCCCGCATATGATTGAAACCCCTGGCGTTAAGCCCTTGTACTGGGCCCGACAGGGATGGTCGGGGTTTGAAACTTCCCCCAAAAAAACCCAAGGTCCAGGTTTTTGTGGGAAGTGGACCTTTTGTGGTGGATCAGCACCTGGGGGGTGGGGGCCCTTGTTTTACCGTTGCAGTGAGGGCGCTCCCCCTTGACAAAATTGGGGGACTTCCAAAAATGGGGTCCAAATGGGGGGGCCCCAGGGACGGGGTAAAAGCACCCCCCTTGTACACCCTTTTCCCCAAGCCCGCAGTTCCACCTCTGGGATGGGTCACAAAAAAGCCCCCTTAAAATCTTCGTTAAAAAGTCTTCGTCCCCAGGAAGACCAGAACCTCGTTCCTGGAGTGAACCGCAAACGGAAAATTGAGGTGGGGGGGGACCTTCCCGATTTCCTTACAAACCCCTAGTTGGGAAAACCCTTTAAAATTTGTTTAAGGCCCTGGTTGCTTTTTGCCCCAGCTGAGCGGGAACTCCCCCTTCCACGTGGAGTCAGCCAGTCTCGTCCATGTGGGGCCCAATTTCAACTGGGGGTGGGACCCGGGAAAGGCTCCAAACCCTTCCACTTTAGGAGCTACTTTCCTGGCTTCCTTCCACGGGGCCCATTGGCCATCTGGGGGTGCCAAAATTTCTTGGGGGGGGGCTGCTGGGCGGACCTAGTGGCGATTGGTAGGTACATTAAGGGCTCGAAAATGCATTTTTGGCCTTCTTGTGGGGGTCCCCCCTGCCCCCGTGTTTCCCCCAAAATCGTCCCCGCATTCCCAAAGGGAAAGTTTAGGCCCCCTTTTCCTGGTCTGTTTAGGGGGTGACTGGGAGGTTGGGGGCAGAGCCCGCAGCAGAGCTGTGCCTGTGACCTCACAGCCGCCACACTGGGGGGCCCCGAAGGTTTTGAGGGTCGGAGCCCCCGGGCGGGGCCCCTAGCCCCCCCTCTTGGCCCCACTGCTCCCGATTGGGCCCCGAAAATCGGGCCAAAAACCCAGGAATGACGCTTAAAAAGGCGTAAAAAATAACACAGATTTTTCTAAAAACCCCCCCCTGTTTTCCTCTTTTCCCCCGTCGGGTAATCCTTATGAATTGAAAATTTCCCGATCTTCAATGTGTTTTCCGGGGCCCTTAAAAAAAAAATTTTTATTATTTTTATTATTTTAAAAATTCGCCGGTATTCTCCCGGCCCGGGGCCCTTTTCCCAAAATTGGGGGCCCCGGGCCCTTTGGGTCCCTTTTAGTGACTTTCTGGACCTAAGTTCCATGGGAGGAGGTTTCAAGTACCTCCCCATTTTTTGGGACAAACTGTCCCCAGGGCCAAAACCCCAAATTGGGGCCCCCTCTGGGCTACCCTCCCCGCCCCCAAAGGGGCAAATGGGGGGAAAGACAGTTTATGAGCTAAAAGCTCGGGGCTCAGGGACCTACCCCACCCCGGAAGGGTTTTGGCATGGTAAAGATAAAAAAAAAAAAAAAAAAAAAAAAAAAAAAAAAAAAAAAAAAAAAAATTTTTATTATTTTTTAAATATTTGCCCGGTTTCTCCGGCCCGGCCTTTTCCAAGTGGTGGCCCCGGGCCCTTTGGGTCCCTCTTTAGGGAGTTCTGGACCTAAGTTCCCATGGGAAAAAGGGGGGGCACAAATCCCCCCTCATCTTTGGGACCAAAATGTCCCCAGGCCTAGCCACAGCTGGCCCTTTTTGGTTGCCAAAACCCCCCCCCCAAGGGGGGTTTAAAGGGGGAAGGGCGTCTTGGAGCTGTTTAAAATCGGGCTCAGGGCCCCCTACCCTTTCCCCACAAAGGGGTGGGGGGATTGGGGTCGATCCCAAAAAAAAAAAAAAAAAAAAAAAAAAAAAAAAAAAAAAAAAGAAAAAAAAAAAAAAAAAAAAAAAAAAGATTGCTGGTTAGAAACTTTATTTTAATCGGAATTTATTAACAGTACCAAATATGTTATATAAAATTTCTGAAAATCCTAAATACTTTATGTAAATTTTTTAAAATTTTGCTGGAATTAATATCAGTGTTTTATTTCATAAGGAAAAAAAAATGGTAAAATGATTATGAATATCAGATAATTAATATTGGTTAATTATATGTGACATCTTGGTCAATTTTCTGTCCATCTTGAACATAGACTAAACTAATATTACAAACAAATATATTTTTTATATTTTATTTAAAAAACAGTATACAGTATACATGTATAACACACATAATTAACGTAATCACAATACATGAAGCCATTTATAAGAAAACAACATTCTTATAACTAACGGATGACAACCTATACCTGAACATACGTAACAAAAATTGCTACAAGCCAACCTGACTCTCGTATTCATATCTTGTATGAAAACTGTATATTCAAAACTATTTATATAAACTGATGCTTTGGCCTCACAATACTACATTGTAATATTAGCATTTTATGTAGCTAAACATTCTGTAGCTATTCATCCCCTAATTTTGTATGTTTTATTTAGAGCACACAGTATACAATATACCAGCATGGGTTCATGGAAGGCAAATCCTGTATCACAAACCTCCTGGAGTTTCATGACAAGGTAACAGAAGTAAGACACGAGAGAGAGGGGTGGGTAGATTGCGTTTTCCTAGACTGCAGGAAGGCCTTTGACACAGTTCCCCACAAGAGATTAGTGCAGAAACTGGAGGATCAGGCGCACGTAAAAGGGAGGGCACTGCAATGGATAAGGGAATACCTGACAGGGAGGCAGCAACGAGTCATGGTACGTGAAGAGGTATCACAGTGGGCGCCTGTTACGAGCGGGGTCCCACAGGGGTCAGTTCTAGGACCAGTGCTATTTTTGATATATGTGAACGACATAATGGAAGGAATAGACTCTGAAGTGTCCCTGTTCGCAGATGATGTGAAGTTGATGAGAAGAAGTAAATCGGACGAGGATGAGGCAGGACTGCAAAGAGACCTGGACAGGCTGGACATGTGGTCCAGTAACTGGCTTCTCGAATTCAATCCAGCCAAATGCAAAGTCATGAAGATTGGGGAGGGGCAAAGAAGACCGCAGACAGAGTATAGGCAGTGTGGACAAAGACTACAGACCTCACTCAGGGAGAAAAGACCTTGGGGTGACCATAACACGAGCACATCACCGGAGGCACACATCAACCAAATAACTGCTGCAGCATACGGGCTCCTGGCAAACCTAAGAATAGCGTTCCGATACCTTAATAAGGAATCGTTCAAGACACTGTACACTGTGTATGTTAGGCCCATACTGGAGTATGCAGCACCAGTCTGGAACCCACACCTGGTCAAGCACATCAAGAAGTTAGAGAAAGTACAAAGGTTTGCAACAAGGCTAGTCCCAGAGCTCAAGGGAATGTCGTACGAGGAAAGGTTAAGGAAATCGGACTGACGACACTGGAGGACAGAAGGGTCAGGGGAGACATGATAACGACATCCAAGATACTGCGGGGAATAGACAAGGTGGACAGAGATAGGATGTTCCAGAGAGGGGGCACAGGACAAGGGATCACAACTGGAAGCTGAAGACTCAGACGAGTCACAGGACGTTAGGAAGTATTTTCTTCAGTCATAGAGTTGTCAGCAAGTGGAATAGCCTAGCAAGTGAAGTAGTGGAGGCAGGAACCATACATAGTTTTAAGAAGAGGTATGACAAAGCTCAGGAAGCAGAGAAAGAGAGGACCCAGTAGCGATCAGTGAAGAGGCGGGGCCAGGAGCTGAGTCTCGACCCCTGCAACCACAATTAGGTGAGTACATGTATATCATACATGATTAACTTAAATCACAAAACATGAAGCCATTTATAAGAAATACACCATCCTTATAACTAAACAATTTACAACCCACACCTGAACATACGTAACAAAAATTGCTACAAAACTTGCATGTATATACTCTGTATATATATAACTGTAAACCATACAAGAAAACTTACATCAAGAACATAGCACTTAACAGATAAACAGTACCAGGGTTGTGACCTAAATTAATATAAAACTTTAAAGGAAACAAAACCAAACATGTATAAATTTTTACATAAAACTTAGCATATGACAAAGACTTATAACAAAAGAAAGGAATATACAACAAAAAAATGTTTAAAAAATGACATAAAAATAGATGCGCAGATATGTACAAAACAAACCAGTATATAAGTATCTCAACATACAAACAATTAACACATATCAAAAATACAAACTAAAAATATAAAAATCTCTGACCCACTCACATCACACACACAACTCTGGATCGACGTGGATACGACAGAAAGATTATCGACTGGACGGAGATTGGAAAACGAAGAGTGTGTTGTGTTCACTCGGGAATGTACATCTGTGTTTGTTTACACACAGATTAGCGTCGTTCCTGGTGATCCTTCGGCTGTGTTCAGTGCTTCAGTGCAGTGAGCCACGAGAGGGTGGCTACGGGCCCCGACTGGGGCTCTGAGCCTCACAGCTCTGCACCCAGTGTGGGCGTCTGTGAGGTCACAGGCAGCAGCTCCGCTGTTGGCTCTGTCCCCACACCTACAGTCACAATGACAGACCCATGAGAGCGGCCTGAACGTTCATTGGAATGAAGGAACGAGTTGGAGGACGACATGGGGCAGGTGGGAGCCCCAACCAAGAAGGCCAAGGATGCAGTGGAGACTACTGTATATGCCACTAGGTCCGTCGGCAGCCGCTACCCAAGGAGACTTGCACCCCAGATGGCCATAGGGGTCGTGGAAGGAAGCCAGGAGGCTGTAGCTCCTCCACTGGCAAGGATGGAGCGATCCCAGGTCCCTCCCCCAGTTGCGTCGGCCTCCACAGTGGACGGGGACTGGCTGATTCCACATGGAAGGAGGAATTCCCGCTCAGCTCCGGCACAAGTAACCAGGGCCTTCAACAAATTCAGGGTTCCCGATTACGGGTTTGTAAGGTATCTGGAAGGTCTACCCCACCTCAAGTTCCGTTGCGAGTTCACTCTCAGGAACGAGGTTCTGGTCATTCCTCGGGACGAAGACTCTTACGAGGAGTTGAAGGGGCTGGTTGTGACCCATCCCAGCATGGTGGAACTGCTTGCTTCAGAGAAGGTCTACAAGGGGGTGCTCTTACACGTCCCTGTGCCCCTCCCACTGGGCCCCATTTTGGAAGTGCCCAATATTGTCAAGGCGGAGCGACTCACTGCAATGGTGAACAAGGTGCCCACCCGCCAGGTGCTGATCCACCACAAAGGTCCACTTCCCATGCACCTGGACCTTGGGGTCTGGGGAAGATTCAAGACCCGACCGCCAGTAGTAACAGCCTGGTTGATCGGGCCCTCTGATCCACCAGGAGGCCTGGTCACAGACCGGGCCGCGGGGGCGTTGACCCCCGGAACTCTCTCCAGGTAAACTCCAGGTAAACCTGTCGGGCCCAGTACAATGCTTCAACTGTCAGGGGTTCAATCATATTGCAGCCACCTGCCAGCGAGAGAAGAAGTGTGGTGTGTGCAGCAAGGCACAGAACTGGCACCATGCCTGGAACAGGAGCTGTCCTGTGATGGTGCAGCACTGGCAGCAGGTTCATCATCGGAACGACACGACAGCCCCGACGCCACCCCGCCTTGGAACCACCCAGCAACAGTCGGTATGGGCTCCAACCACGGTTCCCCGGATACTGCAGGAGGGCAATACCAGCGAGTTCCCAGCACTGGGCTCCCAGCAGTGGCGTCAGGGGGCAGGCACTGGCTTGCAGCAGCACGGTCAACTGCGGGGTCAGATGGCAAGGTTGGCAAGAAGACAGAATCATTGGGAAAAACAGCCATAGCCCAGGCACACTGCCCAGCAGGTCCGAGGTGGGCACCAACATTCCTCGCCATCCTGCCAGCAGGCCTCTTCCCAAGGGCAGGCCCCTACTGTGAGTGGCCAGAGTCAGGCAGAGGTTCCCCGCCAGGGGACCCGGAAGCCCATGGCCACTCAGGCCGGGCCCAGAGTGCACCCAGCTTATGTTGCTGCAGTGTCAGCAGCCACCAGACATACCAGTGACCCAGCCCCGACTCGACGGGTCGTCCAGCTCAATGCCTGCAGAGGTAATGGTCGAATCGTTTCCCAATCGACTGAAGAAAACCATCGGGGTCATCTCAGCGCTCCTCTGTCGCCTGCTGCCGTCGGCGGAGGACAGGGGTGCCTGCAGGCAGCTCCTGTCATGGATGCTGTGCGTGGTTCCTACTGGACAGGAAGGACTCAATGGAACTTCAAGCCATCATCCAGGAGTCCTTCCAGTCCATGATAGAGTAGGCTTGGAGTTGCCAACACTGGACGTTGAGCCCCAGGCAGAGATGGAATCAGTGGGCCCCTCTGCAGCCTTGAAGATCCTCCAGTGGAACATTTGCGGGCTGCAGCGGAAAATTCACTTAGTGACTGAGCTGCAGTTCAGGATGAGCTTGATGTCTTCCTGTACCAGGAGACACTTACCAATTCGTCACATCAAATGCAGCCATGTATTCCGGGATTCTCACCTACCTTCAGCACCTGGAAGGGACTGGCAGGGGCACGGCGATCTACGTCAGGACCACTATCCCTCATTCAATCTCCACTGACCCCATCAACTGTGGGGAGGGAATGGAGGTTCAGGCTGTTCCCTTTACACCTGCCGGATGGACATCTCATGGTTTACAACATTTACAGAAGCTCTAGGTACGCCCTTGACATTTTAGAGGTGGCAGCACTCGCCCTCCGGGAGGGTCTTGTTGTGGCTGGGGATGTCAATGCCCCACCACCCAATACTTTCTTCTGTCTCTCCTGTCAATGCAGCTGGGAGGCACCTTGTGGCTGTGCTGGAGGAGGTCCTTTAGATCGCCCTCCTCAACAATGGTGAGCCAACCCATCACTACGGTGGCCGCTTGGATGTCCCACTCATCTTTAGGAGGTTGCTCGCAGTGAAAGATGGGAGGTCTACCCCGTCTCTCCAGTGATCACTTTGCAGTGGTCACCACGCTGATGGTCCAGTGGTGCCCGCTTCCCACACCTACCCCAGATGAAATCTAAAAAAGGCCAACTGGCAGTGCTTCCAGGAGGTCATCGAGCGCTGGTGGGCGGAGACTCCTCTTCCGGAAGACCCCAGATGAGGTGGCTTAAAGCTTGCAGGTGGCCTTCACATGTGCGGCGGAGGCAGCCATACCTAAGATTACAGGCGGAGGGTCATATAAACGTGACTGGTGGTTTTACAATGAGGACATAAGCGAGCAGAACCACCTCATCAATGTGGTATGCAAGATTCACAGGTGTAATCCCACGGTTGAGTCCATGTGTCTGCTCAGGGAAGTGGTGCGGCATGCACGCCATGTCTCACACAGGGTCCAGCAGGCTAAATGGTTCAAGTGGTGTGCCTCCCTCAGCTACTCCCCCACTTTATCTGAGATTTGGACCAAGTTACGATTGGCCAATGGGCAGTGTCGCAGTGTGGCTCGGTTGCACCCAGACCCCGCAACGGAGGCAGAACGTCTGGTGGACCTTTTCTCCTCCAGAGCAGCCATGGCTCAACTGCCTCCAGATTTCTGGGACCTCCAAGCCACCCCTTCCTAGAAGGATAATGGTGAACCAAGCAGCATTCTAGGCTAAGGACGTCACGGATGAAGACTTCACCGACCATGAGCTCCAGGCAGCCTTCACATCTCATCGGGACACTGCACCAGGGCATGATGGTATCACCTATGGCATGATCACTCGGTCTGGCCATTCTTGACATGCAGCTGTCCCGGAGGTCGTCAACCGGACTTGGCGAGCTGGCAAACTCCCTGTCATATGGAAGGAGGCTGACATCATACCGATTCCTAAGCCTGGGGATCCTGGCAGTGTGTGATCCATCTCCCTAACCAGTTGCATCTCGAAGGTATCTGAAAAGGGTGGTGTTGGAGTGCCTGAGGTGGAAGCTTGGCCCTCCTAATCAACACCTCTATGGCTTCACCAGAGGAGTGGGCACTTTCGAAAGCCTTACCACTCTACTGACCGGCATTGGGTCGGATGCCCAAGCCCACATTGTTGTCTTTCTTGACCTCGAGAAAGCTTTGAGCTAGGCAGTGCACCTGCCATCCTCTCACTCTTGGCCCGCAGGAGGGTTAAAGGCAGGCTGCTTTCATGGCTTCGTTCCTATCTCCAGGACAGGCAGGCCAGGGTACACTTCCAGGGGCATGCCTCTTCTCTCTAGACCATTGACAATGGCACTCCACAGGGCGGGGTGCTGAGTCTCACCCTGTTCAATTTTACTGATGCACCAGCTGGTGTGCCTGCCTTTCTCCAGAGGCACCTTCCTCCTCAGCTATGCCCATGACTTGGCACTTGTTTTTACCTAGGAAGCACCGGCTTTTGCAGTGTGCCCAGGAGGACCTCGATCTGCTGGCTTCCACTTGCCATCACTTGGGGCTCGAGATATCTGCGGCAAAATCCAAAGCCATAATCCTTTGCACCAGGGTATCCAGTCAGAGGCTGTGGGTCCTGGGGATCGACCTGGGGTGGGTTCACAGTTACAGGTACCTTGGTATCTACACTGACAGGCGCCTCACTGTCCAAAAACATGTGCACCACCCCTAGGGTTGGGGCCAGCCTCAAGGCCATGAGATTGTTCTACATCCAGGCAATACAGTCCCTCATTGACTATGGAGCACTTGCTG
>NC_069497.1:3645067-3682641 GCF_026875155.1 Cherax quadricarinatus
TAGACGTTATGAAATACTTTAAATATGCAGATTGATTCTTTTTAAATTTAAATTATGGTCTCACCCTGATCCCGGGTTTGGTGTTAATGTAATTTCTTGATGTTAAGTTTTAGTCTGTATGGTATACAGACATATCTAGACAGTTTAGTGACGTAGTCCTTTGTGCCCTGAGACTTGTATATGGGTGTATTGTAACAGTATGTTTACCTGGAGTTTACCTGGAGAGAGTTCCGGGGGTCACGCCCCCGCGGCCCGGCTGTGACCAGGCCTCCTGGTGGATCAGAGCCTGTTTCAACCAGGCTGTTACTGCTGGCTGCACGCAAACCAAGTACGAGCCACAGCCCGGCTGGTCAGGAACCGACTTTAGGTGCTTGTCCGTGCCAGCTTGAAGACTGCCAGGGGTTGTTGGTAATCCCCCTTATGTATGCTGGGAGGCAGTTGAACAGTCTCGGGCCCCTGACACTTATTGTATGGTCTCTTAACGTGCTAGTGACACCCCTGCTTTTCATGGGGGAAATGTTTGCTTTTCTCTGCCAAGTCTTTTGCTTTCGTAGTGAGTGATTTTCGTGTGCAAGTTCGGTACTAGTCCTCTAGGATTTTCCAGGTGTATATAATCATGTATCTCTCTCTCAGTTATTGTGTTCTAAGCTGTATTCTTTTTCAGTTTATTTGTATGTTGGTATATGTACAGCTGTATTGTTGGGGATAAGTATGTAGATTTTCTAGTAAGATTATGATGTTGGGTTTTTATTTTTTGATTAATGTGAAGGATGGGATTTAACTGATATAACTTCTTTGTATATTTCATGTTCAGGTGTATTGAACCTTTGTCAGATGTCATTTATATGTACAATTTATATATATGCAAGGTTTTGTATATATGTCAATTCATGCCCCTGTGACATATAATTTTTTTTTAGCTATGTTTTTGTGTAAGTTTTTGTTGTAATATCTTGCAAGCATGTAGGTACAATCCGTTTGTCAGTTAATTTGATTAGGTTCCATACTGTTTCTATATTTTTATGTTAAACTGTATTGGTTTTAAATAAAATATATAAAAAGAAATGGTAGTTCTCCTGGGCTGACGACAGAGGCGCGACAAGCACCACCTCACACTACTGCAGTCAGGGAACTGAAGTGCATTTGCGCAGGTCTACACGGCCCAATAGCGATGCAGGCAATGTCAACCAGGAATTAGTTGTATCTGCCTGGGGGTTGTTAGGATAGATTTACTGTTCAAGGAATGGTGTCATTACTACAAGACCTGGAAGGGTCAATGGGTTTACTGTACACCATTGTGTCTTTCAGATGCACCTATCAATTGAAATTACATGTACTATGAGAAATTTTGTAAAATGTATGTAAGAATTATCGTTGTATTTGAGGTGTGTAATTGACATTACATACCACTGTTCTCGCTATGTAATTTTGTCGGTTGTTTTTGTGTACTATGTATGAGTTTAAAAACAATCCAGCATCATGTGCTACCTGGTGATTCTTGAAGACTGTTACTTCATAATAATCCAACATTATGGGCTTATAGGAATCCCTTCCTTTAAAAAATATGTAAACAAATTTCATACACAATGTCTAAAAAAAATATTCTATTCTATTCTATTCTATTCTATTTGTTTTCCCGGTAATCCCGGCCCAGGTCTCTTCCATTTTGGTGACCCGGCATTGGCTCCCCGGGTAGGGAAGTGACATTTATCATTACTTGCACCAGTGTCTTCAGCAGGAATGGGGGGGTACCTCACCGGCCCTATGGCCAGATGACGTACCAAACGTTAGTGTGCACTAACAGTGGCTGGTGTGCAGTGCAATGGAGGCCCAAAGCAGGCCCTCGCAGCAACTTCAGCGGGGGGGGGGGGGGGGGGGGCGGAGGGAGTGAAAAGGACTTGAAGTAAGGTTTCCAAGTCCCTGACAGCTTAAGTACAAAAATGATGTGCTGCCTCATCCTCTCGGGTCTCCCCTACTGGATCATTGGGAAGTGCTACTGCGAAGGGGCATCTTTAGCCGGGCAGTCTAAAGGTAGTGCACCAAGGGGCTGCGGGAACCATTCGGTCACAATGGGCACAGAGCTCCTCTCGTGCCCGTTCAAAAATTCCGCGCAGTGGGGGGATCCCCTAAGCGTAGGCGGTGGATATGTACCTCAGTTCCATGGACTGTGTCCGAAGACTTGGAGGGGGCACCCTGTGGGTTGCCCGGACATCCCAACAGAGGCTCCGTGACTCCCCAGGGTTTCAGGGAATGGGCGCCTCGCCGCCCAGCAGCCAACAGAGCAATCTGGCTGAGGCTGATGGAGATCGCAGCACGTGGGCTGTGCCTCGAGGGTTGCAGTCCTAGCAGCCTCATCTGCAGCATCATTGCCAGGGATACCCACATGGCTCGGGATCCAGTTGATGGTAGCCCTGCGACCCTGGGCCATGAGAGTCTGCAGGTCACCCGGATGGATGTGATTAAGTGTATGTTGTCCTTTGGCTCTCTGTGCATTAAGCGCTTGGATCGCTGCCTTGGAATCAACGTGGATGGATGGGGGGATGCTGATGGTCTGCAAGAGCATGCTGCAGAGCTTGTTGGATTGCAAAGAGTTCGGCCTGGAGGATGGTGCAATGGTCTGGGAGGCGCCAACCTGCTGTCAGATTGCTGTGGAACTTTCCCAGCAGCTGTGCGGCCTGCCATGGGTCTCTGGAGCCAACAGTGTAATAGGGCACACACCCTGGGCCTTCCGCCCCCACAATGCTGCCGAGGAAAAGGTGGTGCAGAATGCCCCGGGTGCAATCCTCTTGCTATCTGGTAGGGTTGTCCAGCTCACCGCAAAACAGCTCTGGTGCCCAAGGGGGGTGGCACAGTGTAGTTCGCTCCCAGTCTGTCGCAGCCTCCCGCCTGGAGCAATGTCATGGGCAAGAGCCTCTGTGTGGCATCTGGTCCCTGACCACATCCATCGGGGGCCCCGGGGGGTGCAGTGGAATTACCTGTCCCTGGCGGACCTGAAAAATCTCTCATCAGTTGTCAGCCCCTGGGGAGTCGGAGATTTTTTTGCAATCCCCCTGGCAGCTACCAGTTGGATCCGGGTCTTCAAGAGGCTGTAGCTGCACCTCAAGGTTTTCAGAGCCACTGCATTGGCCACCTAGGAGCCCCAGCATGGCCCGTACAGCTGTGTTCTGGATGAAACAGGGGGATTTGATGTTTGTGGGTCTGGCATGAACCAGAGCAAGTGCCCCATAGTCAATGAGGGAAGTATTACCTGGATGTAGAACAACCTCAGACCTCGAGGCTGCCCCAACCCTAGGGTTGGCCATGGCACTCAATCCCCTCACCCTCTGCAGAGCCCTCTCTTTAATGTGGCACACATTGTTTCTGGAAGGTGAGGTGCCTGTCAATGTAGATGCCTAGGTACCTATAACTGTTAACCACTCCAGGTCGATGCCCAGGGACCGCAGCCTCTGACTGGGCCCTTGGTTCGAAGGATCATGGCTTTGAATTTCCGCCGCAGATATCTTGAGTCCCAGGTGACGGCAGGGGGGAAGCCAGCAGATCGGGGGTCCTCCTGGGCACGCTGCAAAGCCGGCGCTTTCTAGGTACGAGAAGTGCCAGGTCATCGGCATAGCTGAGGAGGATTGGCCTCTGGAGAAAGGCAGGACACCAGCTGGTGCATCAGTACATTGAACAGGGTGGGACTAAGCCCCCCACCCTGTGGAGTGCCGTTGTCCAGGGTCATGAGAAAAGAGGCATCCCCCTGGAAGCGTACCCAGGCCCGCCTGTCCTGGAGATAGGAACGAAGCCTGAAGCAGCCTGCCTTTAATCCCCCTGCGGGCCAAGAGTGAGAGAATGGCAGGTGCGCTGGCTACCTAAAAAGCTTTCTCGAGGTCAGAAAGACAACAATGTGGGCTTGGGCGTCCGACCCAATTTGCCGGTCAGTAGAGTGGAAAGGGCTTTCGAAAGTGCCCACCCCTCTGGTGAAGCCATAGAGGTGTTTATGAGGAGGGCCAAGCTTCCACCTCAGGCGCTCCAACACCATCCTTTCAGACACTTCGAGATGCAACTGGTGAGGAAGATGGGTCTCACACTGCCAGGATCCCCAGGCTTAGGAATCGGTATGATGTCAGCCTCCTTCCATACGACGGGGTTTGCCAGCTCGCCAAGTCCGGTTGATGACCCCAGGACAGCTGAATGTCCAGAATGGCCAGACCGTTGATCAGCCCTAGGGTGATACCATCATGCCCCGGTGCAGTGTCTCGATGAGATGTGAAGGCTGCCGGAGCTCCTGGTAGGTGAAGTCTTCATCCGTGATGTCCTTAGCCTGGCATGCTGCTTGGATCACCATCACCCTTCTTTGGAAGGGGGTGGCTTGGAGGTCCAGGAGATCCTGAGGCAGTTGAGCCCCTGGCCGCTCTGGAGGTGAATAGGTCCCTCAGGGCGCTCTGCCTCCATTGCGGGGTCTGGGTGCAACCGAGCCACACTGCGACTCTGCCCATTGGCCAATATAACTTGGTCCAAATCTCAGATTAGGTGGGAGGAGTAGCTGAAGGAGGCCCCACCATCGAACCATTTAGCCTTTCCGGAACCCTGTTGTGAGACATGGCGTGCATGGCGCACCACTTCCCTGAGCAGACCCCATGGACTCAACTCTGGGATTACGCCTGTGCATCTGGCGTACAACATTGATGCGGTGGTTGTGTTCCCGGATGTCCTCATTGTAACACCACCAGTCACGTTTATATGACCCTCCGCCTGTAATCTTAGGTATTGCTGCCTCAGCTGCACATGTGAAGGCCACCTGCAAGCTTTGAGCCGCCTCATCTGGGTCTTTTGGAAGAGGAGACTCCGCCCACCAGCGCTCAATGACCTCCTGGAAGCCTGCCAGTCGGCCTTTTTTAGATTCCATCTGGGGGTAGGTGTGGGAAGTGGACACCGCTGGACCATCAGCGTAGTGACCACTGCAAAGTGATCACTGGTGAGATGGGGGTGAACCTCCATCTCGCGCCGAGAGCAACCGCCTAGAGATGAGTGTGACATCCAAGCGGCCCCCATAGTGATGGGTTGGCTCACCATTATTGAGGAGGGCGATTCAGGGACCATCCTCCAGCAGCCGCAAGGTGCCTCCCAGCTGCGTTGGTAGGAGAGACAGAAGAAAATTTTTGGGTGGTGGGCATTGACACCCCAGCCACAAAAAAGACCCTCCCGTGTGGCGGTGCTGCCACCTCTGAAATGTCAAGGGTGTACCGAGAGCTTCTGTAAATATTGTAAACCACGAGAGGTCCCCTCCGCCAGGTGTAGGGTGACAGCCTGAACCTCTTACCCTCCCCACAGTCGATGGGGTCAGTGGAGATTGAATGAGGGATAGTGGGCCTGACGTAGATAGCTGTGCCCCTGCCAGTCCCTTCCAGGCGCTGAAGGTAGGCAGAAAATCCCCGGGAATACGTGGCCTGCATTGGACGTGAAAAAATCGGTGAGTGTCTCCTGAAACAGGAAGACATCAACCTCATCCTGAACTGCAGCTTCAATCCTAAGTGAATTTTCCACTGCAGCCCACAAATGTTCCACTGGAGGTCTTCAAGGGCCGCAGAGGTGGCTCACTGCTTCCATCTCTGCCTGGGACTCGTCGTCCGTTATTGGGCGACTCCGGGGCCTCCTCCATCACAGACTGGAAGGACTCCTGGATGATGGCTTGAAGTTCCATTGGTCTTTCCTGTCCAGTGGACCACGCCCAGCATCCCTGACAGGACTGCCTGCAGGCGCCCTTGTCCTCTGCCGACGGCAGCAGGCGACAGAGGAGCGCTGAGATGACCCCGATGGTTTTCTTCAGTCGATCCGGAAAGGATTCGACCATTACCTCTGCAGGCATTGAGCTGGATGACCCGTCGGTCGGGGCTGGGTCACTGGGTATGTCTGGGTGGCTGTTGACACTGCAGCAGCATAAGCTGGGTGCACCCTGGGCCCGACATGAGTGGCCATGGGCTTTGAAGTCCCCTGGCGGGGAACCTCTGCCTGACTCTGGCCGCTCACAGTAGGGGCCTGCCCTTGGGAAGAGGCCTGCTGGCGGTATGGCAAGGAATGTTGGTGCCCAGCTGAAACCTGCTGGGCAATGTGCCTGGCCTGTGGCTGTTTTTCCCAATGATTCTGTCTTCTTTGCCACCTTGCCATCTGAACCCACAGTTGACTGTGCTGCTGCAAACCAGTTGTCTGCCCCTGATGCCACCGCTGGGAGCCCAGTGATGGGAACTCGCTGGTATTGCCCTCCTGCGGTATCCGGGGAACCGTGATTGGAGCCCATGCTGACTGTTGCTGGGCAGTTCCAAGGCTGGGTGGTGTCGGGGCTGTCGGGTCGTTCCGATGACGAACCTGCTGCCAGTGCTGCACCATTTAAGGACAGCTCCGGTTTCCAGGCTTGGTGCCTTTGAGCAGTTGGCACACTTGGGCTCTGGCCGAAGGGCATCGCCAGTTG
The DNA here is from genome assembly GCF_026875155.1 of Cherax quadricarinatus. Lineage (NCBI taxonomy): Eukaryota > Metazoa > Arthropoda > Malacostraca > Decapoda > Parastacidae > Cherax > Cherax quadricarinatus. Next base: position 3,651,516 of record NC_069497.1, read on the forward strand.
GCTGTTTGAGGATTGCAATGCAGTCCTTCGAGTCGTGTGCCTTGCTGCACACACCACACTTCTTCTCTCGCTGGCAGGTGGCTGCAATATGATTGAACCCCTGGCAGTTGAAGCATTGTACTGGGCCTGACAGGTATGGTCGGGTCTTGAATCTTCCCCAGACCCCAAGGTCCAGGTGTGTGGGAAGTGGACCTTTGTGGTGGATCAGCACCTGGCGGGTGGGCACCTTGTTCACCGTTGCAGTGAGTCGCTCCGCCTTGACAATATTGGGCACTTCCAAAATGGGGTCCAGTGGGAGGGGCCAAGGGACGTGTAAAGCACCCCCTTGTACACCTTCTCCGAAGCAAGCAGTTCCACCATGCTGGGATGGGTCACAACCAGCCCCCTTTAACTCCTCGTTAAGAGTTTCGTCCCGAGGAATGACCAGAACCTCGTTCCTGAGAGTGAACTCGCAGCGGAACTTGAGGTGGGGGAGACCTTCCCGATACCTTAAAAAACCCGTAGTTGGGAACCTTGAATTTGTTGAAGGCCCTGGTTGCTTGTGCCCGAAACTGAGCGGGAACTCCTTCCACGTGGAGTCAACCACCCAGTCCACTGTGGAGGCCAATGCAACTGGTGTAGGGACCTGGGATGGCTCCATCCTTGCCACTTGAGGAGCTACATCCTCCTGGCTTCCTTCCACGACCCTATGGCCATCTGGGGGTGCAAGTCTTCTTGGGTAGGGCTGGGCCCACGGACCTAGGGGCAGATTTGTAGGTACAGTAGTCTCCACTGCATCCTTGGCCTTCTTGCTGGGGGCTCCCACCTGCCCCACGTCGTCCTCCAAGTCGTCCCCGCATTCCAAGGAACGTTTAGGCCGCTCTCCTGGATCTGTCATGGTGACTGTAGGTGTGGGGACAGAGCCAGCAGCAGAGCTGCTGCCTGTGACCTCACAGCCGCCCACACTGGGTGCAGAGCTGTGAGGCCCCAGAGCCCAGTCGGGGCCCGTAGCCACCCTCTCGTGGCTCACTGCTCTGAAGCACTGAACACAGTCCAAAGGGGAATCACCAGGAACGACGCTAATCTGTGCGTAAACTAACACAGATTTGCGAACACAACACACACTGTTTTCCAATCTTCGTCCAGTCGATAATCCTTATGAATTGAAATTCCTGATCTTCACTGTGTCTACCGGGTCCATCCTAAAAAAAAAATATTATTATTATTATTATTAAAGATTCGTCGGTATTCTCTCGGCCCGGGCCTTTTCCAAGTGGTGGCCCGGCCTTGGCTCCCTCTTTAGGGACTGTCTGAGACCTAAGTCTCCCATGGGAGGAGGCACAAGTACCTCCTCATCTTTGGGACCAACTGTCCCCAGGTCTAGCCACAAGCTAGGCCTCTCTGGTCTACCATCCGCCCCAAGGGGGCAAATGGGAATGCAGTCTTATGAGCTAAAAACTCGGGCTCAGGCCCCTACCCTACCCTGGAAGGGTTAGGCATGGTAACGATCAAAAAAAAAAAAAAAAAAAAAAAAAAGATTGCTGACTTAAGAAATCGTAATGACACGATTGCAATAACCATCCCCCCGGGCCCGGGATTGAACCCGCGGTCATGGGGTCTCAAAACTCCACCCCGTCGCGCTAGCCACTAGACCAGCTAGCCAAAATAAGATTCATCCAACTAGGTATATTTCTACCCCATAGGAAAATTAGCACAGGAAACCTCTGTGACCACAATGCAAGTTTTTACAGACAAATCTCCAGCTAGCGGGGGCCGTGACGAACCCCTTGCTAGTAGATTTCGTCACGGCCACGCTAGTGGAGATTCGTCTGTAAAAACTTGCATTTGTGGTCCAGGGGTGCCTGTGCTAATTTTCCAAATGGTGTAGAAATTTTACCTAGTTGGATGAATCTTATTGTGGCTAGTGGTCTAGTGGCTAGCGCGACGGGGCTGGAGTTTTGAGACTATGACCGCGGGTTCAATCCGGCCGGGGGTATGGTTTAATTATTATTATTATTAAGATTCAAACCCGGTATTCTCCCGGCCCCGGGCCTTTTTCCAAGTGGTGGCCGGCCTTGGCTCCCTCTTTAGGAAGTGTCTGAGACTTAAGTCTCCCATGGGAGGTGGTACAAGTACCCCCTCATCTTTGGGACCAACTGTCCCCAGGCCTAGCCACAAGCTAGGCCTCTCTGGTCTGCCATCCCCGCCCCAAGGGAGCAAATGGGAATGCATCCCTTATGAGCTAAAGGCTCGGGCTCAGGCACCTACCCTACCCTAGAAGAGTTAGGCATGGTGTCGATGTATGGTTTAATTAGTTAGTTAGTTAAAGATTAGCCGGTATTCTCCCGGCCCGGGCCTTTTCCAAGTGGTGGCCCGGCCTTGGCTCCCTCTTTAGGGAGTATCTGAGACCTAAGTCTCCCATGGGAGGAGGCACAGTTTCCTCCTCATCTTCGGGGAAAAACTGTCCCAGGCCTAGCCACAAGCTAGGCCTCTCTGGTCTGCCATCCCCGCCACAAGGGGGCAAATGGGAATGACAGTCTTATGAGCTAAAGGCTCGGGCTCAGGCACCTACCCTACCCTAGAAGAGTTAGGCATGGTGTCGATGTATGGTTTAAAAGATTGCTGGTTAGAAACTTTATTTTAATCGGAATTTATTAACAGTACCAAATATGTTATATAAAATTTCTGATAATCCTAAATACTTTATGTAAAACTTTTTAAAAATTTTTCTGGAATTAATATCAGTGTTTTATTTCATAAGGAAAAAATGTTAAAATGATTATGAATATCAGATAATTAATATTGTTTAATTATATCTGACATCTTGGTCAATTTTCTGTCCATCTTGAACATAGACTAAACTAATATTACAAACAAATATATTTTTTATATTTTATTTAAAAAACAGTATACAGTATACATGTATAACACACATAATTAACGTAATCACAATACATGAAGCCATTTATAAGAAAACAACATTCTTATAACTAACGGATGACAACCTATACCTGAACATACGTAACAAAAATTGCTGCAAGCCAACCTGACACTCGTATTCATATCTTGTATGAAAACTGTGTATTCAGAACTATTTATATAAACTAATGCTTTGGCCTCACGATACTACATTGTAATATTAGCATTTTATGTACCTAAACATTCTGTAGCTATTCATCCCCTAATTTTGTATGTTTTATTTTTGAGCACACAGTATACAATATACCAGCATGGGGTTTATGGAAAGGGAAAACCTGTATCAAAACCTCCTGGAGTTTATGAGAAGGTAACAGAAGTAAGACACGAGAGAGGGGGGGTGGGTAGATTGCGTTTTCCTAGACTGCAGGAAGGCCCTTTGACACAGTTCCCCACAAGGATTAGTGCAGAAGCGGAGGATAAGGTGCACGTAAAAGGGAGGGCACTGCAATGGATAAGGGAATACCTGACAGGGAGGCAGCAACGAGCATGGTACGTGAAGAGGTATCACAGGGGGGCGCCTGTTACGAGCGGGGTTTCCCCCAGGGGTCAGTTCTAGGACCAGTGCTATTTTTTATATATGTGAACGACATAATGGAAGGAATAGGGCTCTGAAGTGTCCTGTTCGCAGTGATGTGAAGTTTTATGAGAAGAATTAAATGGACGAGGATGAGGCAGGACTGCAAAGAGACCTGGACAGGTTGGACATGTGGTCCAGTAAAATGGCTTCTCGAATTCAAACCAGCCCAAATGCAAAGTCATGAAGATTGGGGAGGGGCAAAGAAGACCGCAGACAGAGTATAGGCTAGGTGGACAAAGACTACAGACCTCACTCAGGGAGAAAGACCTTGGGGTGACCATAACACCGAGCACATCACCGGAGGCACACATCAACCAAATAACTGCTGCAGCATACGGGCGCCTGGCAAACCTAAGAATAGCGTTCCGATACCGTAATAAGGAATCGTTCAAGACACTGTACACTGTGTATGTTAGGCCCATACTGGAGTATGCAGCACCAGTCTGGAACCCACACCTGGTCAAGCACGTCAAGAAGTTAGAGAAAGTACAAAGGTTTGCAACAAGGCTAGTCCCAGAGCTCAAGGGAATGTCGTACGAGGAAAGGTTAAGGGAAATCGGACTGACGACACTGGAGGACAGAAGGGTCAGGGGAGACATGATAACGACATCCAAGATACTGCGGGGAATAGACAAGGTGGACAGAGATAGGATGTTCCAGAGAGGGGACACAGGGACAAGGGATCACAACTGGAAGCTGAAGACTCAGACGAGTCACAGGGAGGTTAGGAAGTATTTCTTCAGTCATAGAGTTGTCAGCAAGTGGAATAGCCTAGCAAGTGAAGTAGTGGAGGCAGGAACCATACATAGTTTTAAGAAGAGGTATGACAAAGCTCAGGAAGCAGAGAGAGAGAGGACCCAGTAGCGATCAGTGAAGAGGCGGGGCCAGGAGCTGAGTCTCGACCCCTGCAACCACAATTAGGTGAGTACATGTATATCATACATGATTAACTTAAATCACAAAACATGAAGCCATTTATAAGAAATACAGCAACCTTATAACTAAACAATTTACAACCCACACCTGAACATACGTAACAAAAATTGCTACAAAACTTAAATGTATATACTCTGTATATATAACTGTAAACCATACAAGAAAACTTACATCAAGACATAGCACTTAACAGATAAACAGTACCGGGGTTGTGACCTAAATTAATATAAACTTTAAAGGAAACAAAACCAAACATGTATAAATTTTTACATAAAACTTAGCATATGACAAAGACTTATAACAAAAGAAAGGAATATACAACAAAAAAATGTTTAAAAAATGACATAAAATAGATGCGCAGATATGTACAAAACAAACCAGTATATAAGTATCTCAACATACAAACAATTAACACATATCAAAAATACAAACTAAAAATATAAAAATCTCTGACCCACTCACATCACACACACAACACTGGATCGACGTGGATACGACAGAAAGATTATCGACTGGACGGAGATTGGAAAACGAAGTGTGTTGTGTTCACTCGGGAATGTACATCTGTGTTTGTTTACACACAGATTAGCGTCGTTCCTGGTGATCCTTCGGCTGTGTTCAGTGCTTCAGAGCAGTGAGCCACGAGAGGGTGGCTATGGGCCCCGACTGGGGCTCTGAGCCTCACAGCTCTGCACCCAGTGTGGGCGTCTGTGAGGTCACAGGCAGCAGCTCCGCTGTTGGCTCTGTCCCCACACCTACAGTCACCATGACAGATCCATGAGAGCGGCCTGAACGTTCATTGGAATGAAGGAACGAGTTGGAGGACGACATGGGGCAGGTGGGAGCCCCAACCAAGAAGGCCAAGGATGCAGTGGAGACTACTGTATCTGCCACTAGGTCCGTCGGCAGCCGCTACCCAAGGAGACTTGCACCCCAGATGGCCACAGGGGTCGTGGAAGGAAGCCAGGAGGCTGTAGCTCCTCCACTGGCAAGGATGGAGCGATCCCAGGTCCCTCCCCCAGTTGCGTCGGCCTCCACAGTGGACGGGGACTGGCTGATTCCACATGGAAGGAGGAATTCCCGCTCAGCTCCGGCACAAGTAACCAGGGCCTTCAACAAATTCAGGGTTCCCGATTATGGGTTTGTAAGGTATCTGGAAGGTCTACCCCACCTCAAGTTCCGCTGCGAGTTCACTCTCAGGAACGAGGTTCTGGTCATTCCTCGGGACGAAGGCTCTTACGAGGAGTTGAAGGGGCTGGTTGTGACCCATCCCAGCATGCTGGAACTGGTTGCTTCAGAGAAGGTCTACAAGGGGGTGCTCTTACACGTCCCTGTGCCCCTCCCACTGGGCCCCATTTTGGAAGTGTCCAATATTGTCAAGGCGGAGCGACTCACTGCAACGGTGAACAAGGTGCCCACCCGCCAGGTGCTGATCCACCACAAAGGTCCACTTCCCATGCACCTGGACCTTGGGGTCTGGGGAAGATTCAAGACCCGACCACCAGTAGTAACAGCCTGGTTGATCAGGCTCTGATCCACCAGGAGGCCTGGTCACAGACCGAGCAGCGGGGGCGTTGACCCCCGGAACTCTCTCCAGGTAAACTCCAGGTAAACCTGTTGGGCCCAGTACAATGCTTCAACTGTCAGGGGTTCAATCATATTGCAGCCACCTGCCAGTGAGAGAAGTGTGGTGTGTGCAGCAAGGCACAGAACTGGCACCATGCCTGGAACAGGAGCTGTCCTGTGATGGTGCAGCACTGGCAGCAGGTTCATCATCGGAACGACACAACAGCCCCGACGCCACCCCGCCTTGGAACCACCCAGCAACAGTCGGTATGGGCTCCAACCACGGTTCCCCGGATACTGCAGGAGGGCAATACCAGCGAGTTCCCAGCACTGGGCTCCCAGCAGTGGCGTCAGGGGGCAGGCACTGGCTTGCAGCAGCACGGTCAACTGCGGGGTCAGAAGGCAAGGTTGGCAAGAAGACAGAATCATTGGGAAAAAACAGCCATAGCCCAGGCACACTGCCCAGCAGGTCCGAGCTGGGCACCAACATTCCTTGCCATCCTGCCAGCAGGCCTCTTCCCAAGGGCAGGCCCCTACTGTGAGTGGCCAGAGTCAGGCAGAGGTTCCCCGCAGGGACCCGGAAGCCCATGGCCACTCAGGCCGGGCCCAGAGTGCACCCAGCTTATGATTGCTGCAGTGTCAGCAGCCACCCAGACATACCCAGTGACCCAGCCCCGACTCGACGGGTCGTCCAGCTCAATGCCTGCAGAGGTAATGGTCGAATCGTTTCCCAATCGACTGAAGAAAACCATCGGGGTCATCTCAGCGCTCCTCTGTCGCCTGCTGCCGTCGGCGGAGGACAGGGGTGCCTGCAGGCAGCTCCTGTCATGGATGCTGTGCGTGGTCCTACTGGACAGGAAGGACTCAATGGAACTTCAAGCCATCATCCAGGAGTCCTTCCAGTCCATGATAGAGTAGGCTTGGAGTTGCCAACAATGGACGATGAGTCCCAGGCAGAGATGGAATCAGTGGGCCACCTCTGCAGCCCTTGAAGATCCTCCAGTGGAACATTTGCGGGCTGCAGCGGAAAATTCACTTAGTGACTGAAGCTGCAGTTCAGGATGAGCTTGATGTCTTCCTGTTCCAGGAGACACTTACCAATTCGTCACATCAAATGCAGCCATGTATTCCGGGATTCTCACCTACCTTCAGCACCTGGAAGGGACTGGCAGGGGCACGGCGATCTACGTCAGGACCACTATCCCTCATTCAATCTCCACTGACCCCATCAACTGTGGGGAGGGCATGGAGGTTCAGGCTGTTACCTTACACCTGCTGGATGGACATCTCATGGTTTACAACATTTACAGAAGCTCTAGGTACGCCCTTGTCATTTTAGAGGTGGCAGCACTCGCCCCCGGGGGGTCTTGTTGTGGCTGTGGATGTCAATGCCCACCACCCAATACTTTCTTCTGTCTCTCCTATCAATGCAGCTGGGAGGCACCTTGTGGCTGTGCTGGAGGAGGTCCTTTAGATCGCCCTCCTCAACAATGGTGAGCCAACCCATCACTACGGTGGCCGCTTGGATGTCACACTCATCTTTAGGCGGTTGCTCGCGAGTGAAAGATGGGAGGTCTACCCCCGTCTCTCCAGTGATCACTTTGCAGTGGTCACCACGCTGATGGTCCAGTGGTGCCCGCTTCCCACACCTACCCCCAGATGAAATCTAAAAAAGGCCAACTGGCAGTGCTTCCAGGAGGTCATCGAGCGCTGGTGGGCGGAGACTCCTCTTCCGGAAGACCCAGATGAGGTGGCTTAAAGCTTGCAGGTGGCCTTCACATGTGCGGCGGAGGCAGCCATACCTAAGATTACAGGCGGAGGGTCATATAAACGTGACTGGTGGTTTTACAATGAGGACATAAGCGAGCAGAACCACCTCATCAATGTGGTATGCAAGATTCACAGGTGTAATCCCACGGTTGAGTCCATGTGTCTGCTCAGGGAAGTGGTGCAGCATGCACGCCATGTCTCACACAGGGTCCAACAGGCTAAATGGTTCAAGTGGTGTGCCTCCCTCAGCTACTCCTCCACTTTATCTGAGATTTGGACCAAGTTACGATTGGCCAATGGGCAGTGTCGCAGTGTGGCTCGGTTGCACCCAGACTCCGCAACGGAGGCAGAACGTCTGGTGGACCTTTTCACCTCCAGAGCAGCCATGGCTGAACTGCCTCCAGATTTCTGGGACCTCCAAGCCACCCTCCTTCCTAGAAGGATAATGGTGATCCAAGCAGCATTCCAGGCTAAGGACGTCACGGATGAAGACTTCACCAACCATGAGCTCCAGGCAGCCTTCACATCTCATCGGGACACTGCACCAGGGCATGATGGTATCACCTATGGCATGATCACTCGGTCTGGCCATTCTTGACATGCAGCTGTCCCGGAGGTCGTCAACCGGACTTGGCGAGCTGGCAAACTCCCTGTCATATGGAAGGAGGCTGACATCATACCGATTCCTAAGCCTGGGGATCCTGGCAGTGTGTGATCCATCTCCCTAACCAGTTGCATCTCGAAGGTATCTGAGAGGATGGTGTTGGAGTGCCTGAGGTGGAAGCTTGGCCCTCCTCATCAACACCTCTATGGCTTCACCAGAGGAGTGGGCACTTTCGAAAGCCTTACCACTCTACTGACCGGCATTGGGTCGGATGCCCAAGCCCACATTGTTGTCTTTCTTGACCTCGAGAAAGCTTTTGAGCTAGCCAGTGCACCTGCCATCCTCTCACTCTTGGCCTGCAGGAGGGTTAAAGGCAGGCTGCTTTCATGGCTTCGTTCCTATCTCCAGGACAGGCAGGCCAGGGTACACTTCCAGGGGCATGCCTCTTCTCTCTAGACCATTGACAATGGCACTCCACAGGGCGGGGTGCTGAGTCTCACCCTGTTCAATGTACTGATGCACCAGCTGGTGTGCCTGCCTTTCTCCAGAGGCACCTTCCTCCTCAGCTATGCCGATGACTTGGCACTTGTTTTACCTAGGAAGCACCGGCTTTTGCAGTGTGCCCAGGAGGACCTCGATCTGCTGGCTTCCACTTGCCATCACTTGGGGCTCGAGATATCTGCGGCAAAATCCAAAGCCATAATCCTTTGCACCAGGGTATCCAGTCAGAGGCTGTGGGTCCTGGGCATCGACCTGGGGTGGGTTCACAGTTACAGGTACCTTGGTATCTACACTGACAGGCGCCTCACTGTCCAAAAACATGTGCACCACATTAAAGAGAGGGCTCTGCAGAGGGTGAGGGCATTGAGTGCCATGGCCAACCCTAGGGTTGGGGCCAGCCTCAAGGCCATGAGATTGTTCTACATCCAGGCAATACAGTCCCTCATTGACAATGGAGGACTTGCTCTGGTTCATGCCAGACCCACAAACATCAAATCCCTCTGTGTGATCCAGAACACAGCTGTACGGGCCATGCTGGGGGCTCCTAGGTGGGCCAGTGCAGTGTCTCTGAACCTTGAGGCGCAGCTGCAGCCCCTTGAAGACAGGATTCAACTTGTAACTGCCAAGAGGATCGCAAAGTATCTCCAACTCCCAGGGGCTGACAAACTGATGGGGGTTTTCGGGTCCGCCAGGGACAGGTCCCCCCACTGCACCGGCCGCCGATGGATGTGGTCGGGTAGCAGATGCCACAGGAAGCTCCTGCCCTGACTTTGCTCCAAGCGGGAGGCTGGACAGCGGGGCAGAAAAACTCACAGTGCCCCCCCCTTTGGGGCACAGAGCTGTTGGCAGTGCACGGAAAAACCCTACCAGACGCAAGAGGATTACACCCGGGACATTCTGCAACGACTTCCCTTGGCAGCTTTGGGGTGTCGAAGGCCCAGCATGTGTGCCATTTTACCCCGATGCTCAGAACCCAGTGGGGCGCCGCTGCTGGGATATTGAAAACAATCTGCAGCAGGTTGGTGCCTCCGGGACCTTTGCACAACCCTCGAGGCTAAATTTCTTTGCCACCAAAAAAAGCTCTGCAGCTGCTCTTGCAGACCTCAAACTCCCCCATACCACATTGATTAAAGGGCAGGATGCAAGCATTTACACAGAGAGCCAAGGGACACATTCACTTAATCTTTTCATCTGGGGTGACCTGCAGACGCTCATCAGCCTCGCCAGATTGCACTGGGGGCTGCCGGTGTGCCACCCCCCACTTTTGGGACCCGGGGAATTCATGGATCCTCCACGGTTGAGGGGGCGACCCACAGGGCCCCCCCTCCAAGTTTTTTGGGACAAGACAAAAAACTGAGGGTGAAGTCCCCGCCTACGTTAGGGTATCCACCACTTGCGGATTTTTGAAGGGCATGAGGGGAGCTCGTCCCCTTTGGGGGCGCATGGTTCCGAGACCCTTGGTGCACTACCCTTTAATGCCCCGGCAGATGCCTCTTCGCCGTAACATTTTCCCAATGACCCCATGGGGAAAAACCCGGGAATGAAGCAGACATCTTGTGTACTTAGCTGTCAGAGATTGGGAAAAACCTTCTCCTCATTGCACGTACCCCCCCCCCCCCCCAGTTGAAGTCGCTGTGGGGCCTGCTTTTTTCCTACATTGCCCCCGCACCCCCGCCCCCTTTTTTGGCACCAAGTTTTTGGTTTTCTTTGGCATAGGCCAGGGGGTACCCCCCCTTCCCCCCGAAGAACTGCCATGCTTTACAAGAAAAATTAGCGACACTTCCATAGGGGGAGCCATTGCCGGGTCACCAAATTTTAAGAGACCGGGGGGGGATCCATATCAGCAAAACAAAAAGAACAGAAAAAATATCCTGTAAATCATATTTAATTTTTTTTGTTATTTTTTGGGCGCAGTGCTGGACTGATAGATTTATAAATTGTTTGTTCCATCACCAGTCAGCTGTGCTAAACTGATAGATCTTAAATTTGTTTGTTAGTTCCCTCAGCAGTCACATGGCCATGCTTTCACCTTAAACACTACACCTTCACCTCACTCCACACAGTTGTAGAGGCAAGCCCACCCCTCCCTCCTTACCTCATCTATCTTAGCCAAAAGTTACATGGGGTTGTACGAAGTTGTACACAAAAACGTACAGTCCCTACATACATTAACTGAATTCCATTTTTTTTCAATTCCATACTAGAAACGTAACATACAAGACTTTCTGATAATGCACATTGGTAAAAAACTCTACTCATCCACTCGGCATATCAGCTGCACACAAAGTGCAGCAGCCAAACTTTGTACACGGCCTTACACTTCCATACACCCCAGGGTAACACATCCAAAAATAACATTATTCAAATCACTTGTCATGCAAATTTTACTACAAAATATATACCTTTTAACCCCCAGGGGCGACCCTGTTTCTACCCTTACCCCTATCCTTACCCACAATAGCATTTACCTCCCTTACCCTGCCCCTCCCCCCCCTGGTTACAAATCTCATAAAATCCCTAAAAATACCTTCCTATTCTCTCTAAAAAAACCCCTCCCACCTCCCCCCATAAAATTCCTTTTAGACACAATGTTTTTTGGAATGAGTAACACCCCCCTTTCACCCCATAAATCTTTTCCCCCCACAATCCCACGAAATTTTTGTTATAATATGTATAATCGGGCCCAAAAGTACCCACAGCCCTAAGATGCTCAATCCCAAACCCCCCATGTAAGACTTAATGTCTCGAACAGAAATCCCCTTTTTCCCCATCCTATAAGGGACCCCACTCAACTATCCCTTTATGATCCCCCCCCTCACGAAAATATACCCCATGAAATGCAGATCCTCCCCCCACATATCCCACCCCCCCCAACCCCCCATCCATCCCTTGAACCCCACCCAAGGAAAAAAAAGCCATGCGAAAAAATACATCCTTCACCCCCAACGGTAACGAACTTATGAACCTACCCATTACTTCCCCTGCATACATGGGATAACCCCCCACTGGCACCTCAACCCCCCCCTAACAGCCCACACAGCCCACCTATTTTGACCTTACCCAGATCCCGAGCCAATACTAGAGCCCCAAAACAGTTTCATATTTACGTAAATCTCCCCCCTTTCATACTTTCAAAACTATCATGTATTCCCAAAAACCCTCCACCACCCACACCTTTCCCCATCACCTCCCCCTTTTAAAGAAAACACATTTGACCAGCAACCCCTTTCCCCCCCAGCAAAGTAACATTACTATTTTCCCCTTTTAAAACCCCAAACACAGCCCGAATCCCCAAGAAAAAAAAAAAACCCTCCTAAGAAAGCCCCATATCGCCGCCCCGTTAATGGGGTACAGCGCTATGTACCACACCTTTTCTATACAATAAAACATTATTACAAGGGATCTGCACTGGGTCAATATATGGGCCCCCAAAGCTCCCAGGCCCCTGAATCCGATCCATCAAACTTATTTGAGTTTCCTCACTTGCAGCAGCTAATCACCCCCATAGGAATACCCAAATTTTAAAAAATTTCACCCCCGTCGCACAATGGTAAACCCCACGCTGCCCTCCCGCCCAAGTTCCCCTCCCCCTGACCATGACTTTTCTGTATTCATCTCTCCAGTTGCACCTTTTGAACAATGGTACAACCCCATCTAAGGCCCCATTGACTCCCCTCCCCTTTCCAGAAAATAGTATCATTACATAACCAATCAAGACCCGCCAAACCCTCCGAACTCCACTCCCTCCTCCCCCTCCAGTGTACATGCATTGCTCCACCAATCTATAAAATGGGTCCTGTACACACGCAAACAATAGTTGTGACATTGGGCACTCCTGTCTATGTCCACTACCCATTACAATCTTCTCACCGAATGTTCCATTAATCTGTACCCTTGCCATTGCACCTCGATACAATGCATCAACGCAACCCACGATTTCGTCCCCAAAGCCAGTGTATTTGGCAGAGGTGTGCGTCGCTCAGGTGGATACAGGTACTTCTGTATAATTTACCCACAAGATATGGGTAGCATTAGGGATGGATACATTTTATATTAATGTATATGTGTATTAAGTTCTTTGCATAAATTTACATGAGTACACTGTTGTATTGGTCCACTGCAATTCACACTTATGTTCAAGTGAGATATAACAATTATAAGTCTTATTCATATATATACTGTCAGGTTGCTTGAGGGGTGTATGTAATGTTTGTGATTTTGTTTTCCGTGACAGGTTTCTTCTGTGTACAGCTAGGTGTATGTGTGATATTGTACATATGTACCTATAGTTCTTAATATGTTTTCTATATATCTGTTTGCACAAGATATGTTCTCAATAAAATATATAAAAAAATTATTGTTGGTATGAGAAGTGTGTTGTTCATATTGTTGATGAAATCAGTTACAGGCTGATCATCTGTTAGGTCAAGGTTGATATTGCCCATAATGCCCTGCATACAAGGGGCTTTGGCATGCTGCACTTTAAAAATTGTATTCCTTTTACTTCTCTGTATCATGTTCAAATAAATAAATAATAAATAATAAATAAATAAATAAATAAAGTCTCCAGCTAAGAGAAGGTGGTACTAGTTCATTTGGCTGTTATTAGTGTCTTTAATTTATTGCTAAAATTTGGGACGTGTTTGGGGCATGATTTCTCTTTTTTTTTCTCGTTACAGAAATAGATTTTCTCGATACATACGAAACACGACGTTGTTGTTGTTGTTGTTGATACTTTCAGGTAAGACCCTTGTGGGTGAAGAGGAGAGAGTTGGACAGGGTAAGAGTAGTGGGTGAGATAATGGTGAGATAATGCCCAAGGCTGTTGCTCAGCCTTGGGCATTATTGATTTGAATGTAGTTCAGGATAACGTTGAGAACTGCCTGCGTAGAGAGGTGTTGGTGGAAGCCAAATTGTCGGTCAGTCAGTAGGTGGTTCATCTCTAGGTGCATCCTTAGTCTGTGACTGATTAGTCTCTCAAAGGTCTTGCCAAGGGTTTCCAGTAGACTGATGGGTCTGTAGTTCCTTGGGTCAGTCGGGTCCTTACCAGGCTTGGGTTGTGAAGCAGATAGACAGACTGAAGCAAAATAAGTCACCGGGTCCTGATGAGGTTTTTTCAAGGGTTCTAAAGGAATGCAAAATGGAAGTCTGTGAACCATTAACTAATATTTTTAATTTATCTCTTCAAACAGGTGCAGTGTCTGATATGTGGAAGATGGCGAATATAATTCCTATTTTTAAAACAGGGGACAAGTCGTTACCGTCAAATTACCGCCCAATAAGCCTGACCTCAATTGTAGGCAAATTACTAGAGTCAATTATAGCTGAGATTATAAGAAGCCATCTCGATAAGCATAGCTTGATTAATGATACTCAGCATGGATTCACAAGAGGCCGGTCTTGTCTAACTAATTTATTAACTTTCTTCAGTAAAGCTTTTGAGGCTGTTGACCACGATAAAGAATTTGATATTATTTACTTAGATTTTAGTAAGGCATTTGATAGAGTTCCACACCAAAGACTGTTGAAGAAAGTAGCAGCTCATGGCATTGGGGGAAGGGTGCTCTCGTGGATCGAATCATGGCTCACAGACAGGAAGCAAAGAGTGTCCATAAATGGGGTTAAATCCGAGTGGGGATCAGTAACAAGTGGCGTTCCACAGGGATCAGTCTTGGGCCCGTTGTTGTTTATAATATATATCAATGATCTTGATGAAGGAATTACTAGTGATATGAGCAAATTCGCCGATGACACGAAGATAGGTAGGATAATTGATTCAAACGTAGATGTTAGGGAACTTCAGGAGGATTTAGACAAACTCTACTCTTGGTCAGAAAAGTGGCAGATGCAGTTCAATGTAGATAAATGCAAGGTTCTGAAGCTCGGGAGTGTCCATAACCCTAGCACTTATAAGTTAAATAATGTAGAACTTAACCATACAGATTGCGAAAAGGACTTGGGGGTTATGGTAAGCAGCAACCTTAAACCAAGACAGCAATGCCTAAGCGTACGTAATAAGGCAAATAGATTACTGGGATTTATATCAAGAAGTGTAAGCAACAGAAGTCCAGAGGTCATACTGCAGCTTTATACATCATTAGTAAGGCCTCACCTAGATTATGCAGTTCAATTCTGGTCTCCATATTACAGAATGGACATAAATTCGTTAGAAAACATTCAGCGTAGGATGACTAAATTAATACATAGCATTAGAAATCTTCCTTATGAAGAAAGATTGAAGACTCTTAAGTTACATTCACTTGTTAGACGAAGAATGAGGGGAGACCTGATCGAAGTGTATAAGTGGAAGATAGGTATTAATAAAGGGGATATTAACAAGGTCTTGAGAATATCTCTCCAAGAGAGAACCGCAGTAATGGATTTAAATTAGATAAGTTTAGATTTAGAAAGGACATAGGAAAGTATTGGTTTGGAAATAGGGTAGTAGATGAGTGGAACAGTCTACCTAGTTGGGTTATTGAGGCTGGGACTTTGGGTAGTTTCAAATTTAGGTTGGATAAATACATGAGTGGGATGGGTTGGATTTGAGTGGGACTTGCACATCAGAGCTTATTTCTTGGGTAGCATTGAAAATTGGGTAGGTCAAATGTTTGTTAGTGGGATGAATTGTAAAGGACCTGCCTAGTATGGGCCAACAGGCCTGCTGCAGTGTTCCTCCTTTCTTATGTTCTTATGTTCTTATGAGTGTGGCTATGGCAGATTTAAATAGGGAGGGGAAGTATCCAGAAGCGAGGCAAGTGTTGTAGAGGTCAGTAAGTGCTAAGATGACAGAATCAGGGAGGTGTCGGAGTATGTCGTGGGATAGTCCCGAAGCTCTTGAGGCTTTGTGAGGAAGCTTCAGAATTAAGGCTTTGACTGAAGGTTGGTTGAAAGGGATGTTTAGAATGTGGGTGGAGGTGAGAGAGGAAAGTTGTATAGTAGGGTCGGGACATGTTATGTGTCTGTGTGTGGAGACCCAGTGTTCTATGGCTTGCGTGTGCTGTTTCATAGCAGAGTCTGGAGGGTGTAGGTGGAAGATATTTCCCCATATGTCCCTGAAGGCCTGTGCTGCTAGTGTAGGGTCTGTGATGTTTGTGTTATTGTGTGTGATGTGCTGGAAATGTGTTGTTTTTGGGACCCGTTACTTTCTAGAACTCCCTGGGATCCTGTATGTGCTGTTTTTCAACAGCCTGGAGGAGGGATAGCCAGTGTTTGGTGTGATCCTCATCCAGGCTATGGATGATGTTGTTTCTAAGGAAGGTAAGGTCTCTGCTGACATGAGCGAATCTGTGGTGATTTGAGGCGATACGGTGTCTGTAGTAGAGGAGAAAGCGTTTTGTCCTTTCAGAGGTGTGATGGTGTGTTGTTTTATTGGAATCACGTGTTCAGCAGCTTATGTGACGGAATCTTGAATGAGAGCAATCTAGGTGTCGATGTCTGAGGTGGGTCTGTTGTCAAAGTTATGTGTGAGGTTAGTATTGTTCAGGTGTTGTATAAAGGAGTCCCAGTTGGCCCTGGAGAAAGAGGGAATTTGTCTAGAGGGAATGAGGATAGGATTAAAGGAGATGTGGAGAGTGACGAGTATGTGGTCTGAACCAGAAAGGGGGCCTGGTGTGATATAGTGGTGAAGGTAGAGGCTAGCTCTGTTTGTAATGATTATGTCTGATTTTCCCTGGCCGAAGGAGCCGAAGAAGGTGTTGAAATGGGGGCCGAGGTGCATCAAGTGTTTTTGTGTAATTAGGTGTTTCAGTTGGTTACCATGTGTGCTGGTGTATGTGTGGTGAAAGTCTATGTTTGGCACTGAGGTCGGCTAGAATGTTTGAGTGATTGAAGAGAATGGAGAGATCAGGAATGTTGATGTTGGAGTTAGGTCTGGCATAGGTGGTGTAGAGGATGATGGGCCCATGAAGGATGAAGATTTTAACAGCTAGACTGTGAGGGCAGGAGAAGAGGAGGTTTAGGAAGTCGTGCCGGATAGTGCTGTTCATCATAATGGCAGTACCACTATGGGGATCAGCGCTAGATTGGCGTGATATGTAACCCCAGTGTCGGATTCGCTGAGTGCTTTGCACACAAGTGCTGTTTAAAAGCAGCACGTCAGGGCACTCAGCCTCAACGAACTCGGCCAGGATGTGCCTGTTCATGTTGTAGCTGCATATGTTGAACTGTGTGACCTTAAGGGCCATGTTGTGTGTTGTTTGTGGAGGCAGGGAGGAATGGCCTGGCGAGTTCAGACTTTGGTCCTATCCTGATCAGACCGTCGGCTGTTATTTCTTTGTTGCAATATGTTTCAATTTTGCTGTGTTTACTGGATGTCTCTGAGGATGGAGGGCATGAGGGGTTGTGTGGTTTGGTAGATTTTTCGATATTTTCCTGCTCTGTATTGGTGTCGATGTGAGTGAGTTGTTTATGATCATTATGTTTACTTCTGATGGGATACCGGGAATTATGGGGAGGGATAGGGTGGTTTGTTCCCAGGGTGAACTCGTGGTGTCCATTAAGGCACAAGGGAGGGGCATCAGAGTCAAGGGAAGGTGTGATAGATGTGGAAGATTCATTATCGATGGGTGTGCAAGAGGGGGAAGGGAGTGTAGGTTCAGATGGAGTAGGAGTTTTAGGAGATGGTGGCGTAGGGGTGTGTATGGTGGGGGAGGTTGAAGTGGATGGGGAAGGAGCAGGTGGGCATGGAGGGGCAGCTGTAGGTATATCGTGGCAAGAGGGAGGGAGGGTAGGTTCAGTTATAGTGGTTGAGGCAGAGTGGAGAAGGTTTGGTGATACAACTAAAGTTTTCCAGGCGAGGGGGGGTAAAGCGAAGTCAGGGGGGAAGTTAATGGGTGTTAGGCCATTCGCTGAGAGGAGTCCGTTTAAAAACTTGGGGAGGTCAGTTTCATAGTATTTGGGAATTAGGACAGAAAAGTGTACAATTGTGGAGATCATGTTACTTGTTGTGTTGAGGTTGTTGGCAGTTGGGGCATTTTAAAGGATTGGAGCAATTGGTCCAGAAGTGGTCTGTGGAAAAACTTTTAGAACAAATCTGTTTCTTAGAGCAGTTATTTTTTTTTCATGTCAGTATTCATAGCATTTTAAGCATTGGAGGATTGGTATATAGTTTGGAGTGAACAGGGAAGTATTTGGGATTAGGTACAACATGGCACGGATGCCATGCTGTAGGAGGTGGGAAGCCTCGTCGGAAGTTGAGCAGCGCATTTTAAGAATGTGTGGGCGGTCTATATATGTCTTCAACAGTAACGTTATTGTTGCTAGCAATGTCATGAATTAAGTCAGTCCGGTTAGTTTCGTATGCAGTCAATATAGAGTTATCAACATGTTTAGCAACAACTGTGCTCCTGGCACGATGCTCAGGAGACCAGTTGATGGTGAAACAGAGGCGTTGATAGGGATGGTGTCACCCGGAGAGACATCTTTGGTGTCACCCCCATGAAATCCAAGAGCGGGGGGATTGGGGAGTAAACTCCAGTTACGTCACTACTGCATGACCAGTGACTTTATTAATGATAAAATAAATAATCGTAGTAATATTGAGGAAACATAAACTCAAATATCACTTTGAGTACAGCTAATTATTCTTCAACAATGCCAAAAAAACAAAAATTAAAAAATAATGCAAAAACATTGCAATATCAGAGAAACATTAGTTTCGAGCTGACCTTGAGTACAGGTAACATCTCATACATTTCCTTACCTTCAATCCTGCAAAATCATCTATCACTTCATCAAAATCAATGCTGTCAACTGACCCATTTTCTATGGATAACATTGTTATGTCAGAGATTCTGGATCGACACATTGTGGACCATAAATAGTTTTTAATCAGCTTCAACTTGGAGAAACTCTTTCACAAGAAGCAACAGAAACACATATAGTCAGGAACAACCTCAGGCAGAGTGTCAAAGTTGGAAGAGATTCAATGACTTTCTATTCAACTATGAATGTTAGTACATCCAGTGCAGTTCAGTGCTTAACTTTTTCAAGATCAACATCAGCAGCTTGCAGGTGTCTCCTTACTCTTGGTATTTCAAGCATGAGCTCATTCTTTCATATTTCATTATAGAAGACTGCGAGTCTTGAAGCCATCAATTCCAATTCTTCTTCAGTATCTTGTACAAGATTCTTCGTTTGAATGACCACAAACATGGCTGCCACATCCTTGATTGCTTTTGATCGTATCTCGAGTTCATTATGAAAACGATCTATGCACTCCAACATCGCCATCTTGTTTTCTTCCTGTAGAGTGAGTCCGGAATCTTGCCTGCTCCCCTGCCATCCTTTTCTTTAACCTGATTCTTCTCTCTGTTGGAAATCCATACTTCTCACATTTCAAAAGTGTCTGTTGTATTGAATTTTCCACTATGCGATCTAGCCTTTCATTCAAAAATAATCGCAGTTACCTGGAGTTTACCTGGAGAGAGTTCCGGGGGTCAACGCCCCCGCGGCCCGGTCTGTGACCAGGCCTCCTGGTGGATCAGAGCCTCATCAACCAGGCTGTTACTGCTCGCTGCACGCAATCCAACGTACGAGCCACAGCCCGGCTGGTCAGGTACCGACTTTAGGTGCTTGTCCAGTGCCAGCTTGAAGACTGCCAGGGGTCAATTGGTAATCCCCCTTATGTATGCTGGGAGGCAGTTGAACAGTCTCGGGCCCCTGACACTTATTGTATTGTCTCTTAACGTGCTAGTGACACCCCTGCTTTTCATTGGGGGGATGTTGCATCGTCTGCCAAGTCTTTTGCTTTCGTAGTGAGTGATTTTCGTGTGCAAGTTCGATAGTAGTCCCTCTAGGATTTTCCAGGTGTATATAATCATGTATCTCTCCCGCCTGCATTCCAGGGAATACAGGATCAGGAACTTCAAGCGCTCCCAGTAATTGAGGTGTTTTATCTCCGTTATGCGTGCTGTGAAGGTTCTCTGTACATTTTCTAGGTCAGCAATTTCACCTGCCTTGAAAGGTGCTGTTAGTGTGCAGAAATATTCCACCCTAGATAGAACAAGTGACCTGAAGAGTGTCATCATAAGCTTGGCATCCCTAGTTTTGAAGGTTCTCATTATCTGTCCTGTCATTTTTCTAGCAGCTGCGATTGATAAAATGTTATGGTCCATGAAGGTGAGATCCTCCGACATGATCACTCCCATGTCTTTGACGTTGGTTCTTCGCTCTATTTTGTTGCCGGAATTTGTTTTGTACTCTGATTAAGTTTTAATTTCCTCGTGTTTACCATATCGGAGTAATTGAAATTTCTCATCGTTGAACTTCATATTGTTTTCTGCAGCCCATTGAAAGATTTGGTTGATGTCCGCCTGGAGCCTTGCAGTGTCTGCAGTGGAAGACACTGTCATGCAGATTCGGGTGTCATCTGCAAAGGAAGACACGGTGCTGTGGCTGACATCCTTGTCTATGTCAGATATGAGGATAAGAAACAAGATGGGAGAGAGTACTGTGCCTTGTGGAACATAGCTTTTCACCGTAGCCGCCTCAGACTTTACTCTGTTGACTACTACTCTTTGTGTTCTGTTTGTGAGGAAATTATAGATCCATCTACCAACTTTTCCTGTTATTCCTTTAGCACGCATTTTGTGCACTATTACGCCATGGTCACACTTGCCGAAGGCTTTTGCTAAGTCTGAATATATTACATCTGCATTCTTTTTGTCTTCTAGTGCATCTGCCTCTAGCTTCACCACCACTTTGTCAAGAGTTAAATCCTTAGTCTGCAAGCACTGCTGTGCAACTGAACCTCCCGATGTATGTCACACCAGAAATACAGATAACACAGAAATGTGAAATCACACACAGCAGGAGAAGACCTTGTGCTGCTCCTCTTGTATCCAAATTTTCTCGTTAATCACAAAGAGCTTCAATCGCTGCCACAAATTTCTCGAAAGATTCCGCTGCTGGTTTCACTGAATTGTAACGAGAACTCCATCTTGGTTGCAGCATTGTCATATCCCTGAGCACGGCACAGCATGGACCCCAGCCATGGTGGCAGCATTGTCATATCCCTGAGCACGGCACAGCATGGACCCCAGCCATGGTGGCAGCATTGTCATATCCCTGAGCACGGCACAGCATGGACCCCAGCCATGGTGGCAGCATTGTCATATCCCTGAGCACAGCACAGCATGGACCCCAGCCATGGTGGCAGCATTGTCATATCCCTGAGCACGGCACAGCATGAAGTCCAGGCCATCACTTTCCAGCTTATTCAGGATATCAGAACTGATATCAACAGCTTTTTTGCCCTTCAAAGGAAAAAAACAAGAAAAACTTCCTTTACTTGAACTCTTCCATCTTCCATTTGCAAGTACCTGATAACTTCTGACATTTGGTCAGTGTGGTTGCAGGGGTTGATTCATAGCTCCTGGCCCCGCCTCTTCACTGATTGCTACTAGGTCCTCTCTCTCCCTGCTCCATGAGCTTTATCAAACCTCGTCTTAAAACTATGTATGGTTCCCGGCTCCACTACGTCACTTTCTAGGCTATTCCACGGCCTGACTACTCTATGACTGAAGAAATACTTCCTAACATCCCTTTGATTCATCTGAGTCTTCAACTTTCAATTGTGACCTCTTGTTTCTGTGTCCCATTCTGAAGCATCTTGAATTTCCTCTTTGAGGTGTACTCGACTTCCACCAGGTGTTGGGTGTTGGCAGTGAGTAGTCTTGTCATGTCTGCAGTGGTGTATGTAACAGTTTGGTCGTAGGTATACTTGACTGTCCTGTCCTAGAGGTGCTGATGGATTTCTGAAGACAGCATTCTGTTCTTATACTGCTTGGCTGTGGTGCAGCAGTGTCAGTGGCAGTGGCACCATGAGGTGCATCCGCAGTTTCTTGTGTTTTGCTTTCTTGGCTGGTGGCAGAACTGGTGAAGGTGAGATTTCCGACTGGTCAGTTGCTCTAGCGGTGGATGCAAGCGGGAGTGGACTCTCATTGGTGGGGTTTGCCTACGTCTTAGTGGTCTCTGATTGGTCCATCTTTGTTGACTAGTGGAGATTGTGACAGCGGTGGAGCAGTGGTGATGCTGGTAATATTTGCAGTAGATTTTAGGATCTCAGTGGAAGGTGGTGATGCAGGGAATGTGAGGCCAGGCATATTATTTAGTTTGAAAAGTTCATTGATGGTGGTGTTTAAGGAACCAGGCTCAGCTGCATTCTGTACATGAGCATACATAATGCAATAAAGAATCTTGGTGGAGTCGGCAGTAGGTGCTGGCAGGAAAGTGGTGGGAGCAGCTTGCGTGGCATGTAGTATCTTGGCAATGTCTGCTTGAAGCTTGGCGATAGCAGAATATGTGGTTGCTTGTGGGTTGGGTTTCTTTTGTTGTTGTTGTTGTTTCTTGAGTATGTCTCTTCTGGTAGGGCACCTGGCAGCAAGAGTATGGTGGTCACTCTTGCAGTTCAAGCATTTAGGTGGTGAAGCAGTAGTGCAATTCTTGAAGTCATGACCCTCACGGCCACAGGTGGAGCAGAACTTTTTGTCCTTGGTAGGACAATCATTTGTGGTGTGTAAGTATGAGTAACAATTATAGCACTGTGAGATATGTTGGAATTTCTCTGCTTCGATGAAGGCTGGGTTGATGTGGAAGTAGTGAATAGCCAGGCCCTCAGCGAGAGCTCTGGCTGCCATGCTGACGTCACTGAAGGTGACCTTCAGCATGGATGACGCATTGGGTATTTTAGTAATGAAGTCCACCTTGGCCCAAGGGTTCTTTCCTTCGATAGATGACTTGATTTCTTCAGTGGCCTGTACAGTGATAAGGTTATCGAGTCGCTTGAGGAACACAGTTCTCCTGGCCCTCAGTGCTGGGGAAGTCAAGACTCTGTGTCGTCTGTGCAGACGACAACAAAGGCCTCCTTGAGCGATAAAATCGCATTACATTTGACTTGCAGCCTGCCACTAACGACAGCTGCAAGTGCTAGTTTGGACGACTCATTGGTTGTGCCACTCGCTGGTTTGATCTTTACTCTGTTAGAGTAATGCATCGTGAGTAAGCAGTGCTCTGATGTGTCTCTGTCATGACCTTTGTCAAGCCGATACAAACAATACATGGACACGGGGTATATATAGGCTTTGAGTGAGGTGTAGAACAAGTAGAGATAGTAGTAGTTGTAGTTGTTCTTATGTTCTTATACATGTGCTGGGAAAGCTTTGGGTACCTGGAGTTTACCTGGAGAGAGTTCCGGGGGTCAACGCCCCCGCGGCCCGGTCTGTGACCAGGCCTCCTGGTGGATCAGAGCCTGATCAACCAGGCTGTTACTGCTGGCTACACGCAAACCAACGTACGAGCCACAGCCCGACTGATCAGGAACCGGCTTCAGGTGCTTGTCCAGTGCCAGCTTGAAGACTGCCAGGGGTCTGCTGGTAATCCCCCTTATGTATGCTGGGAGGCAGTTGAACAGTCTCGGGCCCCTGACACATATTGTATGGTCTCTTAACGTGCTAGTGACACCCTGCTTTTCATTGGGGGGATGTTGCATCGTCTGCCAAGTCTTTTGCTTTCGCAGTGAGTGATTTTCGTATGCAAGTTCGGTAGTAGTCCCTCTAGGATTTTCCAGGTCTATATAATCATGTATCTCTCCCGCCTGCGTTCCAGGGAATACAGGTTCAGGAACCTCAAGCGCTCCCAGTAATTGTGGTGTTTTTTCTCCCTTATGCATGCCGTGAAGGTTCTCTGTACATTTTCTAGGTCAGCAATTTCACCTGCCTTGAAAGGTGCTGTTAGTGTGCAGCAATATTCCAGCCTAGATAGAACAAGTGACCTGAAGAGTGTCATCATGGGCTTGGCATCCCTAGTTTTGAAGGTTCTCATTATCCATCCTGTAATTTTTCTAGCAGATGCAATTGATACGATGTTATGGTCCTTGAAGGTGAGATCCTCTGACATGATCACTCCCTGGTCTTTGACGTTGGTGTTTCGCTCTATTTTGTGGCCAGAATTTGTTTTGTACTCTGATGAAGATTTAATTTCTTCGTGTTTACCATATCTGAGTAATTGAAATTGCTCATCGTTGAACTTCATATTGTTTTCTGCAGCCCACTGAAAGATTTGGTTGATGTCCTCCTGGAGCCTTGCAGTGTCTGCAATGGAAGACACTGTCATGCAGATTCGGGTGTCATCTGCAAAGGAAGACACGGTGCTGTGGCTGACATCCTTGTCTATGTCAGATATGAGGATGAGGAACAAGATGGGAGCGAGTACTGTGCCTTGTGGAACAGAGCTTTTCACCGTAGCTGCCTCGGACTTTACTCTGTTGACTACTACTCTCTGTGTTCTGTTAGTGAGGAAATTATAGATCCATCGACCGACTTTTACTGTTATTCCTTTAGCACGCAATTTGTGCGCTATTACGCCATGGTCACACTTGTCGAAGGCTTTTGAAAAGTCTGTATATATTACATCTGCATTCTTTTTGTCTTCTAGTACATCTAGGACCTTGTCGTAGTGATCCAATAGTTAAGACAGACAGGAGCGACCTGTTCTAAACCCATGTTGCCCTGGGTTGTGTAACTGATGGGTTTCTAGATTGGTGGTGATCTTGCTTCTTAGGACCCTTTCAAAGATTTTTATGAAATGGGATGTTAGTGCTATCGGTCTGTAGTTCTTTGCTGATGCTGCCCCCTTTGTGGAGTGGGGCTATGTCTGTTGTTTTTAGTAACTGTGGGACGACCCCCGTGTCCATGCTCCCTCTCCATAGGATGGTAAAGGCTCGTGACAGGGGCTTCTTGCAGTTCTTGATGAACACGGAGTTCCATGAGTCTGGCCCTGGGGCAGAGTGCATGGGCATGTCATTTATCGCCTGTTCGAAGTCATTTGGCGTCAGGATAACATCAGATAGGGTTGTGTTAACCAAATTCTGTGGCTCTCTCATAAAAAATTAATTTTGATCTTCGACTCTCAGTCTGGTTAGCGGCTTGCTAAAAACTGAGTCATATTGGGACTTGAGTAGCTCACTCATTTCCTTGCCGTCATCTGTGTAGGACCCATCTTGATTAAGTAAGGGCCCAATACTGGACGTTGTTCTCGACTTTGATTTGGCATAGGAGAAGAAATACTTTGGGTTTCTTTCGATTTCATTTATGGCTTTTACTTCTTCCCGTGATTCCTGACTCCTATAAGATTCCTTTAGCTTAAGTTCGATGTTTGCTATTTCTCTGACCAGTGTTTCCCTACGCATTTCAGATATATTGACCTCTTTTAGCCGCTGTGTTATTCTTTTCCGACGCCTGTAAAGGGAGCGCCTGTCTCTTTCTATTTTACATCTACGCCTCCTTTTTCTTAGAGGAATAAGCTTTGTGCATATATCGAGTGCCACCAAGTTAATCTGTTCTAGGCATAAGTTGGGGTCTGTGTTGCTTAGTATATCTTCCCAGCTTATGTCAGTTAGGACTTGGTTTACTTGGTCCCACTTTATGTTTTTGTTATTGAAGTTGAATTTGGTGAATGCTCCCTCGTGACTAATCTCATTATGTCGGTATGGGGCTCCGCGCATACATGTCTGAACCTCAATTATGTTGTGATCTGAGTATATTGTTTTTGATATGGTGACATTTCTTATCAGATCATCATTGTTAGTGAAGATAAGGTCTAGTGTATTCTCCAGTCTAGTAGGCTCTATTATTTGCTTGTTTAAATTGAATTTTGTGCAGAGATTTAAAAGCTCGTGTGAGTGTGAGTTTTCATCAGAGCTGCATCCTGGTGTTATTACTGCAACAATATTATTTGCTATATTCCTCCATTTTAGGTGCCTTAAGCTGAAATCCCCCAGGAGCAAGATGTTGGGTGCCGGAGCTAGAAGATTTTCCGGACAGTGGTCAATTTTTAACAGCTGTTCCTGGAATTGCTGGGATGTTGCATCCGGAGGCTTGTAGACTACCACAATGACTAGGTTTTGTTTCTCGATCTTTACTGCTAAAACTTCCACTACATCATTTAAGGCATTAAGCAGTTCTGTGCAAACAAGAGACTCTGCAATGTACAGGCCAAACCCCCCCCCCCCCATTTTGCCTGTTCACTCTGTCACATCTGTATAGGTTGTAACCTGGGATCCATATTTCGTTGTCCAAGTGATCCTTTATGTGGGTCTCAGTGAAAGCCGCGAACATTGCCTTTGCCTCTGCAAGCAGTCCACGGATGAAAGGTATTTTGTTGTTTGTTGCTGGCTTTAGACCCTGTATATTTGCAAAGAAGAATGTCATCGGACTGGTGGTATTGTTGGTACTGGGGGGAGATTTTTTTTCCGGCATTAGTATCTGTATCTGTTGGTTTGGAGTGGAGGCCATCGACTTTGATTCCACTCCAGGAATGACTGGATTTGGTGTACGATTTCTGCCATTTCCTGCCAGTTTTTTTCCTTCCTGGCTCTAAAAAACCTCTCCCTCTTGAGTGGCAGTGGCTACCCAGGTTTTCCCATGGCCTGGATGTTTTGTATCTTTTTGTCCCCTTTAGTTGGTGTGCCTGGCAATTTAAGTTATAGCACAGTCTTTCCTGTACTGAAGAGGTACACATTTCAGGGTGAAAAAGCTTACAGGAAGGGAGTTTGCATTTTCCTCTTGTCATATGGGCTCGGCATTTTCTAGGGTGGTCATAGTTGCACGTCCCATCTGTTTTTCCAGATTTCCTATGTCTGCAGATACCAAGTGCATAGTATGTGCACAGGCTTGGTTTCCGTTTGCCTTGGGTTTCTGTGACTGCATTCCCTGTTGGTGCATGTTTACCTGCCTTATTCCTATCCTCCCTAGCACCAACAATGGAGCTCCCACCAGTTGTTTTTGGTAATATATCCTCACTATTGCTAGTGGAGTCCTCTTGTTTGCTATTTCCTGTGGTATTTCTAGTTTGCAATATTGGTTTTATCTTATCTTTGACTACACTTGTTTCCCCACTATGGCTCCTGTCCCCTATGAGGTCATTTATATGCATTCCTTCCTGCGTATAATTCCCGACTACCTGGACAAAATCTCCAGCTTCACCATTACTGTCTCCCAGGACAGCACCTCCAGCTTCACCATTACTGTCTCCCAGGACAGCACCTCCAGCTTCACCATTACTGTCTCCCAGGACAGCACCTCCAGCTTCACCATTACTGTCTCCCAGGACAGCACTATCAGCCCCACATTTACTGACTACCAGGACATCACCTCCAGCCTTACAGTTTCTGACTACATGGCTAGTATCAAGGGCAGTACCATTCAGTCCAGACTTTTTATGTTCCCATCTGTTGTAGAAAGCTTCCAGGTTATCTATTAAAGCAGCTTTGATGTTATCCTCTTTTAATACCCTTGTGATTTTAGTCCACAGATTTATCTCATTTGGGCATACCCAAAAACACTTCCCTGTTTTAATACTGCTTTTAGCTAGTTCTTGGATATCTGCACAAGATGCGTGACACCAATTTCCACAAAAATGGCAATTTATCCATGTGGAAGCCCGTTTGTTTGATTGACTGAAGACTACACAGAGCTTCATAATGATTTGAATGGTTGATTTACTGTAATTATACTAGCAACCTCTTGAATACTCTATTAATAACCTCCTTAAATGAAGCTCTAGCTATTTATATTTCTATTTCTAACTGTACTTTTATATTAGGACAGCTTACCGGTGTACGGGGTAGTTTTGATAAGGACCTGCCTTGTATGGTCCAGTAGGCCTTCTTCAGTGTTTCTCCATTCTTATGTTCTTATATACCACGGTTATTTCAACATTTCATGAATGTCAGTTCTCACCCGTTCGTATATCTTGATTCATGAACATGACCGATCACCAATAAGCAAAAGTAAAGGCAACATTTAGACAACTTTGTTTCGGAATAAAGTTGCCTATGTGTCTTACCTACCAACCTGTCGGTATTGTATACCATTTTGATATTCAAGCAAAACTAAAGATAAAAATATGATAATTACCTGACCCTTTGTCTGTTCAATCCAGCCACATATACACCACCTGGACCAGACTCGCTGGTGGACACGATACGATATATTCTAGGTAAGACCCCAAGAAGGGGTGAGTGGGGAAGTGGGGATAGGGGAAGAGTAGGATGGTTAGAGGAAGGTTTTTTAAGTATAAGGGGAATAACCAGGGTTTAACCCAGTAGCTGAGCTGATGGTGATTCAGGAGGTCGTGTGCATTATCGAGACGGGGGGGGGACGGGGGGGGGCAAAGCGTGGAGCGCAGGAACATGGGCAACATTTAAGGTCCCCACCTGTGAATTACAGGTTAGTGAGTCAAGATTTCAGAAGGGTAATTTGTATAAAGGAATTGGGTCAGGGGCTAGTAGTGAGTAGAAGAGGTTGTGTGTGTTTGCAGGTCTGCGTATTTCGTCGTCTAAGTATGAGGTCCAGTAGTCATGTCGGTTCTCTAGTCTGTATTTATTTGTCACTAAGCTGTTTCCAGTACACGTTTAGAGCAGGGATGTTCGCACGGGTGTGGATGGACTCACTTGTGAGGAATTCATCCCAACAGGTGTCAAACACCCAGTGTAAGGCTTTGTTCTGGATGCACTGTAGTTTTAGTAGGTTTGTCACAGCAGCTAGGGAGAGGGCTAGTGGGCAGTAAGTGATTAGTGGACGAATGAGGGCTTTATATAGATGTAGTTTTGTTTGTGTGGAGGCATGCCATAGTTTGGATAGCTCCGACAGGGCCTTGGTTGCTATGGCGCACTTCTGGTTGATGTGTTTGTGTATTCGCAGGTTGTGGTCTAGAGTAACGCCTAAGACGCTGGTTGTCTGCGAGACGGGCATGTTTGTGCGGGTATCAGCTGTCCTGAGTACTACTGGAGTAGGTGGTTCGCGTTTCCTGTAGTGTAAGTAGGTGATCTTGGATTTTGCAGGGTTGGTTTTTATTCTCCATTTCTGTTCCCAGTGTGCAATCTGGTCTACTTCGTCTTGCGTTCTGCGGGCTAGTGTGGTTATTTGTCCGTGGGTGGTGAGTTGGGTGATGTCATCTGCGTACGCAAGAGTGATGGTGATGTCAAAGACTGGTGTTGGGATGTCATTGGTGTAAAGAATGTAGAGGGTGGGGGAAAGGACTGATCCTTGTGGAACTCCAGCATGTAGTGGGAAGTACTGAGAAAAGCATCCTTGGAACTTTATCCTCATAGTCCTACCATCTAGGAAGTTACAGAGTAATTTGCAGATAATCCGAGGGAGGTTGAAGTTGGAACAGAGCTTAAACTTTAAGCCGTTGTGCCACACTGTGTCAAAAGCTTTCTCAACATCTTTGGCTACTAGAGCTGTCTTTTTCCCCTGTTTTTGGTTTATATGGATGTAGTTTAGAATTAAGTTGAGTGAGTCTCGAGTGGAACGGTTAGATCTGAAGCCAAATTGGCCATCATATAGGAGGGAGTTTGTTTCAAGATGTTTACGTAGGCGTGAGTTTATGATTCTTTCATAGATCGTTCCCAGTACTTCGAGCAAGCTGATGGGGCGGTAGTTGTTTGGGTTACCTGGAGTTTACCTGGAGAGAGTTCCGGGGGTCAACGCCCCCGCGGCCCGGTCTGTGACCAGGCCTCCTGGTGGATCAGAGCCTGATCAAGCAGGCTGTTGCTGCTGGCTGCACGCAAACCAACGTACGAGCCACAGCACGGCTGATCCGGAACTGACTTTAGGTGCTTGTCCAGTGCCAGCTTGAAGACTGCCAGGGGTCTGTTGGTAATCCCCCTTATGTGTGCTGGGAGGCAGTTGAACAGTCTCGGGCCCCTGACACTTATTGTATGGTCTCTTAACGTGCTAGTGACACCCCTGCTTTTCATTGGGGGGATGGTGCATCGTCTGCCAAGTCTTTTGCTTTCGTAGTGAGTGATTTTCGTGTGCAAGTTCGGTACTAGTCCCTCTAGGATTTTCCAGGTCAGAGTGGTCTTTGCTGGCTTTTGGGATGAGGATAGCGGTGGCTGCTTTGAAGAGAGTGGGGAAGTAGCTGGATGCTAGTGATGCATTGAGGAGGTTAGTGAAGGCTGAGATGATAGAGTCAGGGAGGTTTTTTAGGATGATATGGTTGACGCCGTAGGCTCCTGGGGCTTTTGGAGGGAGGCGCTTAATGAGAGTTTTAATGTCATTGACTGTGATGGGGGTGTCCAGTTCCTGAGTGACGGTGAGTGAGTCAAGTTGCATGTACCTGTCAGGTGCCGTTAGGTGTATGTGTTCAGTGTTCCATTGGTCTATTTGTTGTGTGTGTGGCAGAGTGTGTGGTTGTTGGGGGTGTGGGTGGAAAATATTCTCCCATATATTCTTATAGATGTTTGTTGCTGTTTGTGGGTCGGTGATGTTTCTGTTGTCGTGGGCGATGTGTTCGAATTTGTTGCAGTTGGCGTTACCTCGGATTCTGTTAATGAAGTTCCAGAAAGTTTTGGGGTTTTTTATGCGTTGCTCATTTGCCTGATGAATGAGCCCAGCCCAATGAGTGTTGTGATCCTGATCTAGGCTATGAAGTATGTTGTTCCTGAGGTATGTGAGGTTCTGTCTTACTTGATTGAATCTGTGTGTGTTGAGATGGAAGCGGTTGTTTACCTGGAGTTTACCTGGAGAGAGTTCCGGGGGTCAACGCCCCCGCGGCCCGGTCTGTGACCAGGCCTCCTGGTGGATCAGAGCCTGATCAACCAGGCTGTTGCTGCTGGCTGCACGCAAACCAACGTACGAGCCACAGCCCGGCTGGTCAGGAACCGACTTTAGGTGCTTGTCCAGTGCCAGCTTGAAGACTGCCAGGGGTCTGTTGGTAATCCCCCTTATGTGTGCTGGGAGGCAGTTGAACAGTCTCGGGCCCCTGACACTTATTGTATGGTCTCTTAACGTGCTAGTGACACCCCTGCTTTTCATTGGGGGGATGGTGCATCGTCTGCCAAGTCTTTTGCTTTCGTAGTGAGTGATTTTCGTGTGTAAGTTCGGTACTAGTCCCTCTAGGATTTTCCAGGTGTATATAATCATGTATCTCTCCCTCCTGCATTCCAGGGAATACAGGTTTAGGAACCTCAAGCGCTCCCAGTAATTGAGGTGTTTTATCTCCGTTTCTCAGTAGTAGTAACCAGTTACCAGTAACCAGTGTACCGTTGACTCAACGACCAACCGTCTCTGCCTGAGTCACTATCTGAACTCATATTGCGCTGACCTGGCATTATTCAAAGACCCTCTATGGGTACATGGGCGGCCAGTCAGTCAGTCAGTGTTACGAGTGTGAGCAGGAGATAGTCACGGCTGCAAGGGCTTTAC
>NC_069497.1:3683141-3716532 GCF_026875155.1 Cherax quadricarinatus
AGGTTAGGTAGATTATATAAAATGTCGTGGGGGATGACGGGGGGAGGGGACAGTGAGGAGAAAAGAAGGTTCTTGCGGGGAAAGTTCTTCGTACGATGTCGTTAACAGAGATTTGTATGGGAGGAGGTGGGATCAGGCTTTCTCAGAGGGGTATAGAATGCTATCGTTAGGGATTCTCGTAAATCTGTGATTGATAATGAGTGAGTGAAGGGGTTTTCATAGGTTGGAGAGAGTCAGGGGGTCACAGCGGGCTCGCCTCCTTTGGGGGGGGGGGGTTCTTGAGAGTGTTGTGAATGTGGTTTTGGAATGGTTTCCTGGTTTTCATTGAGACTTTACGGTAGCCAAGTGTGGATGTAGAGCTCAAGGTCTCGTTATGTTAGATATAAGACATTTCAGAATGTAGGTTTAATATAGTAGATTTTTTTATGTATAATTTTGATGTGTATCAGTCTTGTATAACATGATTCTTGAGTAGTAAGTTATTTGCGACATGAAGTGTGTTTTAGTTTGTATGTATGTTACGTGCTGGGTTTTTGCACGATGAGATATACTTATATACTGTTTTGCTTTGTGCATACAGTGCATCTGATTAATGAGATTTTGTGAAATTGTTTGTGTGTACGTGTGTGTGTGTGTGTGTGTGTGTGTGTGTGTGTGTGTGTGTGTGTATCCCTTTCTATTGTATTGAGCCTTTGTCATGGGTCAGACGTTATGTAATACTTTATATATGTATGATTCGATTCTTTTTAAAGTTTATAATTATGGTCTGTACCCTGATACCGGTTTGGTGTTAATGCAAGTTCTTGATGTTAAGTTGTAGTCTGTATGGTATACAGACATATCTAGACAGTTTAGTGACGTAGTCCATTTGTGTCAGAGATTATGTATATGGGTTTATTGTAACAGTGTAGCGCTTCAGTTTTTGTGTTCTAAGCTGTATTCTTTTTCTGTATATTCGTATGTTGGTATATGTAAAACTGTATTGTTAGGGATACGTATGTAGATGTTCTAGTAAGATTATGATGTTAGGTTTTGGTTTTTTGATTAATGCGAAGGATGGGATTTAACTAATATAACTTCTTTGTATATTTTATGTTCAAGTGTATTGAGCCTTTGTCAGAGGTCATGTTATATGTACAAGTTATATATATGCAAGGTTTTGCATCAATGAATGTGTATATATGTCAATTCATGACCCTGTGACAGTATTTTTTTTAGTTATGTTCTTGCCGTAAGTTCTTGTTGTATGTTTAAGAGAATAAGAGAGAATAAGATTTCGTTCGGATTTTTAACCCCAGAGGGTTAGCCACCCAGGATAACCCAAGAAAGTCAGTGCGTCATCGAGGACTGTCTAACTTATTTCCATTGGGGTCCTTAATCTTGTCCCCCAGGATGCGACCCACACCAGTCGACTAACACCCAGGTACCTATTTGCTGCTAGGTGAACAGGACAACAGGTGTAAGGAAACGTGTCGAAAGTTTCCACCCGCCGGGAATCGAACCCGGGCCCTCCGTGTGTGAAGCGGGAGCTTTAGCCACCAGGCCACTGGGCCTGGCAGCAATATCTTGCCAGCATATAGGTGAAATCTGTTTGTCAGTTAATTTGATTGAGATCCATACTATTTCTTTATTTTTATGTTAATCTGTATTGGTTTTAAATAAAAAAAAAAATTAGCTCGGAATTGATATATGTACAGTACAATTATCCTTCATTATTTTTTTTTTCAAATTCCTTCTGCTCTGAACACAAGAAAGGAATATAGAATAAGAATGGACCTACATAAATTTAGAAACCTCATATGCAAACCACTACACTAATCAGCACAGGTCTATTGATACATTCCTCTCTTTATGAGAATACGTTCAAATTTTTTCCAATAAATTGCTTGCCATAAAAACATTGAACCACCTTGTTATAATAAATAGTCCTGTAATGTCAAGAAGCATTATTTATTCTATTCTATTCTATTCTATTTGATTCGCCGGTAATCCCGGCCCGGGTCTCTTCCATTTTGGTGACCCGGCATTGGCTCCCCGGGTAGGGAAGTGACGTTTATAGTTACTTGCACCTGCGTGGCAGGTCTTCTGCAGGAAGGGGGGGAGGGTACCTCACCGGCCCTATTCCCAGATGACGTACCAAACGTTAGTGTGCACTAACAGTGGCTGGTGTGCAGTGCAATGGAGGCCCAAAGCAGGCACTCGCAGTAACTTCAGCGAGGGGGGCAGATGACGTGCAATGACTGGAAGTAAGGTTTCCAAGTCCCTGACAGCTAAGTACAAAAAGATTGTGCCTCATCCTCTGGGTCTGCCCTACTGGGGTCATTGGGAAGTGTCTACGGCGAAGGGGCATCGTAGCCGGGCAGTTAACAGGTTAGTGCACCAAGGGCTGCAGAACCATTCAGTCACAATGGGCACAGAGCTCCTCTGTGCCCGTTCAACAATCCGCGCAGTGGTGGGATCCCCAAAGCGTAGGCAGTGGATATGCATTTCTCAGTTCTCTGGATTGTGTCCGAATACTTGGAGGGGGCACCCTGTGGGTCGCCCTGACATACCAACAGAGGCTCTGTAAATCCCCAGGGTCAGGGAACGGGCGCCTGGCCGCACCGGCAGCCCACAGCGCAATCTGGCTGAGGCTGATGGAGATCCAGCACGTGGCTGTGCCTCGAGGGTTGCAGTTCTAGCACCCTTTCATCTGCAGCATCATTCCCGGGATACCCACATTGCTTGGGATCCAGTTGATGGTAGCCCTGCGAACCTGGGCCATGAGAGTCTGCAGGTCACCCCGGATGGATGTGATTAAGTGTATGTTGTCCTTTGGCTCTCTGTGCATAAGCACTTGGATCGCTGCCTTGGAATCAACGTGGATGATGGGGGGATGCTGATGGTCTGCAAGAGCATGCTGCAGAGCTTGTTGGATGGCAAAGAGTTCGGCCTGGAGGATGGTGCAATGGTCTGGGAGGCGCCAACCTGCTGTCAGATTGCTGTGGAACATCCCAGCAGCTGTGCAGCCTGCCACTGGGTCTCTGGAGCCATCGGTGTAATATGGCATACACCCTGGGCCTTCCACACCCACAATGCTAGCCGAGGCAAGGTGGTGCAGAATGTCCTGGGTAAGAAGCATTACACCATTATCATAAGTTATACCATCTACCTAAGCCTAGTATTCCTACTACAATATGATTATCGTAACAAACCATAAATTTTCCAAAAACCCACCAACTATTCTAAATCGTTGATGTACATATTTACAACGAATAAAAATAAAAAGGAAATCCCACTCTTCTCATTCTAAATATTTCTGACTGTCAGTTCTCCTACATGTGCTAAACAAAGGAATTTTAATATAAAACATACTGACATATTTAACACATTCACATCCACCTTCAATTATAATAATACCTCCATTCAACCAAGAATAATGCATTCACCTGTATTAACTCCAAGAGTACAGAAAATTTTTCGTTAAAAAAAAATTTTAGCATTATTCATCATATTGCCTCCATCGATAAATACATTAAAAGGAAAAAACAACCTTAAAATATCAAACCTACCTATTTTCTAATTTACACCATTTAAGTTGTGCTTTACTTAAGAAAAAACTCTGTAATTAAACTGAAAATAAAGATCTTTTTACCATTTACAATTGAATCAAAATCATTAAAGACACCTATAACATATTTGATTTTCATTGAAAAATTTCATCATAAAGTCCTTGAAATGATTTATACATGAAAAATAATAATATGCAATCGGGAGTGCAAAACACTTCCAAATGATAAAATGTTGTAGTACCTGAACCCTCGGGAAAGCCCTATTGCCCTGATTCAAAACTCAATATACATCCATAAAACAACTCTCCATGCTCACTCCCCCCCCCCCAAACCCCCCTTTGCCCCTTCCCCACCTTGCAAATCCATAAATCCCTTAATGTGAAATTTCTATAACCCTCCTTAAAAAACTCCCTCCATACACCCCCTTTATTCCTACACTGTGGTCCTATAAAAAATTGCTTGCCAACGATTAATTCTGGCACGCACGTCCGCCTCCCTCATTAGCCCACATCATATATATATTTTTTATTATTTTATATATAATCCGTAATCATATACCCAATAGCATTCTCAACCCTTTTATTCACTCCAGTTATATCTAAACTTAAAACCCTCAAGACCTGCAAACCCCCTCCCCCCACTAACCTTAAAACCTTACCCTCCAAACCCTTATGAGTTCAATACAATCGCAAAAATACACCGTATGATAAATAGTCGCCAATCCGCCACAATCCTCGCATTCCCCATGCTCTCGTATTCTCTTATAGAATAAAACCATTCCTGACGGCAAGATTCTATGTAAAAATCTATACATAACTTCTCTGACCTTAGGTTTTAAACGCAATTTGTTTAAACGCCCCCAAATATTATGCCACCACAGCCTTACCATCTATCCTATAAAGATTTCCCAATTTAATATGTGAAGGATCCCTCACGTTTATGAAGACTCGTAACATTGCCTCACCTATCATGAACTCCCTACCCCCCCACCACCGGTGCATATCCTGATGTATCCTATAAAGTCCGTCTTCTTTCGCCCCCCCCCCTCCCGCTTATAACTACGTTTTAAATACATACGTATTATCCTCTTTTCGACATCTATAAGGCCCAGCCCACCACGGCCAACCGGGAGTGTGACAACCGCTCTACTTACACTCCCTGTTACCCAAATGAATCTAAAAACACTTTTTTGTAACCATTTTAACTCACAACGAAGTTCGGAAATATTACTGAACTGCCATGTTTACTATTTAATAGGGCCCTTCGTTGTAATCACCCTTTGTTGCAAACTTAAATTAGCAGCTCTTAACCCACTGAGGCGCTTTACAACACTATCAACGATACGCACGGAATTTATTTGTTGTGAACTTGATATCATTTTTCATAAACGATCCCACATATCTTTATTTGGTCCACCTTTCCCACCTTTCAGCAACCCTTCCTTCCTCACGTGACCCTTTTCCAAGATTCATATATTTGTTTTCCCCCCATTAATCGTCATGCCAGAAGCCTTTTCAAAAAACTTTCACTAACTTTTCTACCCCAAAACAAATCATGTTTTCTCTCAAAAATGTCGTATCGTCGACATATCCAACAATGCCCGCTCCCCCACCCCTTACATTACCCATCCATTTGCTTCCAATAAACCTTATCCCTCTATAAAAGGGATCTTGAAAACAAGCAAAAAAAAATTTGTGAAAGGGGACACCTTGACGCAAACCCCTTCCCATCTGAATTCGATCTCCCAACTCCCATTCACCTGCAATGCAAGGTTGCCTCCTGATTTCATTAATTTGGCCCATGATATAATTTCCGCCCCAAACCCCTGCCATCTCATGATTTTCCATAACGTCTCCCGTTCCACACTATCTATGCCGCCTTCCCCTTCTATAGCCAAATTTCACCCCCTCCCAATCTTTTCTCTTTCTTCAATAAAACTTCTAATCATACCGTGACCTTCATACTAGACCTACCTGGCACCCATATTGTCCCTTTTTCAATCACTTTGCCCGGACTTTTTTTATTCTGTTAGCCAAGATCCTTCCAAAATTTTATAGTCACCACAAAATAATGAGATTGCAGCGATAATCTTTAATGTTAATGGCTCACCTTTAGGAACTAGGACGCCACAGCCAACCTTTGTTGTTCCCTTAAAAACCCCCATCCTCTTCATTTTTATTGAATAAACGTACCAAAAATCCTTAAAACGTTCCAATTTTGAAGATAAAGTCGCTGGGGCAACCATCAATTCCCTGGCGCCTTACCTAATTGCGCCCGGATAAACCCCCCCAAGTCTCACACTCGTTTCGGCCCTCCCAGCATCAAACGATCATGCTCCGTCAGCTCACACTGCAAAAACCCTTTCCAATTGATGAAATGCAATTTCACTTATTCCAACACTTTGCGTTTTCAATTTAACCCAAGCATCCAATATATCCACTCATACCCTCCGTCGTCGTAAAAAACCTGATTCACTCTATCCCCCTGCATACCTACCTAAAACATTCAACCCATTAAACTCCATTGCCTTGCGACGTCTGTGTTGATTCCTCAACACTCGCTGACGGCCGATCTCCCCACAAAACCTCTTCGATTCCACCTTAAGCCTTCCCCATAACCTTCGTTTTGTAAATTCTTAGTGCCCCTTAATTCTTTCATTTCTAAAACAGGAAAATTACCCATTCACTTGTACTTTAGCAGTCGCGCAACTGCCCTCTAAATATCATTGGAACCAACGTAATGATTATATCTCCCCTTTATAATATAATATCCTTAAATAACGCTTTTTGGCTATCGTTCCCACCAATTAACCAAAGCACATACATCTCCAGGTGCTTTCAACCCACTAGGCGTGCCACATATGCCCAAAAGACAAACGACTTTCCTCTCTCTTTCAATAACTTTACATTCAATTTCCAAAATGATGGACCCCTCCTAGGCACACCCTCATTGTCTACATCCATTACAACTCCTCTATGATCCGAAAAAAACCATATTTATCACATTCACTCTCAGCACTGTAACCGCACAAGACACATTATTTTTATCAATCTCGCCACATATTCTCGTCTAATGAAAGTATGCTCCACCATGCCACCCCCCCACACATCCATTAAACCCACCACTAGTCAATAAATCTCCCAGGAACCCCAAGCAACAACCGCTCCTCGAGGCTCCACATCCTTTCGTCGTATTACACAATTCCCGTCGCCCCTATTATTTCTACATTTGGTAAACTACGTAGATAAATTTTACTAATACATCTTGTTACAAAATGGTTTTAAGTCTTACATCTCCCTCGGCCGGCCAATTACACATACAAAACTTATGTGTACTCTTACCCATAAACCATCCACCCTAATCACTCTCCCCTCCCCCCTTTCACTATGCCCTTATACAAATGGGCATTTTTCTTTACCAGAATGGCGACGCCCCCTTTTAACCTCGTGGCATTTTCCCCTTTTAAACACATCGAAAACCGTCCATTTCAAACTCAACCCAAAAATTCTGTATTTGGGTTCTTGGAGAAATCCCACATCCACATCTGATGCCCCAAAATTTCCCTTTTAAACCCTTTCGCTTCCGCTCAGTTCTCAAACCGTTAAATTTTTTGGGAAAAAACCCTTTAAAGTCAATTAATGGGTTTTTCCCTTTCTTTTCTGGGTTTATAGATTTTTAAATTATTATTTTTAAACCCCTCTACCCCCCCCCTTTTTTTGGGAAACACCTTGTTTAAAACTCTTGTTTCTTTTTCCCATTTTTTTCCCCCTTCCCTGTATTTCCCGGGCCCAAGACTTTTTCCCCGGGCCCTTTGGGCAGGGGGAAAAGCACGTCGTCTGAGTCTGGGGGGTCGCGTTCGCTTTCGCGCCCTTTCCCCCACCTGCATTGGGATTTCTTTAGTACTATCTGTTTCACCCCCATTCTGCTACTTTTCCCCTTTATCCCGCGACACACTAGACTAAATTGTTTCCCATTGTCCCCCTCCCCTTTGATGCCTCCCGTCCCAAAATTGCACCTGGATCCCCCACAGGGTTTTGACGTGGGACTCGTCTAACAAAAACTTCCATTTGGCCTTCACTAAAGACGCCGCAAACACCCTTTTTTTCCCCCCATGGGTGGGAAAAGTCTCTTCAATACTTTTTTTTATGTCCAATGAGGTGTTTTCTCCCGCGTATTGCTTTCCCCCCCAAAGCTTTTCTCCTGTGTTTTTTTCTACCTCATCACCCAAGTTTACCGTTGTCAAAGAAGGTTAGATAAATGTTTTTTGGCCCCTCACCTTTCCCCTCGACCTCTTCCGATTGTTGCTGTTGCGATAGTTGGAGTTTCCCCCAAAACCCCTTCCCACACTGCCCCACTATGTGGTCTTAGGACCCACACAGCCGAAAGGGAGACGTTCCCCCGCAATGTTATTTTTACTTGATTTTGAAAAAATTTGGAAACATCCCCCAATTAGGATGGTATGGGATGGCGAAAGGCATTTTGACTGAATATTTTCCCTTTCCCCCAAATTCCGGGGCCAAAAGGCCCAGCTGCCCCCCCCGACCTGCGAGGCCTTTATAAAACCAAACCCAAAATTTACGTGTTAATCTTTTATAACAAAATCGTACCCTAAAAAGGGCACTTTCCCGTTTTTCCCCCTTTGTGAAATGTCGGATACATCATGAGACGTATGTTCAGATGAATTGGGGGCTATAAGGGGTCTTTTTGATACTTATCAACCCCGCTTCATAGACTTTTTGCTGAGATCAATTTAAACGAAGCCCCTTGTGCCCCTTTTAATGCTACACCAATATTCTTCTTTTTGGGGATCCCCGTGTTTTCACGGATAATCCCCGGTAGTGAAAAAAATCCATCGTGGTCCCTTTGCAGCCCCACGGGTAACTCAACGCGGGACAGTGTTGATGGCCTGCTGCTTGCGGCGCCATTTTGGGAAAAATTTAAAGTTTTCACCAGCTAACCCGGGGGGGTAGCAACTAAACGGGTAAATGCAAAAAAACCCAAACCCTCAATCAGGATCGTCTGCAGCAGGCCCTGCAGGGCCCCGGAAGCTTTTGCAACAATAGAAAAATTTTTAATTCTCTATAAGGATTACAATGTGAGTTTACGAATTTGTTTATTTTTGGGGTTTACATGTATTTAAAATAAAAATTTCCCAGAGTGTACCACTAAAACCCACCTAGCATGGAAAAGGCATTTGGGGGGACTTAGTTTTAAATTTTTAATTTTAAAATATTAAAAAAATTATGGGGTTTAAGCTGGTATTATGGCTAAGTGACTAAATACTAGTTTGTGAGTTTAGCAATGTGAAGGCTTTTTTTTTGGCACTATACATAGTTTCGTATTGGAGATCCCCAGGGGCCCAAATTAGGGAACTTTTTAAGAAAACATTATTTTTAGATTGAGATTGATATTTCTGTTTAAAGGTCAAAAAGGGTGGGGAGGTAAATGTGAACCCCCAGGTGGTATTCGTATTTAAATTTGGTTTTACAGGGTTTTTTGAGGGGATAAGATGTTTTTGATTGTAGTTTTGAAGGTGATGAAAGTGTCTGCAGTTTTAGAATTTTAGGGAGGGGTCCCGATTTTAGGGCCTTTGAAAACATTGAATTTTTTGTAAAGGTTTAGTCGGACACGGGGAATGTTTATAGAGATGTTTGTGTCTGGGGTTGTGCCTCTGGGTTTTTGTCCCCAAAAATTTCAAGGGAAAAACGGGTTTTTTTTCAAGGTTTTTTTTTGGAATTTAAGGTCTGTGATGTAGATTGCACAGTAGTAAGTGTGGATGTACTGAAAGGGAGTAATTTTTTTGATTATTTAAGAGTGGGGGGGGGGGGGGTTTTTGCCAGGGTTGGGGTTTTACGCGGCTTTTTTTTGGGTTTAATTTTTGGGGTTTTGGTGTGTTGTGCCGTTGAACCCCCGCACAAATAGCATAGGAGAGGTATGAATTTTTTAAGTGAGTGGTATGTGTGGAAGGGCCCGTTTGCGGCCCTTTTTATCGTATCTTGGAGGGATCCCAACCGTTTTGGAACTTTTTTGGTTTGGTTGGATATGGGTGCTTTAAGTTAGGTTGTTTTCGAGGTATAGGCCCAGGAATTTTCCCCCATTTTGTTTGGGAAAATTAAAGGGGTTGTCGGTCTTAATGTTTTAAAAGGCCCCATCTCCTGCTCTGCTACCAAAAAATAATGTGTAAAGGTTTTTTTCCCGCCTTAAGCATAAGTTTTTGGCTGTCATCCAAGGGGCGATATTTTGAACAGTCCTCATTTTTTAATGGGGGTTTAGGGTTTGGGAAGATTAGGTTTAGAGATGACGTAAGTGGTTTTCGTCAGCAAAGGGGAATGGGGTTCAGGGGTTGAGAAAACGTTTGGAAGATTTGATGTATATGAGGGGAAAAGCTTTGGCCAAAGGGGCACTTCCCCGCGAAAATCCCCAAACAAATGGTGTGTTGTTGATGCTGTGTCTTTTTAAAGGGACTTTCTGATACCCATTAGAAAAGGGAAGATTTGAAAAATTTCAAGTGCCCCTGGCCTTTATACCCCAATGGTTTAAGTTTTTGGGGGTAGGATGCCGTGGTCTACGTGGGCAAAAACTTTTCTTAGGTCAATAAAAATTCCTAGTGGATATTCCTTATTTTCCAATGCTATGTAAAGCAGATTTGCATTTTTATGATTTTCATCATTAGTGCTTTTTTTTTCCTGAATCCAAAATGGCAGGGGTTGAGTATGTTTTGTGCCATTTATAAATGAATATAGTCTTTCTGTGCACGAGTTTCTCAAAGATTTTGGATAGCAATGGTTTAAATTTGATATTGGCCTATAGTTGTTTAAATATGTGGGTCAACACATTTATGTATTATTGTAAAACCCTTGCCGTCTTGAGTAGTTTCGGGAAGGTGCTAGTTTCTAGTGATTGTTAAAAGTAATGAGATAGTATGGGGAGAGGGGCATGGGCTGCTCTCTTGTACAATAATGGTGGGATATGACACAGATTCTGAGTTATTTTTAAGTGACTTTATAATCTCGGTGACTTCCGTGGGCTCAGTTGCAACAAGATAGAAGGAATTGGGAAATTCCCATATAGGTAGTCCCCGGCATGGGCATTGTCGTGGGATTTTATTGGCGAGATTAGAAAACCCATGGTTGAGAAGAAGTTGTTTATCTTGTTAGCTGTGTCAGTGGGTTGCAGTGGGTTTCATTAGGTTTAGTTAGGACAATATTCTTGTTTTTTTTTTTAGTTTGTGGGTCCCTAAAAATCTGAGAGAGTGTTTTCCAGGTCTTTTTTTATATCTCCTCTTGTGTCAGTGAATTACTGGAGTAGTTTAGTTGTTTGTCTTTCTTTATTTACTTTGGTGAGGACTGAATGAATAGTGTTTAAGAATATCTTTGTGTATTAAGTCCTGTCTATTTTGCTTTTCATATTGGTGTTTTTATCAATGGATTTCAGATGGTGTGGTTACCCATGGGCAACCAACCCGTTTGTTTGTGATCTTTTCGTTTTTATAGGACAATTTTGTTGTATAGCCCCTAAGTAATTTGTTAAAAAAATGTCTGCCCAGTATCAATACCTTGGCCTTGGAAAATTCTGTAGGAGTCAAATCTTAGGTCAGCTGTAAAACTTCCTTTTTGGGGCCCCTCTCATGGAGTCTAAATGAATTTTTGTTTTCAAGTGGTGGTTTACAAATGTTTGTAAAGAGGAAGGTGGGGTAGTGGTCGTAGTGCTATCTGTGATTTCCCTGATTTAAGGGGGGTAGTTATTGGTCCAAGGGTCTATTGGTTGACTTGTTTCGTGAGCCCGGTTTGGGTTTTGTTATTGTTGGTATGGAAATGTGTTTTTCATATTGTTGATGAAAAACAGTTACAGGCGATCATCTATAGGCAAGGTTGATGTTGAAGTCTCCCCTAAGAGAAGGTGGGCTTTTTCATTTTTTCTGTTATTAGGCCTTTAAACTCCTTTTTGGGGTTTGTGTGGGGGATCCGGTAAATGGGACAATTGTTATAGGGGTCTTTAAAGGTTTTTTTTTATAAAATTTGCAAAAAATGTATTCTCCATATTCACATAAAACAATGTGCTAAAAACAAGTTTTTTTGGTTAGAGTAATAAATTTCAATACCACCCCCCGCTGGTAGGCTGCAGGGTTTTGGGTTTCTGTGCACCCCGGGGAGGGGTAGATATCTTTGTGTCCTGCTTAAGCCAGGTTCAGTAAGAATATGCAGGGAAGGGTGTCTTTAGGGTTCAAGGGGTCCAAGGTCACATAGTTTTGCTTAAGGACCCTTTTTGTAGTTAAGTACTGATAGACTTTTAGCATTGTTTGGATAGTGCTGGGTTGTGATGCTTTGTAAAAGGCGTTACTTTCCAATAGGGTTTTTTTTGTGTGTCAGATTATGAATGTTTTAAACAGGGTCAACGGACAGTCATCTTTAGGTTTTAAATTATGGTTATTTATATCCGAGTTTGTGTTGGTTTTTTGACCGGCCGGCTCCATATACACATACAAAACTTATGTGTCAAACTCTACCACTCTACCCCATAAACCCATCCACCCTAATCCACTCTCACTCTCCCACCTCC
Source organism: Cherax quadricarinatus (assembly GCF_026875155.1). Lineage (NCBI taxonomy): Eukaryota > Metazoa > Arthropoda > Malacostraca > Decapoda > Parastacidae > Cherax > Cherax quadricarinatus. The sequence goes on from NC_069497.1 coordinate 3,695,252, forward strand.
CCCCTTTCACTTATGCCGTACTACAAATGGGCTAGGGCTATTTTTCCTTTACCAGAATGTCGACCGCCCCCTTTTTAAAAACAAACCTCTTCGGCATATTCCCATATACACATCGTAACCGTCCATTCTAACTCATATCCAATTCTGTATTTGTGTCTTGGAGAAAATAACACATCCACATCCTAGATGCACCAAAAATTCATTAAACCCACTTTCCCGCTTTGCCGCACAGATCTCAAAAATCTCAACCGTTAACATTTATGTCAAAACCTTAAAGTCAATTAATGGGATTTTCCCTTCGTTCTAGGTATGAGTTTTCACTTATACATTTTTACAACACCTCTAGATCCCTCCCTCCCCCCTTTTTTGGGAACCACCTGATAAACTCTGTTTCTGGATTCAACTGTTCCTTTCCTCTGTAATTTTCCGCCGCAAGACAAATTCCCTGGCCTTTGGGCAGGAGAAAGCACGTGCGTCTGAGTCTGATGGGTTCGTCAGTTCGCTTTCCCGCCGTCCTACCCGCACACCTGGCATTGGGATACTTAGTACTATCGTGATGCACCTCCACTGGCACTTCTGCTACATTCACCTCATACCATGCGACACAACTAGACTCAATCTTTCCATCTGTCGCCTCACCTTGATGCTCAGACCGATCTCAAATTTGCACCTGGATTCCTCCACACGGTTGAACGATCGACTCGTCTAAACAAAACATCCAGTGCCTGCACTAAAAGACGCCGCTACATCCTCTTCCCCCATAAGTGGGCAGAGTCTCCTTCAAATACTTATTTATGTCCCAATTACGGTGATTCTCCTCGCTGTATTGCACCTCCAAAGCATTCTCTCTGTGGCTTTTTTTTTTTCTACCTCATCACTCCAAGATGACACGTTGTCGAGACAGGTTAAGCATAATACTGTTCTTGTCCCCACCTTCCTCGCCTCTTTCCGATTGTTGCTGTGGATAGTTGGAGATTCCCACAACGATTACCACACTGGCACACACTAATTGGTGGTCCATACGACCCACACAGCCTACACCTACGGACGTTGGCCCCGCTTATGTTACATATACTTGAGTTCGATATAATTTGCAACATAACATTAGGATGGTATGGGAATGGCGTAAGGTCATTTGACTGAATATGTTCCTTGGACTTCCAACATATCCAGCATAGGAAGGTCCAGCTGCCCACCGACCTGCAGAGGCCGTATGAACCATACCATAATTAGCTAGTTAATCTTTTATAACAAAATAAGTAGCCTCAAAAGCACATTCCTGATTTTTTAACCCATGTGTAAATGTCCGAGATAACATCATTAAGACGTACTGATACAGATAATTGACGCTATATGGTCTCTTGATACTTATCAAACCACCGCTTCATATACATTTTGCTGGAAGATCAATTTAACGAAGATCCGTGTCCTCCCATTAAGTGCTACACCACATATGCCTTCTTGTGCGATACCGTATGTTTCACGGATAAGCGCCCGGGTAGTAACAAAACCAATCCATCGTGGCTTCCCCCGTGACAGCCCCCACGGGTCAACCTCTAACGCAGACAGTGTTTATGCGCCAGCTGCTAAGCAGCGCAAGTTGGAAATAAAGTTTTTCCACAGCTAACACCACCAGGGGTAGCAACACAAACATGTAAACTGCAACAAAAGCCCAACTGCAATCAGGATCGTCTGCACAGCAGGTCTGCACGGCCCGAAATGCAAATGCGAACGAATAGAAAAAGTTTATTCTCTATAAGGATTACAAAGCTGAGTTACAAGAATTTTGAGTTATTTTGTGTTTACCATGTATAAAATATAATTACAGAGTGTACCACACTATGAACACCCTAGCATGGGCTAGGCCATTTCGGGCAGACTTAGAATTAAAATCTTAAGTTTAAAAATATTACAAAGAATAGAAGTACGCTGGTAATATGGCTAAGTGACTTAAATACTAGTATTGTGAGTTTAGCAATGTGAAATGCTTTTGTTTTTTGCACATACATAGTTTCAGAATTGGAGTATCACAGGCCAACTTAGACTAGTCTAAGATTCATTATTTTGTAGATTGAGATTTGATATTTTCTGTTTTATGGTCAAATTGGTGAGTGAGTGTAAGTGTGAACCACCAGGTGGTATTCCGTATAATTAGATTGACAGGGTGTAATGAGGGAGATAAGTATGTTTTTCTGATTGTAGTTTTTGAAGGTGATGAGAAAGTGTCAGCAGTGTTTAGAATTTTTCAGTAGGTTGTCCCCAGATTTTAGGGGGCCTTGTGACATACATTGAATTTTTTGTAAAGGTTTATGTCGGACACGGTGGAATGACATAGAGATTTTTGTGTCCTGGTGTTGTGCCTCTGGGTTCTGTCACAACTATCAAGTAAAGCGGTTTAGGTCAATGTTAATATTGGAATGTTAAGTCCTGTAGATGTAATTGCACAGTATAAGTGTGGATGTACAGAACAGGGAGTAAGTTTTTAGATCTAATGAATAGTTGGTGAGGTGGGGGGGTGTTGCCAGGGTTTGGTATTCTTACTGGCGGGCTTTTTGTATGGGTTATTATTGGCTTTAGGAGTGTTGCTGCAGTTGAAACCCCAAGCACAAGATAGCATAGTGTGAGAGTTATGAATATATAAGTTAGTGGTATAGTGTGAGAAGGGCAGTTGCGGTATAGTAATCGTACTGTGGAGAGGAATCCCAACGTTTTGGTTACTTTTTTGTGGTTTATGGTGTTGGATAAGGGTGTTCCTGAAGTTTCAGTTTGTTGTCGATGGTATAGAGGCCTAGGATTTGCCCTTCATTATGCGGCAATTAAGTGTTGTCGTGTCTTAATGTTAATTTTGCACATTCTTCCTGCACTGCTACCAAACAATAATGTAGTAGGTTTTTTGTCACATTAAGCAAATTTTAGTTGGCAGTCATCCAATGTGGCGATATTTGGACAGCTCCTCATTATCAAAGGATTTGAGGGGGCAAGATTAGGATTATAGATGACGTAAGTCGTTACGTCCAGCAAAGAGAATTGGGTTCAGTGATTGAAACGTTTTGAAGATCATTGATGTATATGAGGAAGAGCAGTGGACCAAGGACACTTCCCTGCAGAACTCCAACTATCACGTGGCTTGTTGTTGATGCTGTGTCCTTTAATGAGACATACGATACCTATTATAAGGTGATGATTGTGAAATATGCAAGAGCATGGCCTCTTAGAACCATAATGGTCAAGTGTTGTGGAGTAGATTGGCCGTGGTCCTACTTGTCCCAAAGCTTTCCTTAGGTCAATAAAAATTCCTAGTGGATATTCCTAAATTCCCAATGCTATTGTAAAGCAGATCTAGCATTTTTATGATTGCATCATTAAGTGCTTTTATTTTTCCTGAATCCAAATTGGCAGGGGTTGAGTAATGTTTTGTGCCATTATAAATGAATATAGTCTACTGTGCACGATTTCTCAAAGAATTTGGTATAGCAATGGTAAGTTTGATATTGGCCTATAGTTGTTTAAATATGTAGGGTCCACCACATTATGTATTATTGTAATCCCATGCCGTCTTGAGTAGTTTCGGGAAGTGGCTAGTTTAGCTAGTGACTTTTAAAAAGAATGTAGAAAGTATGCAGAGGTACATGGGCTGCTCTCTTGTACAATAATGGTGGGTATAAGACCAGATTCCCTGAGTTATTTTAAGTGACTTTATATCTCGGTGACTACCGTGGCACAGTTGCAACAAGATAGAAGGCGATTTGGGAAATTCCCATATCAGTATATAGGGTAGTCCCCGGCAATGGGCAATTGGTACGTGGGATTTTATTGGCGAGATTGAACCTATGGTTGAGAAGAAAGTTGTTTATCTTGATTCAGCTGTGTCAAAGTTTGGGTTGCAGTGGTGTTTCATTAGGTTTAGTAGGACAATATTCTTGTTTTTTTCATTAGTGGTCCCTAGAATCTGGAGAGAGTTTTTCCAGGTCTTTTTTTATATCTCCTCTTGTGTCAGTGAATCTACAGGAGTAGTTTAGTTGTTTGTCTTTCATTATTAACTTTGGTGAAGTACTGATGAATAGTGTTTAAGACTATCTTTGTTGTATTTAAGTTCCCTGTCCTATATTGCATTTCATATTGGTGTTTACTTTATCAATGATTTCCAGAATGGTGCTGTTAGGCCATGGGCAACCAAGCCGTTTGTTTGTGATGGCAGTTTCGTTTTTATAGGACAATGTTTGTTGTATATTTTCTAAGTAATTTGTTTAAGAAAAATGTCTGTCCAGTCATCAATACATTGGGCCTTGGAGAATTCTGTAGGCCAGTCAACAGTCTCTAGTCAGCCTGTGAACTTCCTTATTGAATGCCTCATCATGGAGTCTAAAATGAAACTTTGTTGTATTTCAAGTGGTGGTTTACAATGTTTTGTCCAAGAGGAAAGGTAGGGTAGTGGTCTGGTAGGCTATGCTGTGATTATCCCTGATTTAAGGGGGGCTAGTATATTGGTCCATATGGGTCTATTATGGTTGCACTTGTTTCAGTGAGCCTGGTTGGTTTAGTTATTGTTGGTATGTAGAAGTGTGTTGTTCATATTGTGATGACACATTACAGGCTGATCATCTTAGATGGCCAAGGTTGATGTTGAAGTCTTCCACAAAGAAGAAGGGGTGCTTATTCATTTGTCTGTTATTAGTGCTTTAATTTTCTCACTGAAATTTGGGATTGTTTGTGTTGGGGTATCCGGTAAATGGCACCCAATTGTTTATAGTCGTCTTAAGGTTTTTTTACAGTAAAATTAGCAAAAATGTATTCCTCCATATTCATCCTGAAAGCAAGTGGTGTTTAAATTATATTATCTAATACAATTTTTTGGTTAGAGTAATATATTGCAATGACCACCCCGCAGCTTGGTATGTTCCTGCATTGTGGATTGCTGGTGCACCCTGGTAGAGGGAATATCTATTGTGTCCTGCTTAAGCCGGTCTCAGAAAGAATAATGCAGAGAAGGGTGTTTTAGTGATTCAAGGAGTGCCAAGGTAGGTCATCATATGGTTTGCTTAAGGACCTGATGTTGTAGTATAAGTACTGATAGACTTTTTAGCATTGTTTAGGATAGTGTCTGGCTTGTGATGCTGTGTAGTAAAGGGCAGTAACTTTCCAATAGGTTTTGCGATGTGTGTCAGATATGAATGTTTTTAGATCAGGGTCAAACGTGATCAGTCATCTTCTAAGGTTTTAAATTATGGTTTTTATAATCCTGAGTTGGGTGTTTGATTTTCGTACTGGATATTGTAGTGGTGGAATTTTGGACGAGTATATAGCAATACAATTGCACATGTCGAGTAAAGTCACAAATACACATAATGAAGTTGGTGTTGTCCAATGTGTTGAGCTGGAATGAACAAAAGTACAACAAGGTATAAACTAATAATACTAAAAATACAAATAAAAAAATACCACCGTAGGCTCTCACTAGAAACTTACTGAGTTTAATCTAATGATATAAAAAAGACACAAGACTCCTCATTTGTAATTGCATAAGGTGTCATATAATTTTGTTTTTACCAAAAATTAGAGTATAACTAATTTAAATTGACAAGTTAAAAATATAACAAGTTAAGTTAGCAAAAGAATAAAACAAAGTAGAAAAAAGAAAAATATGAGGTGTTGGTACTAGTTAGCAAAAGATATTAAGGGCCTTGAACAATATTTAAATATAAATTGAAATATACACTATTGCACACATAATATAGTCACTAAGATAGTGAAAACAATCTTAGAGTAGGACTTATAATATGTAACCATATAATAAAAAATACCAATTGAAATGGTACTTGCAATTGACTAGAGTCTGGTATATGATTTGTTGACAAGATCCAGAGATAACTAGATTTAAATTGATAAATTAGACACATGGTGCACCTCTTGGGTATCTTTATTTGAGGAAACGTTTTCTGCCACAACAGTTTGCTTCATCAGTCCAACGAAGGGAAATCTTGAAGAGCTTGAGGAGAATGAGGTAATCAATAAAGATACCCAAGAGTTGCAACATGTGTCTAATATATCAACATGTCGGTTTCTCTGAAGCCATTCATCAAGAACAAAATTGACAAAAAAATTTCCACAATTAAAGTACCCACAAAAATTGATAAGTAAAAAATAACAATGGCAATGTCCATGGTTATAATATATAGTAAAGATATAGACAGGTTACACAGGTACATAGATAATATAAAGGTTGAGTTGAATATCAAACTTCAAATCGCCCCCGAATTAGGGAGACAATCTTATATATCATTCTACTGTAAAAATTATGGCTAAATTATTATGGCGGGACACCACCTGTAAGAAGCCGATTGTTTAAGTAATTCATTTAATAAACTTTCTCAGGAAATATTGCCTTCATTGGTCGCTAAAATAAAATATCCGATTGTCTAATCCGCAGAGTCAATTGCAGATTTGTATATTTACTACCAATTCAGAGTCATGTACTTATAATATCATGTTTATATCTATGTGACTCTGAGTTAACCCATCATACCCCATTATACCCCATTCAATAATATCTTATTATTTCACATGACACCTTTTTTTAAATAACACCAAAGATTGTTTGGCACTTAACCTTTTATTATCCTACCTCTCTCCGCCCTCCCACCTCTTTTTTCCAATATATCTATCCTTACCCTTCCGTCTTCCTACCCATCTACCGAAGCTCTGCTCTAGCGGATGGCGCAGCAGCGGCATCCTACCAGCTCTTCTTCGCTCAAGAAACTATCGCTCACATCAAAAAATTTGTGAATGGCCTAATGTGAAGGTACAACTACATGAACACCACGAAAGACCAAAATGACCCAAGAAAACAAGAATGTAACCCAAATCTTGACAAAATTAGAAGATCGTAAGGAGACAAGCCCCCGCTAATGAACCAACAACCCAAACACTGCCTCCGCTGCCAGACAAGCCACTCAACCCAAGCTCTAGAAAAGCAAGCTCCTGCTCCATAGCTACACAGTAATTACTTAAGTTATACTATGAAAGGGATATCCCGGCCAGAAGAAACAACATCAGTAATAAAAGATAACAGCCAAGGACCCAAAGAACTCAACTTGTCTACCCAGCAGGAATGCCGGTGTATCATTCAACCCCACCTCAACCACCGCCACCCAGGGAACAACAACAACCGCCCCCTCACTCACGCACCGCCACCAGGGAACAACAACAACCACCCCCCTCACCACCACCACCTCCCAGGAATCAACAACAACCCCCCTCACCACCGACACCCAGGGAACAACGAACAACCCGCCCTCACCACCGCAAACCCAGGGAACCCCAACAAAGCCAACCCCCCTCAAACACTGCCACCCAGGGAACAACAACAACCCCCCTCCCCAAAACACCGCCACCTAGGGAAACCAACAACCCCCTCACCACCACCACCTAGGGAACAACAACAACCCCCCTCACCACCACCACCCAGGGAACAACAACAACCCCCCCATCACCACACCACCTAGGAATCAACAACAACCCCCCCACCACCACCACCCAGGAACAACAACAACCCCCCCCCCCTCACCAACTGTCACCTAGGGAAAACACAACCGTGCCCCCTCACCACAACCACCCAGGGAACAACAACAACCCCCCTCACCACCAGTCACCCAAAGGAACAACAACAACCCCCCTCAACCTCTGCCACCTAGGAACAACAACAACCCCCTCAACCAACACCACCCAGGGGAACAACAACCCCCCTCACCACCACCACCCAGGGAAACAAGAACAACCTCCCCTCACTCACTGCCACCCAGGGAACAACCTCCCCCTCCACCCACTGCCACCCAGGGAACAACCCCCCTCACCACTGTCCACCCAGGAACACAATCCCCATCACCACTGGGCCACCCCGGAACAACAACCCCCCTCACCACCGCCAACCCAGGGAACAACAACCCCCCTCACCACTGCCCAGCCAGGGAACAACAACAGCAACAAACATGGGTGACTCCCCCTCCAACTCCACTTCCCTTCAAAAGATTCACACCAGATAACTCAGGTAGGAGTAATACCTGACAACATCAAGTACTACATCGTTGCTATAGAAAACGAAATCAAAGATATCAAGGCCACACATGCGCAAAACGAGAATCCAAGATTAACCAACCTCGAGAACAAGATCCCAAAACCTTGAAGAGAAGATAATATCGGAAAGTGTTGACCATCATAAAATAATTCTGAAAACAGCTATAGCCATCACACTGAACAAATAACAACAAAATATGAAGGTTGATGATCGCAATCAAGGACTGGAATCAGAACAGGCACACTCGACTAAATGACGTCCAGCTTATATTTGGTGGAGGGATGGGGATGTTACTGCGGGGGGGGGGGGGTCACGGTCATACTCCTCCTCTCTTACGCCATCCCTTTGTAATTGGACTGATGAAGCCAACTGTGTGGCGAAACGTTTCCTGAAAAATGAATCCCATATGCTGCATAAGGTGTCTCAATCTTCAACATTGTCGGTTTTTTTTCAAACCATTACATCACAACGTCAACACTGCAGTAACATGGTATCTTGTGACAAAGAATCTTCAACACTTGTTCAACTTTGGTCGAAGACCTACCTTCGACTAGTGGATGGTACCAATATGACCCGCCGCCTGCCGCCTGCTTCACCTCACCTCATCTACAGTATATAAGCCACGTCCTAACTCCCACTATGCTGTAGACCCTCACGGACTTGGAACTCCGATCGTGCCATTAAGAACACAGTGACACTGCCCCCGGTCATCGATGGTGTGACGGTACTCCATGAATGCACGGGCTGGGCAGAGTGGAATGGGGGCCATACTAGACGTCTTAAACAAGGTCGTGGAGGGCCAGGACACTCCCAGCATCTTGGAAGAAAGCTACAATCGTACCAATTCCAAAGCCCAAGTGACCCAGCGAATAGACCCATAATCGCTGACCAGCTGCTTAGGCCAAGACTGCATAAGGATAGTGTTAGAATACCGCCTCCTATGGAAACTTGGACCCCTTCATCATCACAATATTTGGCTTCACCAAAGGAATGGGAACAGCAGAGTGCATAACCACTCTACTAACCAGATTGCTGATACAACAAAAAACCTAGTATCGTCGTTTACGCGCCCACGACCTTGAGAAGGCATTTGAGCTCCAGCCCCAAAGGCAACTTCTTGCAATACTAGGCTCGGAAGGGAATCACAGAGGACGCCTCCCTGCCGGGATATAGTCTCTCCCTTAGGGGCAGGCAGCCGTGTCAGCTTTCAGGTCACTACTCTCCTTTGAAAAAAACCCTGGAAAACGGACGCCCCACAAGGAGGTGTGGCTCAGTTCCTAACCCTGTTTAACAACCTTATTCAGGAACTTGTGAGCCATCACCTTGTCATAGTGTACACATCTCCTCAGCTATGCTGTGGATTCTTGCACTAGTATGAGATGGGAAAGGCAATTTAGAACGACAGGCTCAGATGAGCTTTGGCCCACAGTTAACGCAGATTCTTTTGCAAGGAACTAGGCTCAAGATCTCGGCCGAGGAAATCACTTGCATGATGTTCAAGGGGGCCAGATCCTATGAATAGATTAACGTATCAGGATATAGAACTTGAGTGACAGGCTCCTACTGTACTTGGGAAATCTACATTTGATAAAAGCTGACCTTTCAGAAAACAGGCCGATATGTCAGGTCACGTGCTTTTAACTCGACTCGAACGCAATGAGAGCCATGACAGGCACCGTGTGCAGGGGCAAGCAAAGATGTACTTCGCTTTACTATATACAAGCTAGCGCTCGCTCATTGACTACCGGTGCACGCTTTAGCTCATCTCTTCCCGCAGACATGCAAAAGGGTGGAGGTCGTACAAAACCATGCGATAAGAACTATGCTGGTGCCCCCATGCTGGACCAACACAGTATGTCTCAGATTCTGGAGGCCCCCGTCTTCCTTCCTTGGCTTACAGAATGTAAGATACATAAACGCCTGCAAAGTTGCCACGATCTGCACCGGTCAAGCAAGGTACCCCACTATAGAGAGCGAATATTAACAATCACATGTCACAAGATCCCACAACTTTACGGACATACTCCTGGGATTCGTTCGTTTTTGTGCGCTGGGCGGAAGCCTGCTGCCTGTACAGGCTGCTCTGGTGAGAGGAGTTATGTGACCATCCTGTTGCTGGGTACCATCCACCGAACCTCCCTCCTGGCGCCCAGATCCAACCGATTTTTCTCATTCCGCCTAACCCAATCTCTAAGAGTCTCTGCAGTCAAGACACCCTCAGCAATCATGCCTTGAACAAGCATGCACTCTGCGAGGCAGGCACATGTTGCAGTGTATTTCACAGATGTTTCTGGTCGACCTCTGACAGGAAGAGAGCAGCATCTTGACTTTACCACAATGGGTCACACCACAAGAGGCTGGCGACTCCCTGACTCATCAGCACGTCCTTCAAGCTGAGCGGGTGGCGATTCAGCAAGCATTGGTCACATGCCCTACGACATCGACTTCCGACCTGGCATACATGTTGATGTCCACCTCTGCAATCAATGCGCCTCTCCCATCCTCAACCACAGGATAATGTTCACCTCTTCACATCGATCCTGATCATAATGACAGCCTTGAGAAGTTCAGGGTAATTGATATCGACATTGAACTGGAATCCCCAGCCATGCTGGCATCCTGGGGAATGAGGAGGCAGATTATGCAGCCAGGCAGAACAGACTATCCACATGTTGGGATAACTGTCCCAAGTCAGCCTACGACAGACCAAACTGGTGGCTGCCAGAGTCCACGAAACTTTATGGGGAGGACGTAGGTGATACCCCTCTCAACATTGGTAACCGAGCCACGACCTCCGAGGAGAACCCCCCTTCCATATGATAGAAGCTGGTCCAGAGTCGAAGGTACCTGCCATCCATCGCTCGTTTGGGCTTTCCCACATCCAGAAGATGGTAGAACAAGGTTGAGGAGAGTGCCAGTACTGTCAGCAACGTTGTGTCCCACGGCCCCTAACACACTATCTTCTAGAGTGCGAAGCTACTGAGACACTCCGCAGGCACCTTGGGTGATATTCCCTCCCGAAGAGACCCAGAATATACTGTGGCCACACTAGGTGTACCATGGGGTCAACGAACCAGACAAGCTGTTGCCTGAGAAAATGACATTACCTCCTCCTGCGCTAGTGTTCCATAGTTTACATAATGGTGTCCGCTATGAGATGCACAGTTGAACCTACCCAGAGGGTCGCTTGAGCGGCATGGCGTCGCATCATTGTGTGAAACCTTTCCTTGCTCCATCGGGAGCTAGAGAGGGTCAATCGCAAGATTGGGACCCATGCCAGGACTATGGTCTTGGTGAAGCATTATTAACATACCTATGCTGTACATTCTACAAGATTGATGGACTGAACACATCGACTCCAGGCAGAGGACTGATTACCGCATACTCCTCCTCTCCTTACTCCTCTCCTCCTTTGTATTGGGACTGATGAAAGCCACTGTGTGGCGAAACGTTTCCTGAATAAAGATTCCCATATGCCTGCATAAGTGTCTCAATCTTCAGGAGAAACTTGAAGAAACAGGAGAGCGGAATGGAGTAACTCATTCCCTCAAACCTTGAGTCGATGTGCCCAGTCCATCAAACTTTAATAGAATACGCCAAATGAAGCGAGAAGCAGCTTATACACCAGAATGAGCGGCAGGAGAGTGCAGCAGCAGTCATAGGTGTGTCAACATTATTGTCAATGTGGAAAATGGGCTTGCCCATGAATTGAGGCAAGCGAAGAATTCCCTAAGTATTAAGATCCCAAGAAGTTGCAGTGTCTGACAGGTGCTTTTAGATAATGGTTCAGAGAACCGACATGTGATAAATTAGATAAATAAAGATACGCCAAGAGTTGCACATGTGTCTAATTTTATCAACATAAAGATAACAGAATCGTTTCACAAGTGTCTTACTTCATCTTTGTCGGTATTGTAAAAATACTGGAAATATAAACACATATGCAGTATATTTGAGTCCTTTATAAGCAGTGCACTGGAGGTGGAGGAGGGAGTTGGAGTTCGGAGGTTCGCAGGTCTTGATTGTTATGAAGAGATAGCTACTGTTCTGGTGTGGGAGGGGAAGTCAATGGAGGCCTTAGATGGGGTTGTACCATTGTTCAGAGGTGCAACTGGTGTGAGACTGAATACAGAAAAGTTCATGGTCATGGGGATGGGAACTTGGGCAGGGAGGGCAGCGTGGGCTTGTACCATTGTGCGACAGCAGGTGAATTTGTTGAAAATTTGTGGTATTACCTATGTGGATGATCTAGCTGCTGCACGTGAGGAGAACTCAAATAAGTTGATGGATCGGATTCAGGGGCGCCTGGGAGCTTTGAGGCCATATCACTTGACCCTTGTGCAGCGTACCATTGTCAATAATGTTTTATTGTATAGTAAGGTGTGGTACATAGCAGTTGTATTCCCATTAACTGGGACGGCGATATCGGGCATTCCTTAGAGGGTTTTTCCTATTTCCTCTTGTCCGAGTCTGGCTGTGATTGGGTTAAAAGGGAAATAGTAATGTTACTTGTGCATCAGGGGGAAATGGGATTGCTGGTCAAATGTGTCTTCATTAAGAGGGAGGTGATGAGGGAAGGTGTGGGTGGTGGAGGGTTGGTTGGAATACCTGAAAGTTGAAACGTAAAAGTAAAAGGGGGAGATTACGTGAATAGAATAACTGTTTTTTGGGCCTCTAGTATTGGCTCGGGTTCTGGGGTAAGGTCAAAATAGGTGGGCTGTGTAGTGGCGGTCTGGGGTGTAGAGTGTTAGGGTGAGGTGAGTTTATGTGTGAGGTGCCAGTGGAGGTGATATCCCCATGTATGCATGTGGAAGTATATGGGGTAGGTTCATTAAGTCGCACTTACAACGTTGTGTCGCGTGAATTGATGTATCGATTTTCTGCAACGGCATTTTTTTCCGATGGTTGGTTCTAAGGGATGATGGGTGGTGTGAGGGGGGTGGGATTAGGTGAGGTGAAGAGTCTCATTTCATGTGGGATATTTCGGAGGGGATGGGGATCATCAAAGGGTATAGTTGAGTAGGGTGCTATATAGATCGGGGATTTAAGGGAATTTCCTGTTCTGAAGCATTAAGTCTTGACATGGGGGGGGATTGGATGTAGCATCATTTTAGGGCTGTGGGGTTACATTAATGGCTGATTATACATATATATATATACATAAATCGTGGGGATTGTGGGGGGAAAAAGATTTATTGAGTGAATAGTCGGGTGTTAAGCTACATTCCATAAAACATTGTGTCGTACAAGGAACTTTAAGGGAGGAGGTGGGGAGAGGGATTAGTTTTTAGAGAGACTATAGAAGGTACGTTTTAGGGATTTTATGAGTTTTGTAACTCAGGGAAGTGGAGGAGGCAGGGTAAGGCGTAAATGCTATTTTGGTTAGGGCTAGAGGTAATGGTAGAAACAGGGTCGCCTCCTAGGGTTTGGAAGGTCGTTATAAGATTGTATTGAATTTTGCATGACCAAGTATGAGTTGGAAATAATGTATAGTTTGGATGTGTATGCACCTGTGGTGTATGGGATGTGTAAGGGCATGTACAAAATTGTGGCTGTCTGCACTTGTGTGTGCAGCTGATATGCCGACGTGGATGAGTAGAGTTTTTGTACCAATGTGCATTATCAGAAAGTCTTGTATGTTACGTTTCATAGTATGGAATTGTAAAAATAATGTGACATTCAGTTAACATGTAGGTCACGGACTGTAACTACTTGTGTACAACACGTACGAACAACCCTCATGTAACTTTTAGGCTAAGAGTAGATGATGGGTAAGGTATGATTTGGAGGGGTGGGTCTTTGCCTCTACAACTGTGTGGAGTGAGGCGAAGTGTAGTATTTAAGAGTAAGCACTGGCCAATGCTGACTGCTGATGGTAACTAACAAACAACATTAATATCTATCATCCACACATGCTGACCGACAAGTAACAAAACAAATTATAATAGTGGGGGATTTACAGGATATTCCCTATTCTGTTCTATTGATTTGCTGTATTGATCCCGGCCCGGGTCTCTTTCCAATTTTGGTGACCCGGCAATGGCTCCCCAGTATGAAGTTTGCTAATCTATGTCCTTGTAACATGCATGGCAGTTTCTTCGGCGGGAAGGGGTGGTACCCTCTCTGCTCTAATGGCCAAATGACATAATACTACCATAAAAGCTAGTGGCACTAAGGTGGCTGGTGTGCGGTGCAATGTAGGCCCAAAGCAGGCCCTCACACTTCTTCAACTGGGGAGGGGGGGTGACGTGGCAATGACTGGGGAGTAAGTTATCCAAGTCTCTGACAGCTAAGTACACTAGATGTGCTGCTTCATTCCTCCCCCGTTTGCCCCTCTGGTGTCATTGGGAAGTGGTCTACTGGCAAAGACGCCTCATAGCCGGGAGTCTAACAGGTGAGTGCTCCAAGGGGTCTCGGAACCATCGCCCACAATGGGCAACAGAGCTCCCCTCATGCCGCGATCAAAGACAATACCGCTACAGTGGTGGGATACCCTAAGCGTAGCGGGGGACATTACCCTCAGTTCCTCTGGTCTGTGTCCAAATACTTGGAAGAGGTTGCCCTGTGGGTCGCCCTGTCATACCAGTGGAGAATCCATGAATTCCCAGGGTCAGAAAGTGGTGCCTGGCCACACCGGCACCCACATGCATCTGGCTGAGGCTGATGGAGAATTGCAGCACGTGGCTTTGCCTCGAGGGTTGCGGTCCTTGCAGCCTCATCTGCAGCATCATTGCCGGGTATACCCAAATGGCTCAGGATCCAGTTGATGGTGGCCCTGCGAAACCCTGGGCCTTGAGCTTCTGCAGGTCACGCCCAAATGGAATGGAATTAAGTGAATGTTTGTCCCTTGGCTCTCTGTGTATACTGCTTGCATCACTGCTGAAATCAATGTGGGTGATGGGGGGATGTTGATGGTCTGCAAACATGCTGCAGAGCTTGTTGGAATGGCAAAGAGTTCAGCCCTTGAGGATTGTGCAAAGGTCCAGGAGGCACCAACACTTCTGTCAGATTGTTGTCGAAATATCCCAGCAGCTTGCAGTTGCCTGCCACAGAGGTCTCTGGAGCCCATTCGGTGTAATAAGGCACACTGCTGGGCCATGTTCGACACCCGACAAATGCAGCCAAGGCATCAGTCGTGCAGAATGGTCCTGGTGTAATGCCTCTTGCTGTCCTGGTAGGTTGTCCAGTCACTGCCAACAGCTCTAGTGCCCAAGGGGGTGGCACTGTGTAGTTTTGCTGCCAGTCTGTCGCAGCCTCCCGCTTGGAGCAATGTCATGGGCAGGAGCTTCCGTGTGGCATCTGCTACCGACCACATCCATCGGCGGCCGGGATGCAGTGGGATGACCTGTCCCTGGCGGACCCGTAAATCCCTCATCAGTTTGTCAGCCCCTGGGAGTTGGAGATACTTTGCGATCCTCTTGGCAGTTACAAGTTGAATCCTGTCTTCAAGGGGCTGCAGCTGCGCCTCAAGGTTCAGAGACACTGCACTGGCCCACCTAGGAGCCCCCAGCATGGCCCGTACAGCTGTGTTCTGTATCACACAGAGGGATTTGATGTTTGTGGGTCTGGCATGAACCAGAGCAAGTGCTCCATAGTCAATGAGGGACTGTATTGCCTGGATGTAGAACAATCTCATGGCCTTGAGGCTGGCCCCAACCCTAGGGGTGGTGCACATGTTTTTGGACAGTGAGGCGCCTGTCAGTGTAGATACCAAGGTACCTGTAACTGTGAACCCACCCCAGGTCGATGCCCAGGACCCACAGCCTCTGACTGGATACCCTGGTGCAAAGGATTATGGCTTTGGATTTTGCCGCAGATATCTCGAGCCCCAAGTGATGGCAAGTGGAAGCCAGCAGATCGAGGTCCTCCTGGGCACACTGCAAAAGCCGGTGCTTCCTAGGTAAAACAAGTGCCAAGTCATCGGCATAGCTGAGGAGGAAGGTGCCTCTGGAGAAAGGCAGGCACACCAGCTGGTGCATCAGTACATTGAACAGGGTGAGACTCAGCACCCCGCCCTGTGGAGTGCCATTGTCAATGGTCTAGAGAGAAGAGGCATGCCCCTGGAAGTGTACCCTGGCCTGCCTGTCCTGGAGATAGGAACGAAGCCATGAAAGCAGCCTGCCTTTAACCCTCCTGCGGGCCAAGAGTGAGAGGATGGCAGGTGCACTGCCTAGCTCAAAAGCTTTCTCGAGGTCAAGAAAGACAACAATGTGGGCTTGGGCATCCGACCCAATGCCGGTCAGTAGAGTGGTAAGGCTTTCGAAAGTGCCCACTCCTCTGGTGAAGCCATAGAGGTGTTGATTAGGAGGGCCAAGCTTCCACCTCAGGCACTCCAACACCATCCTTTCAGATACCTTCGAGATGCAACTGGTTAGGGAGATGGATCACACACTGCCAGGATCCCCAGGCTTAGGAATCGGTATGATGTCAGCCTCCTTCCATATGACAGGGAGTTTGCCAGCTCGCCAAGTCCGGTTGACGACCTCCGGGACAGCTGCATGTCAAGAATGGCCAGACCGAGTGATCATGCCATAGGTGATACCATCATGCCCTGGTGCAGTGTCCCGATGAGATGTGAAGGCTGCCTGGAGCTCATGGTCGGTGAAGTCTTCATCCGTGACGTCCTTAGCCTAGAATGCTGCTTGGTTCACCATTATCCTTCTAGGAAGGAGGGTGGCTTGGAGGTCCCAGAAATCTGGAGGCAGTTGAGCCATGGCTGCTCTGGAGGAGAAAAGGTCCACCAGACGTTCTGCCTCCGTTGCGGGTCTGGGTGCAACCGAGCCACACTGCGACACTGCCCATTGGCCAATCGTAACTTGGTCCAAATCTCAGATAAAGTGGAGGAGTAGCTGAGGGAGGCACACCACTTGAACCATTTAGCCTGCTGGACCCTGTGTGAGACATGGCGTGCATGCTGCACCACTTCCCTGAGCAGACACATGGACTCAACCGTGGGATACACCTGTGAATCTTGCATACCACATTGATGAGGTGGTTCTGCTCGCTTATGTCCTCATTGTAAAACCACCAGTCACGTTTATATGACCCTCCGCCTGTAATCTTAGGTATGGCTGCCTCCGCCGCACATGTGAAGGCCACCTGCAAGCTTTAAGCCACCTCATCTGGGTCTTCCGGAAGAGGAGTCTCCGCCCACCAGCGCTCGATGACCTCCTGGAAGCACTGCCAGTTGGCCTTTTTTAGATTTCATCTGGGGGTAGGTGTGGGAAGCGGGCACCACTGGACCATCAGCGTGGTGACCACTGCAAAGTGATCACTGGAGAGACGGGGGTAGACCTCCCATCTTTCACTTGCGAGCAACCTCCTAAAGATGAGTGTGACATCCAAGCGGCCACCGTAGTGATGGGTTGGCTCACCATTGTTGAGGAGGGCGATCTAAAGGACCTCCTCCAGCACAGCCACAAGGTGCCTCCCAGCTGCATTGACAGGAGAGACAGAAGAAAGTATTGGGTGGTGGGCATTGACATCCCCAGCCACAACAAGACCCTCCCGGAGGGCGAGTGCTGCCACCTCTAAAATGTCAAGGGCGTACCTAGAGCTTCTGTAAATGTTGTAAACCATGAGATGTCCATCCGGCAGGTGTAAGGTAACAGCCTGAACCTCCATTCCCTCCCCACAGTTGATGGGGTCAGTGGAGATTGAATGAGGGATAGTGGTCCTGACGTAGATCGCCGTGCCCCTGCCAGTCCCTTCCAGGTGCTGAAGGTAGGTGAGAATCCCGGAATACATGGCTGCATTTGATGTGACGAATTGGTAAGTGTCTCCTGGTACAGGAAGACATCAAGCTCATCCTGAACTGCAGCTTCAGTCACTAAGTGAATTTTCCGCTGCAGCCCGCAAATGTTCCACTGGAGGATCTTCAAGGGCTGCAGAGGTGGCCCACTGATTCCATCTCTGCCTGGGGCTCAACGTCCAGTGTTGGCAACTCCAAGCCTACTCTATCATGGACTGGAAGGACTCCTGGATGATGGCTTGAAGTTCCATTGAGTCCTTCCTGTCCAGTAGGACCACGCACAGCATCCATGACAGGAGCTGCCTGCAGGCACCCCTGTCCTCCGCCGACGGCAGCAGGCGACAGAGGAGCGCTGAGATGACCCCGATGGTTTTCTTCAGTCGATTGGGAAACGATTCGACCATTACCTCTGCAGGCATTGAGCTGGACGACCCGTCGAGTCGGGGCTGGGTCACTGGGTATGTCTGGGTGGCTGCTGACACTGCAGCAACATAAGCTGGGTGCACTCTGGGCCCGGCCTGAGTGGCCATGGGCTTCCGGGTCCCCTGGCGGGGAACCTCTGCCTGACTCTGGCCACTCACAGTAGGGGCCTGCCCTTGGGAAGAGGCCTGCTGGCAGGATGGCGAGGAATGTTGGTGCCCACTCGGACCTGCTGGGCAGTGTGCCTGGGCTATGGCTGTTTTTCCCCAATGATTCTGTCTTCTTGCCAACCTTGCCATCTGACCCCGCAGTTGACCGTGCTGCTGCAAGCCAGTGCCTGCCCCCTGACGCCACTGCTGGGAGCCCAGTGCTGGGAACTCGCTGGTATTGCCCTCCTGCAGTAATCCGGGGAACCGTGGTTGGAGCCCATACCGACTGTTGCTGGGTGGTTCCAAGGCGGGGTGGCGTCGGGGCTGTCGTGTCGTTCCGATGATGAACCTGCTGCCAGTGCTGCACCATCACAGGACAGCTCCTGTTCCAGGCATGGTGCCAGTTCTGTGCCTTGCTGCACACACCACATTCTTCTCTCGCTGGCAGGTGGCTGCAATATGATTGAACCCCTGACAGTTGAAGCATTGTACTGGGCCCGACAGGTTTACCTGGAGTTTACCTGGAGAGAGTTCCGGGGTCAACGCCCCCGCGGCCCGGTCTGTGACCAGGCCTCCTGGTGGATCAGAGCCTGATCAACCAGGCTGTTACTACTGGCGGTCGGGTCTTGAATCTTCCCCAGACCCCAAGGTCCAGGTGCATGGGAAGTGGACCTTTGTGGTGGATCAGCACCTGGCGGGTGGGCACCTTGTTCACCATTGCAGTGAGTCGCTCCGCCTTGACAATATTGGGCACTTCCAAAATGGGGCCCAGTGGGAGGGGCACAGGACGTGTAAGAGCACCCCCTTGTAGACCTTCTCTGAAGCAAGCAGTTCCACATGCTGGGATGGGTCACAACCAGCCCCTTCAACTCCTCGTAAGAGCTCTTCGTCCCGAGGAATGACCAGAACCTCGTTCCTGAGAGTGAACTCGCAGACGGAACTTGAGGTGGGGTAGACCTTCCAGATACCTTACAAACCCGTAATCGGGAACCCTGAATTTGTTGAAGGCCCTGGTTACTTGTGCCGGAGCTGAGCGGGAATTCTCCTTCCATGTGGAATCAGCCAGTCCCCGTCCACTGTGGAGGCCGACGCAACTGGGGGAGGGACCTGGGATCGCTCCATCCTTGCCAGTGGAGGAGCTACAGCCTCCTGGCTTCCTTCCACGACCCCTATGGCCATCTGGGTGCAAGTCTCCTTGGGTAGCGGCTGCCGACGGACTAGTGGCATATACAGTAGTCTCCACTGCATCCTTGGCCTTCTTGGTTTGGGGCTCCCACCTGCCCCATGTCGTCCTCCAACTCGTTCCTTCATTCCAATGAACGTTCAGGCCGCTCTCATGGGTCTGTCATTGTGACTGTAGGTGTGGGGACAGAGCCAACAGCGGAGCTGCTGCCTGTGACCTCACAGACGCCCACACTGGGTGCAGAGCTGTGAGGCTCAGAGCCCCAGTCGGGGCCCGTAGCCACCCTCTCGTGGCTCACTGCACTGAAGCAACTGAACACAGCCGAAGGATCACCAGGAACGACGCTAATCTGTGTGTAAACAAACACAGATGTACATTCCCGAGTGAACACAACACACTCTTCGTTTTCCAATCTCCGTCCATCGATAATCTTTCTGTCGTATCCACGTCGATCCAGAGTTGTGTGTGTGATGTGAGTGGGTCAGAGATTTTTATATTTTTAGTTTGTATTTTTGATATGTGTTAATTGTTTGTATGTTGAGATACTTATATACTGGTTTGTTTTGTACATATCTGCGCATCTATTTTTATGTCATTTTTTAAACATTTTTTTTGTTGTATATTCCTTTCTTTTGTTATAAGTCTTTGTCATATGCTAAGTTTTATGTAAAAATTTATACATGTTTGGTTTTGTTTCCTTTAAAGTTTATATTAATTTAGGTCACAACCCTGGTACTGTTTATCTGTTAAGTGCTATGTTCTTGATGTAAGTTTTCTTGTATGGTTTACAGTTATATATATACAGAGTATATACATGCAAGTTTTGTAGCAATTTTTGTTACGTATGTTCAGGTGTGGGTTGTAAATTGTTTAGTTATAAGGATGGTGTATTTCTTATAAATGGCTTCATGTTTTGTGATTTAAGTTAATCATGTATGATATACATGTACTCACCTAATTGTGGTTGCAGGGGTCGAGACTCAGCTCCTGGCCCCGCCTCTTCACTGATCGCTACTGGGTCCTCTCTTTCTCTGCTTCCTGAGCTTTGTCATACCTCTTCTTAAAACTATGTATGGTTCCTGCCTCCACTACTTCACTTGCTAGGCTATTCCACTTGCTGACAACTCTATGACTGAAGAAATACTTCCTAACGTCCCTGTGACTCGTCTGAGTCTTCAGCTTCCAGTTGTGATCCCTTGTCCCTGTGCCCCCTCTCTGGAACATCCTATCTCTGTCCACCTTGTCTATTCCCCGCAGTATCTTGGATGTCGTTATCATGTCTCCCCTGACCCTTCTGTCCTCCAGTGTCGTCAGTCCGATTTCCCTTAACCTTTCCTCGTACGACATTCCCTTGAGCTCTGGGACTAGCCTTGTTGCAAACCTTTGTACTTTCTCTAACTTCTTGATGTGCTTGACCAGGTGTGGGTTCCAGACTGGTGCTGCATACTCCAGTATGGGCCTAACATACACAGTGTACAGTGTCTTGAACGATTCCTTATTAAGGTATCGGAACGCTAATTCTTAGGTTTGCCAGGAGCCCGTAATGCTGCAGCAGTTATTTGGTTATGTGTGCCTCCGGTGATGTGCTCGGTGTTATGGTCACCCCAAGGTCCTTTCTCCCTGAGTGAGGTCTGTAGTCTTTGTCCACCTAGCCTATACTCTGTCTGCGGTCTTCTTTGCCCCTCCCCAATCTTCATGACTTCTTTT
>NC_069497.1:3717032-3761013 GCF_026875155.1 Cherax quadricarinatus
GTTGTTTTGGGTTTAAGGTAAAAAGGTCGGGTTCTTTGGGGGGATTTTGGGTGAGGGGGGGGGTTTCCCCCATTTCAGGGAAGTTAGGGGGGTTTCATAGGAAACCGGGCGGTAAGGTTTTTCTTTTTCCTGAGGGCATTTTTCCTTGGTGGTTCTGGATGTGAGGTGTTAGGGGGGTGAGGTCA
This sequence comes from Cherax quadricarinatus, assembly GCF_026875155.1. NCBI lineage: Eukaryota > Metazoa > Arthropoda > Malacostraca > Decapoda > Parastacidae > Cherax > Cherax quadricarinatus. The sequence continues at coordinate 3,717,218 of NC_069497.1, forward strand.
TTGGAGGTGGATTTCCATTTCAGTGGGTATATATATCGTGGGTGGAGTATCATAGATAGTGAGTGAAGGGTGTTATAATTCATAAAGGCATTTCTGTTTTCTAAGCAAGGACTTGATGGGGGAGGTGGGAGTGGATATTAGGAGGTGAGGTACGTTAGCTGATTTCATATTATATACATATATCGTGGGAGGGGAGGGATAAAGGAGTTAGTGGGTGAAAGGATCGGGGTAAATTTCTAGTGAAACATTAGTGCTTCGACTATGGGGGTGGAGGATTAGAATATAGGATGTAGGGAATTTTATAATTTTATATCATGGAGGGAGTGGGGTGGAATAAATGTATTGGGTGAAGATGGGTAATGTATAACACCTTGGTGAAGGTATATGGAGATGTGTGAAGGCATGTACAGGAGTTGGAATAAGTATTGGATTTTGAGTTGTAACCAGTGGGAGGGATGAGTAAGTTGGTGGTACAAATGTGTAAGAACAGGCCTCTAGTGGTGAGTAGATAATCACGATTGTAATGTAATTTTGATACAAGTGCATTATAAAAGTCTTGTATGTTACGTTTCATAGTATGGAATTGTAAAAATAATGTGACATTCAGTTACATGTATGTCACGGACTGTACGTTTCTTGTGTACAACATTCGTACAACCCTCATGTAACTTTTAGGCTAAGAGTAGATGATGGGTAAGGTATGATTTGGAGGGGTGGGTCTTTGCCTCTACAACTGTGTGGAGTGAGGTGAAGGTGTAGTGTATTAAGGTGTAAGCACTGGCCATGCTGACTGCTGATGGTAACTAACAAACAAATTATAAGATCTATCAGTTTAGCACATGCTGACTGGTGATGGTAACAAACAAATTATAAGATCTATCAGTCCAGCACATGCTGACCACAAGTAACAAACAAATTATAATAGTGATTTACAGGATATTCTATTCTGTTCTATTTGATTTGCTGATATGGATCCCGGCCCGGGTCTCTTCCAATTTGGTGACCCGGCAATGGCTCCCCAGTATGGAAGTGTCGCTAATCTTTTCTTGTACATGCATGGCAGTTCTTCGGCGGGAAGGGGGGGTACCTCTCTGGCTCTATGGCCAAATGACATACCAAAAGCTAGTGTGCACAAAAGGTGGCTGGTGTGCGGTGCAATGTAGGAACAAAGCAGGCCCTCACAGCGACTTCAACTGGGGAGGGGGGGGGGGTGACGTGCAATGACTGGGAGTAAGGTTTCCAAGTCTCTGACAGCTAAGTACACAAGATGTGCTGCTTCATCCTCCCGGTTTGCCCCACTGGGGTCATTGGGAAGTGTCTACGGCGAAGAGCATCATAGCCGGGCAGTCTAACAGGGTAGTGCACCAAGGGGTCTCGGAACCATGCGCCCACAATGGGCACAGAGCTCCCCTCATGCCCGTTCAACAATCCGCACAGTGGTGGGATACCCTAAGCGTAGGCGGTGGACATTCACCCTCAGTTCTCTGGTCTGTGTCCAAATACTTGGAGGGGGTGCCCTGTGGGTCGCCCTGTCATACCAGTGGAGGATCCATGAATTCCCAGGGTCAGAGAGTGGGTGCCTGGCCACACCGGCAGCCCACAGTGCAATCTGGCTGAGGCTGATGAGCGTCTGCAGGTCACCCCAGATGGATATGATTAAGTGAATGTTGTCCCTTGGCTCTCTGTGTATAAGTGCTTGCATCACTGCCTTGGAATCAATGTGGGTGATGGGGGGATGTTGATGGTCTGCAAGAGCATGCTGCAGAGCTTGTTGGATGGCAAAGAGTTCAGCCTCGAGGATTGTGCAATGGTCCAGGAGGCACCAACCTGCTGTCAGATTGTTGTCGAATATCCCAGCAGCTGTGCAGCCTGCCACTGGGTCTCTGGAGCCATCGGTGTAATATGGCACACATGCTGGGCCTTCGACACCCACAATGCTAGCCAAGGCAAGTCGTTGCAGAATGTCCTGGGTGTAATGCCTCTTGCTGTCTGGTAGGGTTGTCCAGTGCACTGCCAACAGCTCTAGTGCCCAAGGGGGTGGCACTGTGTAGTTTTGCTGCCAGTCTGTCGCAGCCTCCCGCTTGGAGCAATGTCATGGGCAGGAGCTTCCGTGTGGCATCTGCTACCGACCACATCCATCGGCGGCCGGGATGCAGTGGGATGACCTGTCCCTGGCGGACCCGTAAATCCCTCATCAGTTTGTCAGCCCCTGGGAGTTGGAGATACTTTGCGATCCTCTTGGCAGTTACAAGTTGAATCCTGTCTTCAAGGGGCTGCAGCTGCGCCTCAAGGTTCAGAGACACTGCACTGGCCCACCTAGGAGCCCCCAGCATGGCCCGTACAGCTGTGTTCTGTATCACACAGAGGGATTGATGTTGTGGGTCTGGCATGAACCAGAGCAAGTGCTCCATAGTCAATGAGGGACTGTATTGCCTGGATGTAGAACAATCTCATGGCCCCTTGATGGCTGGCCCCAACCCTAGGGGTGGTGCACATGTTTTTGGACAGTGAGGCGCCTGTCAGTGTAGATACCAAGGTACCTGTAACTGTGAACCCACCCCAGGTCGATGCCCAGGACCCACAGCCTCTGACTGGATACCCTGGTGCAAAGGATTATGGCTTTGGATTTTGCCGCAGATATCTCGAGCCCCAAGTGATGGCAAGTGGAAGCAGCAGATCGAGGTCCTCCTGGGCACACTGCAAAAGCCGGTGCTTCCTAGGTAAAACAAGTGCCAAGTCATCGGCATAGCTGAGGAGGAAGGTGGCCTCTGGAGAAAGGCAGGCACACCAGCTGGTGCATCAGTACATTGAACAGGGTGAGACTCAGCACCCCGCCCTGTGGAGTGCCATTGTCAATGGTCTAGAGAGAAGAGGCATGCCCCTGGAAGTGTACCCTGGCCTGCCTGTCCTGGAGATAGGAACGAAGCCATGAAAGCAGCCTGCCTTTAACCTCCTGCGGCCAAGAGTGAGAGGATGGCAGGTGCACTGCCTAGCTCAAAAGCTTTCTCGAGGTCAAGAAAGACAACAATGTGGGCTTGGGCATCCGACCAATGCCGGTCAGTAGAGTGGTAAGGCTTCGAAAGTGCCCACTCCTCTGGTGAAGCCATAGAGGTGTTGATTAGGAGGGCCAAGCTTCCACCTCAGGCACTCCAACACCATCCTTTCAGATACCTTCGAGATGCAACTGGTTAGGGAGATGGATCACACACTGCCAGGATCCCCAGGCTTAGGAATCGGTATGATGTCAGCCTCCTTCCATATGACAGGGAGTTTGCCAGCTCGCCAAGTCCGGTTGACGACCTCCGGGACAGCTGCTGTCAAGAATGGCCAGACCGAGTGATCATGCCATAGGTGATACCATCATGCCCTGGTGCAGTGTCCCGATGAGATGTGAAGGCTGCCTGGAGCTCATGGTCGGTGAAGTCTTCATCCGTGACGTCCTTAGCCTAGAATGCTGCTTGGTTCACCATTATCCTTCTAGGAAGGAGGGTGGCTTGGAGGTCCCAGAAATCTGGAGGCAGTTAGCCATGGCTGCTCTGGAGGAGAAAAGGTCCACCAGACGTTCTGCCTCCGTTGCGGGGTCTGGGTGCAACCGAGCCACACTGCGACACTGCCCATTGGCCAATCGTAACTTGGTCCAAATCTCAGATAAAGTGGAGGAGTAGCTGAGGGAGGCACACCACTTGAACCATTTAGCCTGCTGGACCCTGTGTGAGACATGGCGTGCATGCCGCACCACTTCCCTGAGCAGACACATGGACTCAACCGTGGGATACACCTGTGAATCTTGCATACCACATTGATGAGGTGGTTCTGCTCGCTTATGTCCTCATTGTAAAACCACCAGTCACGTTTTTATGACCCTCCGCCTGTAATCTTAGGTATGGCTGCCTCCGCCGCACATGTGAAGGCCACCTGCAAGCTTTAAAGCCACCTCATCGGGGTCTTCCGGAAGGATTTCTCCGCCCCCCAGCGCTCGATGACCTCCTGGAAGCACTGCCAGTTGGCCTTTTTTAGATTTATCTGGGGGTAGGTGTGGGAAAGCGGGCCCCACTGGACCATCAGCGTGGGTGACCACTGCAAAGTGATCACGGGAGAAAAGGGGGGTAGACCTCCCACTTTCATTTCGCGAGCAACCGCTAAAGATGAGTGTGACATCCAAGCGGCCACCGTAGTGATGGGTTGGCTCACCATTGTTGAGGAGGGCGTTTCTAAAGGACCTCCTCCAGCACAGCCACAAGGTGCCTCCCAGCTGCATTGATAGGAGAGACAGAAGAAAGTATTGGTGGTGGCTTTGACATCCACAGCCACAACAAAGACCCTCCCGGGGGGCGAGTGCTGCCACTCTAAAATTTGACAAGGGCGTACCTAGAGCTTCTGTAAATGTTGTAAACCATGAGATGTCCATCCAGCAGGTGAAAGGTAAACAGCCTGAACCCCCATGCCCTCCCCACAGTTGATGGGGTCAGTGGAGATTGAATGAGGGATATTTGGGTCCTGACGTAGATCGCCGTGCCCCTGCCAGTCCCTTCCAGGTGCGAAGGTAGGTGAGAATCCCGGATTACATGGCTGCATTTGATGTGACGAATTGGTAAGTGTCTCCTGGTAACAGGAAAACATCAAGCTCATCCTAGACTGCAGCTTCAGTCCCCTAAGTGAATTTTCCGCTGCAGGGCCCCCAAATGTTCCACTGGAGGACTTCAAGGGCTGCAGAGGTGGCCCACTGATTCCATCTCTGCCCGGGACTCATCGTCCATTGTTGGCAACTCCAAGCCTACTCTATCATGGACTGGAAGGACTCCTGGATGATGGCTTGAAGTTCCATTGAGTCCTTCCTGTCCAGTAGGGCCACGCACAGCATCCATGACAGGAGCTGCCGCAGGCACCCTGTCCTCCGCCGACGGCAGCAGGGGACAGAGGAGCGCTGAGATGACCCCGATGGTTTTCTTCAGTCGATTGGGGAAACGATTCGACCATTCCTCTGCAGGCATTGAGCTGGACGACCCGTCGAGTCGGGGCTGGGTCACTGGGTATTCTGGGTGGCTGCTGACACTGCAGCATCATAAGCTGGGTGCACTCTGGGCCCGGCCTGAGTGGCCATGGGGTTCCGGGTCCCCTAGCGGGGAACCTCTGCCTGACTCTGGCCACTCACAGTAAGGGCCCTGCCCTTGGGAAGAGGCCTGCTGGCAGGATGGCAAGGAATGTTGGTGCCCAGCTCGGACCTGTGGGGAGTGTGCCTGGGCTATGGCTGTTTTTCCAAAGATTCTGTCTTTTGCCAACCTTGCCTTCTGACCCCCCAGTTGGGCCGTGCTGCTGCAAGCCAGTGCCTGCCCCTGACGCCAATGCGGGAGCCCAGTTTCTGAACTCGCTGGTATTGCCCTCCTCAGTATCCGGGGAACCGTGGTTGGAGCCTACGCTGTTGCGGGTGGGTTCCCAAGGGGGGGTGGCTGGGGGTTGTGTCGTTCGTGAAAAACCTGCTGCCAGTGCTGCCCACACAGGACAGCTCCTGTTCCAGGATGGTCCGTTCGGGCCCTTGCTGCACCACCACACTTCTCAATGGCAGGTGGCTGCAATATGATTGAACCCTGACAGTTGAAGCATTGTACTGGGCCCAACAGGTTTCCTGGAGTTTTACCGGGGAAGAGTTCCGGGGGTCAACCCCCCCGCTGCTCGGGTCGTGCCACCCTGGGGGATCAACCCCTGATAAACCAGGTGTTATTTGGGTGGTGGGTTTTGAATTTTCCCCAGACCCCAAGGTCCGGTGCTGGGAAGGGGGGGGACCTTTGTGGTGGTCCATGGCGGGGGGCACCTTTTTTCACCGTTGCAGTGAGTCGCTCCGCCTTGACAATTTTGGGACATTTCCCAAAAAAGGGGGCCCCCGGGGAGGGGCAAGGGAGTTTTAAGACCCCACCCCCTTGTAGACCTTCCTGAAAACCCAGTTCCAGCATGCTGGGTGGGCCAACCACCCCTTAAACTCCTCGTAAGAGCCTTGCCCCGAGGAATGCCAAAACCCTCGTTCCTGAGAGTGAACTCGCGCGGGAAATTTAGGTGGGGTGACCTTCCAGTACCTTACAAACCCTAATCGGGAACCCTGAATTGTTGAAGGCCCTGGTTACTTGTGGGAGCTGAGCGGGAATTTTCCCCCTTCCCTGGAAACGCCGTCCCCGTCCACTGTGGAGGCCGACCAACGGGGGAGGGCCTGGGATGCTTCTTGCCAGTGGAGGGGCTACAGCCCCCGGTTCCTTCCACGCCCCTGTGGCCCCTCTTGGGGGGCAAAATCTCCTTGGGGGGAGCGGCTGCCCCACGGGGGCCTGTGGGATACGTAGCCCCCACTGCATCCTTGGGGTTCTTGTTGGGGCCCCCCTGCCCCATGCGTCCCCAACTCGTTCTTCATTCCAAAAACGTTCAGGCCCCTTCATGGATCTGTCTGGTGAGTAGGTGTGGGGACAGAGCCCAAAAGCGGAGTCTGCCTGTGACCTCACAGAGCCCCCATGGGTTTCAGAGCTGTGAGGCTCGAGCCCCAGTCGGGGCCCTAGCCCCCTCTCGTGGTCAAGCTTTAAGCACTGAACCAGCGAAGGTCACCCGGGGAAAACGCTAATCTGGTGTAAACAACACAGATGTCTTCCCGAGGAACACAACACACTTTCGTTTTCCAACTCCGTCAGTCGATAAACTTTTTTGTGTAACCAGTCGAACCGTGTTGTGTGTGTGATGTGAGTGGGTCAGAGATTTTTTTTTTTTTTTAGTTTGTATTTTTTATGTGTTAAATTTTTTGTAGTTGAGAAACTTATATACTGGGTTTTTTTTGTAAATCTGCGCATCTTTTTTTGTAAAATTTTTAAACTTTTTTTTTTTGTATATTCCTTTCTTTTGTTTAAATCTTTTTCTATCTAAGTTTTATGTAAAAAATTTTTACATGTTTGGTTTTGTTTCCTTTAAAGTTTATATTAATTTTGGTCACAACCCGGTATGTTTATCTGTTAAGTGCTATGTCTTTATGTAAGTTTTCTTGTATGGTTTACAGTTATATATACAGAGATTACATTTAAGTTTTTAGCAATTTTTTTTTACGTATGTTCAGGTGTGGGTTGTAAATTGTTTAGTTATAAGGGTTTCGTATTTCTTATAAAAAGGTTCTGTTTTTTGGGTTTTTGTTTAATCTGTATGATATCATGTACTCACCTAATTGTGGTTGCAGGGGTCGGACCAGCTCCTGGCCCCCCCTCTTCACTGATCGCTATGGGCCTCTCCTCTCTGCTTCTGGTTTGTATCCCTCTTCTTAAAATATGAGGGTTTCCCTGCCCCCCACTACTTCACTTGCTGGCTATTCACTTGCTGACAATCTATGATAAAGAAATACTCCTAACCCCCCGTGATGTCTGAGTCTTCGCTTCAGTGTGACCCCCTTTCCCTGTGCCCCCTCTCGGGAACCCCTATCTCTGTCCCCTTGTCTTTCCCCGCATATTTTGGATGTCGTTATCATTCTCCCCTGACCCTTCTGTCCTCCATTCGTCGTCCGTTTTCCCCTTAACCTTTCCTCGTACGACTTCCCCTTGAGCCTGGGATAGCCTTGTTGAAAAACCTTTGTATTTTCTAACTTCTTGACGTGTTTTGCCCAGGTGGGGGTTTCCCAGATGGTGCTGCAAACCCCATATGGGCCAAAACACTGTACGTGCTTGAACGATTCCTTATTACGGTATCGGAAAAGCTATTCTTAGGTTTGCCAGGCGCCGTTTTGTCGCAGTTTTTTGGTTTATGGTGCCTCCCGGGGATGTGCTCGGTGTTTTGGCACCCCAAGTTTTTCCCTGAGTGAGGTCTGTATCTTTGTCCCCCTGCCCTTTTCTCTGTCTGCGGGTTTTTTTGCCCCCCCCCAAAACTTCAGACTTTGCATTTGGGCTGGTTTGAATTCGAGAAACCCATTTAACGGGAAACCACTGCCAAAACCTTCCAGGCCCTCTTTGCAGCCCCTGCCTCATCCTCGCCCGTTTTAAAATTCTTTCATCAATTTCACTTCATCTGCGAACAGGGACCCCCCTTCCCAGAGCCCATTCCCCCAATTTTTCGTTACATATATAAAAAAATAGCATGGTCCTAGCCCGACCCCTGTGGGAACCCGCCGTAACAGGCCCCCACTGTGTTTCCCTCTTAAAGGAAAACCCATGACTCGTTGCGGCCTCCCTGTCAGGTATTCCCTTATCCTTTGGGCAGTGCCCCCCTTTTTAAAACGTAAAACCTTATCCCCCCGCTTCTCCCAACTAATCTTTGGGGGGAACTGTGTAAAAGGGCCCTTTTCCTGAAATTGGGGAAAACGCAATCTACCCCCCCCTTCTCTCGTTCTTACTTCTTTTACCTTTCAAAAAACCCCCGGGAAAGGTTTGTGATACAGGATTTCCCTTTCCCATAAACCCCAAGCTGGTATATTGTTCCTGTGTGCTCAAATAAAACAAAACAAAATTGGGGGAAATAATAGCAAACAGAATGTTTGGGTACATAAAATGCTAATTTTACAAGGTAGTTTTCGTGGGGCCAAAGCATTAGTTTATATAAATAGTTCTAAATACCCATTTTTTTAAAAGGGATAGAATACGAGTTTTTCGGGTTTGGCTTGCAGAAATTTTTGTTACTTTATGTTCGGGGTTTGGGGTTGTCATCCGTTAGTTTTAAGAATGGTTTTTTTTCCCTTAAAATTTGGCTTCATTATTGTGATTACAAAAAATTTATGTGTGTTATACAGGTATACTGAAATTTTTTTTTTAAAAAAAATAAAAAAAAATTTTTGGTTTTTTAAAAATTAGTTTAGTCTTTTTCAAAAATGGACAAAAAATTGCCCAAAGAGGGTAAATTATAATTAAACAATATTAATTATCGGGAAAATTACATAATCTTTTTAAAACATTTTTTCCTTATGAAAAAAAAACCCACTGATTTTTAAATTCCAGCAAAATTTTAAAAAGTTTCCCATAAAGTATTTGGGAAATTTCAGAAATTTTAATAAAATATTTGGAAACGTTAATTAAATTCCGATTAAAAAAATTTTTCTAAAAAGCAATTTTTTAAACCATACTCGCCCACCATGCCAAACCTTCTGGGGTGGGGGTAGGTGCCGAGCCCGAGCCTTTAGCTCAAAAGGACTGTCTTTCCCCTTTTTGCCCCCTTGTGGGGGGGGAGGGCAGCCCGAAGAGGCCTAGCTTGTGGCGGGCCCCGGGGGACGTTTTTCCGAAGATGGGAGTTTTTGGTGCCTCCCCCCAAATGGGAGACTTGGGTCTCAAAATACTCCCTAAAGAGGGAAAAAGGGCCCGGGCCCCCATTTGGAAAAAGGCCCGGGCCGGGGGGAAATACCGGCTAATCTTTAATTTAAACTAACTAATTAAACCTTTACATCGACCCCATGCCTAAACTCTTTTTGGGTGGGGTAGGGGCCTAAAGCCCGACCCCTTTTTGGGCCCATAAGATTTTTTTTTTTTTTTCCCTTTCCCCAAATTTTGCCCCCTTGGGGGGGGGGGATGGCAGACCAGAGAGGCCACTTGTGGTGGGCCGGGGGGCATTTGGCCCAAAAAGTTTGAGGGGGGAATTGTCCCCACCCCCCCATGGGGACTTAAGTTCGACACTTCCTAAAGAGGGAGCCAAAGGGCCGGCCCCCACGGGAAAAAGGGCCCCGGGGCCGGGAGAATACCGGTGAATCTTTAATAATAATAAAAATTAAACCAACCCCCCCCGGGGATTAAACCCCGGGGTTTCATAGTCTCAAAACTCCCCCCTCGCCCCTACCACTAAAACCAAACTAGCCACAATAAGATTCATCCCAACAGGAAAATTTTTTCTACACCTTGGGAAAATTAGCACAGGCACCTCTGGGCCCCAAAAAATGAAAGTTTTTACAGACAAAATCCCCAAACTAGCTTTGGCCGTGACAAACTCTGCTAGCTAGAGTTCGTCAGGGCCCCACGCTAGCTGGAGATTCGTCTGTAAAAACTTGAAATTTTGTGGTAAACAGAGGTCCCTGTGCTAATTTTCCTAGGGTTGTAAAAAAATATACCTAGTTTTTTTGAATCTTTTTGTGGTGCTGGCTAGTGGTAGGCGACGGGCTGGAGTTTTGAGACTCATGACCGCGGGTTAAATCCCCCCGGGGGGTAGGGTTTTAGGGGGGCAATCGGTCATTACGATTTCTTAAGTCACAATCTTTTTTTTTTTTTTTTTTTTTTTTTTTGACGTTACCTTCCAAACCCTTCCAGGGTAGGGTAGGTGCCTAGCCCGATTTTTTAAAGCTCAAAGACTGCTTTCCCCATTTCCCCTTGGGGGGGGGAAGGTAAAACCAGAGGGGCCCTTTGCTTGGGGCTAACCGGGGGGACAGTTGGCCCCCAAAGTTTGGGGAGGTACTTGTGCCTCCTCCCTGGAGACTTAGGTCTCGGACGTCCCAAAGAGGGACCAAGGCCGGGCCACCATTTGGGAAAAAGGGCCCCCCCCCGAGAGAAAAACCGACGAATCTTTAATAAAAATTAATAAAATATTTTTTTTTAGGGGGGACCGGTAACACAGTAAGATCAGGTTTTAAATTTCAAAAGGGGATTATGACGGACGAAGTTTGGGAAAAAACAGTTTTTGTGTTGTGTTGAAAATTCTGTGTTAGTTTACGCACAATTACGTCTTTTCCCTGGTGACCCCTTGGACTGTGTTCATTTGTTTCAGAGCAGTGAGCCACGAGGGGGTTTGGCCCTACGGGCCCCGACTGGGGCCTCTGACCCTCACAGCTCTGCACCCGTGGGGGCGGCCTGTGAGGTCACAGGCAGCAGCTTGCTGCGGGCTCATGTCCCCACACCACAGTCCCCATGCCAGATCCGGGGAGAGCGGCCTAAACCCTTTGGAATGGGGGGGACGACTTGGAGGCGACGTTGGGGGCAGGGGGGACCCCCCAGCAAAAAAAGGCCAAGGATGCAGTGGAGAAACTGAAACCTACAAATCTCCCACTAGGTCCGTGGGCCCGCCCCTCCCAAGAAGATTGCACCCCCAGAGGGCCATAGGGGTCGGGGAAAGGAAGCCAGGGGGATGTAGCTCCTCAAGTGGCAAGGTTGGGGGCCATCCCGGGTTTCCCTTTTCCCAGTTGATTGGCCCCCAAAAGTCCGGGGGACGGTTGATCCACGTGGAAGGATTTCCCCGCTAAAGCTCGGGCACAAGAAACCGGGGCCTTCAACTTTTTAAAGGTTCCCAATTACGGGTTTGAAAGGGTTTTTCGGGAAAGGGTCTCCCCCACCTCAAGTTCCCCCTGCGATTTCCCACTTTTCAGGAACGAGGTTGGTTTTCCCGGGACGAAGACTCTTAGGGGGTTTAAAGGGGGCTGGTTGGGCCCCTCCCAGAAATGGGGGGAACTCCCTTGTTCGGAAAAAGGGTACAAGGGGGGGGTTTTTACCCCGTCCCTGTGCCCCCCCCACTGGACCCCATTTTGGAAGTCCCCCAATATTGTCAAGGCGGAGCGACTCACTGCAAGGGTGAACAAGGTGCCCCCCCCGCCAGGTGCTGTTTCCCCCAAAAAGGGCCCCATTCCCCACACCGGGCCCTTTGGGGTTGGGGGAAGTTCCGGGGACCCGCCCTCCCTTGTGGGGCCCAGTAAAATGCTTCAACTCCCCGGGGGTTCAATAAAAATTGCAGCCACCTCCCAAGCGGAGGGAAGAAGTGTGGTGTGTGAAAGCAAGGACACGACTCAAAGGGACTGCATTGCAACCTAAAACACCCAAAACTGGCGATCCCCCTTGGGCCCAAGCCCAATTTGGTCCCAACGGGCCAAAAGGCACCTCCCGGGAAAACCCGGAGCTGCCCCTGTGATGGTGCACCCACTGGCGCGGGTTTTCGCATCGGAACGCCCCCGACACCCCCGCACCACCCACCCTTTGGGAACTCCAGCAACAGTCAGCATGGGCTCCTTTTAAAGGGGTTCCCCGGAAAACCGCGGGGAGGGCAATCCCAAACGAGTTCCATAAAATGGGCCCCAGCGGTGGCATCAGGGGGCAGACACTGGTTTCCCAGCAGAAACAGCCCAAACTGTGGGTTCGGGATGGAAAGGGGGGCAAAGAAGACAAAATTCTTTGGGGAAAAAAAACCAAAAAGGGCCCAGGCCCCCTTGCCCAGCGGGTTTCAGCTGGGAAACCAACTTTCCTTCCCAAACCCGCCAGCAGGCCCCCTTCCCAAGGGCAGGCCCCAAATTTTAGGGCCGATTTCAGGCAAGGTTCCCCGCCAGGGGACTTCAAAGCCCATGGCCCTCGTGGGGGCCCGGGTGCACCCCAGTTATGTTTGGCTGCATTTGCCCAACAGCCAACCCAAATTTCCCCCTGCCCAGCCCCGACTCGACGGGTCATCCACCCTTAATCCCTGCAGGGGAATGGTCGAACCCTTTTTCCGGGATGATGAAGAAAACCATGGGGGTCTTCTCAGCGCCCCTCTGTCCCCTGCTCCCGTCGGCAGAGGAAAAGGGCGCCTGCGGGCCAGCTCCTGTCATGGAGGCGGGGCGTGGTTCCCTACGGGACAGGAAAGACTCAATGGAACTTAACCACCCATCCGGGGTTTTCCCCCAAGTCTTTGTTTGGGGGGGCCCCCGGAGTCGCCAAAAACCCGGACGACGAGCCCCGGGCAGGAGGGAAGCATTTGGACCCACCTCTGGGGCCCCTTGAAAAATTCCTCCAGGGGAACATTTGTGGGTTTGAAAGGGGAAAAATTTTCATTAGTGATTGAAGCTGCAGTTAGGTTTAGGTTAAATGCTTCCTTTTTTCAGGGGGAAAACTCCCCGATTTGTCCCCGTCCAATGCACCCACGTTTTTCCCGGGTTTTTCTGCCTACCTTCAGCGCCGGGAAGGGGAATGGCAGGGGCACATTTTTCTAGGGCGGGAAACCACTACCCCTCATTAAATCTCCCGACCCCTTCGACTGTGGGGAGGGGGGTAAGGTTCAGGCCGTCCCCCTACACCTGGCGGAGGGGACCTCTCTGGTTATTTTTATTTACAGAAGCTCTCGGAAACCCCCTTAAATTTTCAGAGGTGGCCCCACTCCCCCACAGGGGAGGGTCTTGTTGTGGCGGGGGAAAATGTCAATGCCCCCCCCCAAAATTACTTTCTTCTGTCTCTCCTACCAACGCGGGCTGGGGGGCCCCTTTGGGCGGTGCGGGAGGAGGCCCCTGAGACCCGCCCTCCCCCAAATAATGGGGGCCCAACCCATCACTATGGTGGCCGCTTGGATGCACACAATCCTAGGCGGTTGCTCCAATTGGCGCGGATGGGAGGTTCCCCCCCACCCTAAACCAAGTGATCACTTTGCAGTGGTCACTACCTGATGGTCCAGGGGTGCCCACTTCCCACCCCTACCCCCAGATGGAATCTAAAAAGGGCCGGGAATGGCAGTGCTTCCGGGAGGTCATTGGCGCTGGGGGGCGGAGTCTCCCTTTCCCAAAAAAGACCCAGATGAGGCCCCTCAAAGTTTTGCAGGTGGCCTTCCATGTGCCCTAGGCAGCAATACCTAAGATTACAGGGGGAGGGAAAAAAAAGGACGGGTTGGTTTTTACAAGAGGACACCCGGGAACACAACCACCGCATAATGTTTTTACGCCAGTTGCAAAGGGGGAAATTTCCCAAAAGTTTAAGTCCCATGCGTCTCCCTCGGGGAAGGGGTTTTGGCGCCATGCACGCCAGTTCACACAGGGCCCGGGCCCAGGCTAAATGGTTCGAGTGGGGGCCCTTTCCTTCAGCTACTCCTCCCCCTAATCGGGGTTTGGACCAAGTTATGTTTTGGCCCAAGGGGCAAGTCGCAGTGTGGTTCGTTGGCCCCCAGACCCCCCCCAATGGGGGCAGAGCGTCTGTTTGGCCAAATTCACCCCCCAGAGGGGCCAGGGGCCAATGCCTCAGGATCCCCGGGGACCCCCAAAGCCACCCCCCTTTCCCAAAAAGGGTGATGGTGATCCAAGCGCTTTCCCAGGCAAAGGGAAATCCCGGTTAAAGGGACTTCCCCTACCAGGACCCTCCGGGCCCCTTTCAAAATCTCATCGGGGGGAACCCCCCCCCCCCCCCCCGGGGCCCAGGGGATGGTTTTCCCAATGGCATGATCATGGGTCGGGCCATTCTGGACATTCGGGCTGTCCGGGGGGGTAATAAACCCGGGATTTGGGCGAGCTGGCAAACTCCCTGTCGTAGGAAGGAGGCAAATTTCTTTTCCCCGTTTCCTAACCCGGGGACCCGGCAGGGGTGGCCCCATTTTCCTCCCCCAATTTTGACCCTCAAAGGTTTTTTTCCTTAAAAAAGGATGGTGTTGGGGGCCCCTGAGGGGGAAAGTTTGGCCCCTCAAAAATTAAAACCCCCACATTCCTTATGGCTTCCCCAGAGGAGGGGGAAACTTTCAAAACCCTTTACACCTACTGCCCGGGCCTTGGGTGGGCCCCCCCAAGGGCCCCATTTTGTCTTTCTTCCTAAAAAGAAGCTTTTGGGGTAGCCGGCACCTCCCATTCTCTCATCTTGGCCGCTGGGGATTAAGGCAGGCTGTTTTCATGGCTTCTTTCCCTTTTCCCGGACAGGCGGGCCGGGTACCCCTTCCGGGGGGCCATGCCTCTTCTCTCTTTGCCCCGGGACAACGGCCCCCACGGGGTGGGGTGCAAAAGTCCCCCCCGTTAAATGAAATAAATGCACCATTGGTTTTCCTCCCTTTTCCCCCAGGGGCCCCCCCTCCCCTCAGCTATGCCGATGACCTGGCACTTCTCGTACCTAAAAGCGGGGTTTTTGGGCAGCTGCCCGGGAGGACCTCGTTTGGCTGGTTCCCACTGCCGTAAACCGGGGGAATCAAGTTATCTGCGGCAAAATTAAAACCTTGATCCTTCGAACCAAGGGGGCCCGTCAGGGGCCCTGCGGGGCCGGGGCATCGCCTGGGGGGGGGGGTTAACATTTATAGGTACCTGGGGCATTACTTTGGCAGGCCCCTCCCCTTTCCCGGAAACATGGTGCCACATTAAAAAAGGGCCTCGCAGGGGTGGGGGGATTGAGTCCATGGCCAACCCGGGGTTTTTGGGGCCAGCCTGGGAGGTAAATGGGGTTGTTCTACTCCAGGAAAATTACGTTCCCTCATTGACAAAGGGGCACTTGCTCTGGTTCATCCCCAGCCCCAACAAACATCAAATCCCCTGTGTCACCCAGAACACAGCTGTACGGGCCATGCTGGGGGCCCCTAGGGGGGCCCAAAAGCAGGGTTTCTGAACCTTGAGGTGCAGCTACAGCCTTTAAAGCCCGGGGAACCCAAACGGGTACCCTCCCAGGGGGTTCCCAAAGTTTTCCCCGACTCCCGGGGGCGGGGACAAACGTTTAAAGAGATTCAGGTCCGCCGGGGAAAACGGGTTTCATTCCATGAAACCCCGGCCCCCGATGGATGGGGGTCAGTACCAGATGCCACACAGGGGCTTTGCCCAGGACATTGCCCCAAAGGCGGGAGGCTGCGACAGACTGGCAGCGAACTACACTGTGCCCCCCCCCTTGGGCACCAGGGGCTTTTGCGGTGAGCGGGGACAACCCTACCAGTAGCAAGAGGGATTGCAACCCCCGGGCATTCTGCACCACCTTGCCCCGGCAAACATTGTGGGGGGGGGAAGGCCCAGGGTGTGTGCCAATTAACTGTTTTTTGGGGGGGCCAGAGACCAAATGGGGGCCGCCCCAACTGCTGGGATGTTCCCCCAGCAAACTGGGCAGGGGGTTGGCCCTCCCCGACCATTGCAAAACCCTCCCCAGGGGCCCAACCCCTTTTTATTTCCCAACTCTGCCAAAAGGGGGTCTTGCCCGACCATCACATCCCCCCCTCATCCCCGTTATTTCCCAAGGCGGGATCCAAGGGCTTATGCCCCAGAGGGCCAAAAGGGCAAACATACCTTTAATCACATCCATGGGGGGTGGGGGGGGGGGGGGGGCCCCCGACAAATCCTTTGGCCCCGGGGGCAGGGCTAAACCCCAAACAACTGGATCCCGAAACCTGTGGGGGATCCCTGGCAATGATGCTGCCCGATGAGGGTGCTAGGCTGCAACCCTCGAGGCACGCCACGTGCTGCGTTTTCCAAAAAAACCTCACCAGATTGCTCTGTTTGGGTGCTGGTTGGGCGAGGCCCCCCATTCCCTGACCCCGGGGAGTCACGGAGCCTCTGTTTGGGAAAATTTAGGGCAAAACCCCCAGGGTTTTCCCCCCCCAAAGGGCTTCGGGACAAAGTCCATGGAACTGAGGGTTTCATATCACCGCCTTCGCTTTGGGTATCCCACCCTGCGGGATTGTTGAACGGGCAAAGGAAGGGGGGCCCCTGTGCCCAAATTTTGACCGAAAGGTTTTTGCAGCCCTTTGGGGCCAAACCCGTTAGACTTTCCCCTACGATTTCCCCTTCGCAGTAGACACTTTTCCCCAAGGGCTCCGTAGGGCAGACCCGAGAGGATGAGGCAGCACCCTCTTGTGTCTTAGCTGTCAGGGAATTGAAACCTTACTTCAAATCCCTTTCCCCGGCATCCGCCCCCCCCCCCCCCCCCCCCTGAAGTTGCTGCGGGGCCGCTTTGGCCCATTTCACTGACACCAGCCCCCTGTTAGTGGCACCCCTAAAATTTTTGGTTTCGTCACTGGCCCTTTGGGGCCGGGGGAGGTTTTCCCCCCTTTTCCCGCTGAAGAAACGGTGCAAGTAATGATAAATGTCACTTCCCTACCCGGGGAGCCAATGCCCCGGGGCCCAAAATGGAAAAAGACCTGGGCCGGGATTAACCCCGGGAAAAAAAAATAAATAGAATTTGAATAGAATAAAAATATTTTTTTTAAAACGTTTATGAAAAATTTTTTTACATAATTTTTTTAAAGGAAGGGATTCCTTTAAGCCCTTTAAAGTTGGATTATTATGAAAAATAACAGTCTTCAAGAATCACCCGGTAGCAATTTACTGGGTTTTTTTTTTAAACTCATACATATACCAAAAACAAACCCACCCAAAAATTTCATAGCGAGAACAGGGTATGTAATGTCAATTTCACACCTCAAATACAACGAAATTCTTACATACATTTTACAAAATTTCTAAAAGTAAATTTTTAATTTCAATTGTAGGTGCTCTGAAAAACCCAATTTTGTACAGTAAACCCTTGACCCTTCCCCGGTCTTGTAGTAATGACACCCTTCCTTGAACAGTAAATCTATCCCAACAACCCCCAGGGAAAATACAACTAATTCCTGGTTGGGAAATTTCCTCATCGCTATTGGCCGTTTTAAAACCTGCGCAAATGCCCCTTCAGTTTCCCCGACTGCAGTAGTGTGAGGTGGTGCTTGCGCGCCCCTGTCTTAAACCCAGGAGAACTACCATTTCTTTTTAAAAATTTTTAATTTTAAAAACCCAAAACGTTTTAAAATAAAAAAAATAAAACAGTATGGAACCTAAAACCCAAATTAAATGACAAACGGATTGTTCCTACATGCTTTTCAAAATATTACAACAAAAACTTTCAGCAAGAAATAGCTAAAAAAAAAATTTTATGTCACAGGGGCATTAATTTTACATATATACAAAACCTTTCATATAAAAAAATTGTTTCATATAAATGACATCTACAAAGGTTTTAATTTCACCTGAAAATTAAAAATACAAAGAAGTTTTTTCAAATTTAAAACCATCCTTCACATTAATCAAAAAAAAAAACCTAACATCATTAAATTTACAGAAAACTACATACAAACCCCCAACAATACAGCTGTACTATTTCCCAAAATACAAATTAAAATGAAAAAGGGTTAAAAGCTTAGAACACCCAAAAAACTGAGAGGAAACATGATTTAAACACCTGGAAAACCTAGAGGGACTAGTAAAGGAAAATTGCCACGAAAATCCCCTCATACGAAACCCAAAAGGGGCTTGGCAGAAAGATGCAACATCCCCCCAATAAAAGCGGGGGGTCCTAGCACGTTAAGGGGAAACCTAAAAATAAGTTTTCAGGGGCCCGAGGGCCTTTCAACTGCCTCCCAGCAAACAAAAGGGGGGGTTACCAACAACCCCTGGCAGTCTTCAAGCTGGGACTGGACAAGCACCTAAAGTCGGTTCCTGACCAGCCGGGGGGTGGTTTGTACGTTGGTTTGCCCTGCCCGCCAGCATAACCCCCTGGGTTTATCAGGGGTCCCGATCCACCAGGGCCCCGGTCAAAAGAACCCGGGGCCCCGGGGGGGTTGACCCCCGGAACTCCCCTCCAGGTAAACTCCAGGTAAACTATAAATGTTACAATCCCCCCATATACAAGTCTCAGACAAAAAATGGGGCTACGTCACAAACGTCTAGATTTGTCGTTTTAAAACCCTACAGAAAAAAAACTTAACATCAAGAACTTAGCCCAAAAAACACCAAACCGGTTTTCAGGGGGGAGACCCTTAAATTTTTAAAATTTAAAAAAAATCAATCATGCATAATTTTAAAATATTACATAAAAGTCTGACCCATACAATGGCTCAATACAAAGAAAGGGATATATTTTTTATGGGATTTACACACACACACCCCACACCCCCACACCCACATCCCCCACACAACCCACCCCGTACACACAAAAATTTTCACAAAAAACAATTTAAACAATTGACTGTATGCACAATGCAAAACAGTAAAAATAAAGTTTTAAACTCATCGTGCCCAAAAAACCCCCAAAGTAACATAAAAACAAACTAAAAACCCCCATAATTTCCCGTCGCAAACAACTTTTTTTCCCAAGGGAAACAAAGTTATTTCAAGGCTGATTACACATCAAATTTTTACATAAAAAAAATTTTCTTATTATTCCTACATTTGAAAAAATGTTATATCAAACATAACAGACCGAGCCCACATCCACACTTGGATGCCATAAAATCTCAATGAAAAAACCCGGAAAAACCCTTTCCCAAAAACCCCCATACCAACAAATCTCACGAAAACCCCCCCCCCCGGGAGGCAGCCGCTTTACCCCCCCGACTCCCCCAACCAAAGAAAACCCCCCACTCACTCATTTCCCCAAACACAGATTTACGAGAAAAACCCTTTAAAAAAAGTTAACCCTTCTATATCCCCCTGAGAAAGCCGATCCCCCCTCCTCCCATACAAATGTCTGTTACGCACCTTTGTACGATAGAAAGTTAAACCCCAAGAACCCTTCCCTTTGCTCTTCCTTAACCCCCCTCCCCCCCATCACCCACGAAATATATATTAAACTACCAGATATAATCTAAAGCTCTTATAAAACCCCCGCTAACCCACCCCCTATCTAGCCCTTTGAGAAAGCCAAAAAAGACACCCCAGGCCCCCCCCCCCTCGACCCAAACCCCTTAACCAGGGCCCCAACCTCCTCTAGCCCTTCACAAAAGTAAACTACTGGAACGCTGTCTCATCCCCCCCACAGATTAAACCCCACCCCCCCCCCTCACAAAACCCGTCTGTTTCGTAATATTCACCAGACGGAAAAGGGTCCCATGCAGAAAACAAAAAATTTACCTCACGCGCCCCCAAAGGGGTTTAAATTTATTTTACTAAAAACTAAAAAACAAAAAAATCTTCCCCGCATACATGGGGGAAAAAACCCTAACTGGGACAACGCACCTTCCCCAAGTAACCCACACAAAACCTTTTACGAACCCTTTTTCAGTTCCCTAACCACATCACAGCCCCCCAAAACTTTTCACCTTCCCCCAACTCCATTCCTCGATTCCACATACCCAGCCCGTCGTGTATCCTTCCCAAACGCCCCGCTTCACACCCTAAAGGGAAAAACTTCCCTTTTTTAAACACCCCATTTACCCTCCGCCAATCCCAAAAACCCCAAACCCCCCCTGACTTACAGGTAAAAATTACAAATTCCCCCCCAAAAACCAATCACAACGTGAAAACCCCCCAAAAAATTTTTACCCCCCGTCTTAGTAACCCCGCAATAGCTGTCCCCCGAATTGGGGAAAACGCTGAAACATGCCAAAACCTTAAAATATTTCAAAAAAAGTTCACGACCATCACCCCGCTGTATCAAGTTAGGTTTCTGGGGTCTAGAAAAAACCTAGACGCCCCCCGTCCTTTCCAAAAAACCTATCCGATTTTTCCCCCCGCGCCGCAAACCCTTTTTCCCCATAAAAAAAACCCAAAAAATCTTTAAAGACACCGCCCCTTCTTTTTAAAAAACATTACAACTCCCCCCCCAAGCCCCCCCCAAAAAAACCCAACCCCCCGCACCCTTTACTTCGCACTATTTACCTCATACCCTGGCACTTCCAAATAATTGCACCACCTCGCCAAAACCCATTGACAAACCCCTTCCCCGAAAAGAGAAAAAGTGGGGTCTCAACATATCCAAATTTCCCCCCCCCAAAACCCCCCCCACCCCCCCCCACTTCCCTCAATGGCGGGACATAAGCTTACGGGCAACCATTCAAAAAGGGGTCCCGGAAATTTCGCAAAAAATTTGGGGCATTGGGCTTTCCCCGTCCCAAGGGCCCTTCCCTTGCCCCAAATTTTCCCCCCCCCTACACCCATTAATCCCGTATCCCATTTTTTCCCCCCTTGTACAACGTATTTTTCCCCCCTCGGAAATATTTCCCCCCAAAACCCTGTCTCCCAAATATAACCCGCAAAGCTCCCCTTTCCCCCCCTCTTTCAAATGCCCCTCCCCAAACTAGGGGCCAACAAAACCGGGGGGGCCCCCCACCCCCCCCCTTAGCTTCCACAAAACTTCTCAGTATCCCCTTCCCCTCAATCATCGACCCCCCGGCAAAAAAAACCCCAAAATGAGATTTTTTAAACCCCCCCCCCCCCCCCTCACAACACATTTGAACCTATTACCCAAAATTTTTTCCAAAAACCCTTTTAGTCCCGCACACATCAGTGAAAGGCCGGTACTCCCGAAGGGTGGGCTGCCCCTTGACCTTTGGGGCCAAAAAAAAAACAAAAGCTGTTTCCGTTCTCCCCCCCAACCCTTTCCCTTCTTCCCTTTAAACTATTAAATCCAAATTATAAAATTTCCCTTTTTCAACGCCC
Organism: Cherax quadricarinatus; assembly: GCF_026875155.1. NCBI lineage: Eukaryota > Metazoa > Arthropoda > Malacostraca > Decapoda > Parastacidae > Cherax > Cherax quadricarinatus. The sequence continues at coordinate 3,738,225 of NC_069497.1, forward strand.
CAAAGTTGTTAAATTAAAAACTACCGGGGGGGCCGTCCCTAAAAGGGAGCTTTCCCCCTTTCCTTCCCTTCCCCTTCAAAGCAATTTTCTATTTTTTTTCTGCCCTTTAAAAGTTCCCCCTAAGGGAGCAGTCAGGTTTTACGCGCGCGGGCAAAAAAAAAATCGAAAAAAAATGAAAATTTGGGGTTATTGTTACCAAAAAATAAACTGAAATTTTTTGGCTACCCCTCTGGTTTTAAATTTTTAAACCTTGTTTTTATGTTTTTAAAAGGGAAATTTCAGCCCCCTTTTTTAAAAGGCATGGGACAGTGCTGACGCGACATAGGCGTAAGAAACCTGACTCAGCTTTGTTGACGTTTTTTGGACGTTTTTCCCCGGGGTTTTTTTTTATCGTTTTCTTTTATAAACTTTATGTCTAATAAAATAAAAAATTCCCCCATCTGAGATATGCCAGAGTGGGGGGGAGCAATTTTGATCAAGTAAACCAAAAAAGGTACCCTGGGTATATTGCAAAAATGGCCGTCACCTCCAGCCCAAAAAAATATTCCTTTCCCCCGCTAAAAAAACAATTTTATGGTTATTTATCTAAACCCCAATTGATCTATTATACATAATGCAATATAATAATAGGGATAAAAAAAAAAAAGTACACCTTAAAAAAAAAATATTAGATTTAAAATGACGCCCCAAGGAAAAATTTCTAAGGGGGTATTTTTCCCCAAGGTGAAAAAGAGGTCCGAAACCCCTCTAAACAGTGATGAGAGGGAAAAAGGATTTACAATGGGGTTTTAAATGAAATAAACAAATCGGAGGGCCCGGAAAAAAAATGTAAATAAGGCAAATTTTTTCGGGGAAAAAAATTTTTTCCCCGGGGCAGCGGGGGTCCCGGGCCCTTCGGCTTATCTCGAAAGTAATTATTTACCTATTTATGTGTAGCATCCTATTTTGAATGAATTGATTGATTTTCAAACAAACATAGGAGAATGATTGATTTACAAGACAATCGTCCCTTTCTGAATTCCCCAAATTTTTGATTTATGTGGGCAACAAGCCGCCCTCTTCCAATATGCAAAAAAGTTATGAAAACTTATTTTTTTTTAGCTGAAGAAGGTTTATTTTAGAAAAGGTACGTTCTCAGAGGAATTAGAGGTGTTCTATCGCAGAAGTGTCAAAACCATTTTTTCCCAAGTCCATGAGAAGGATCACTCCCAAATAAAAATTTTTCGAAAATTTTTGCATATTTCTTTATTTTTGGCCGATATGATTGAAAATTCAGCACGGTTTGTATAAAGTTTTAGTACCCCAAAAAGAACGAATCGGTTGAAAAAAAAGAAGCGTATGTTAAACCCCTCTCCGTTTTAGCCCCTAAAGCCTTTCGTATTTTTTCCAAATTTTTAACGTCAATGTAACCCTTGCCCAACGCCCCGCACCCCCCCCCCAATGTTCCAGTACATCTCAAACCCAAGCCTCCGCATGCAACTCCCTTGTGGTTCGTATTCCTCCCCTATTTTATAATTCCCAAAACATCCCGTTACCTCTAAACATGGTTAGCTGTCACCGTTCCCTTTTTGCTTTTGATCCCGCAAAACAACGGACGGCTTGTCCCCCCAAAGCATTCCTCCCCCCCTGCCTGACCCTTACGCTTGAAACATTTTTTTGAAACCCCCTCAACCTTCCCTTTATTTTGTTTTCATCCATAGGAAAATTATTCCCACCCACCCCCTCCTATGAACCTTTACCCTTCCCCTAAATAGTTTGCCACTCCCCTATTTTAAATTATTAATCGTTTTCCCCCTCCACTAACACTTTTAATCCTTTCCTTTGCGGGCCTATCCCCCCATGTCACAATGTCTCCATCCCCTTTTTTTTCACACTAAGCTCCTCCTAGTACGAAAAAACCCCCCCAACCCTCCCCTCAACTAAACACTTTATTTAATTTCCAATAACTTTTTATATGTCCGCGAGCATCCCCCCCCCAACCTCCCCCCCACTGCCTATGATTGACATTGTAGCCTCAACAGTACTGAAAAATTTTACATCCACTCCCTGAGAAAGGTACACCTTTTCTGTCTCGCGCTATCCAACCCCCAACAAAGTTATTCAGTCCCCACACCCCCCCCCCAAAGGCATAGTAACCTAACATCCTTAATAAATCCCTAAGAGCCACAGAAATATCCACCCCCTTTTGGGCCCACTCAGCCACCCTGTAACACTATTCCATCCCCACCACTTCGCCAATTGGCAGGCCTTAAGAAAAACAAAAGATCCTCAACACAAAATCATTCTTTACCTTTATTTTATTTTCGCCGGCGCTACAACTCACAAAAGAACCGTTCCCCACCCACCCCATCCACACAAAAACACCCTCCCCCCCCCTCCTCCCTCGTTTCTCGCAAAAAAAAAGGGCTCGTCTCCTTTTTAAAAAATTCCGACCCCATTTTGACGGGGAGATGGAGGAAAATATCGAAATCCTCCCACCTAAAAACACCCCCCTTTTTAAAAAATTGGTTCCGCAGGAAAAAAACCCCCTCTAGATTTTTTCAGAAATTTACGAACCAATCTCTTTTCATCCCGCTACAAAAACCATTACATTTACAGACATACACCTAAGGCCCATTAAATTTTCCCCCCTGTTCCCTCTCTACTCTTTACAACTCCAGAGCTTAAATTTTCGTTGAAACCTCCCCCTTTTCCGGTGCCTCTTCATGGCTACCCCCACCTACACCTCCCTTACATTTCCCCCTCGTTGTTTCCCGGGCCCTTTTGTGGCAGGGTAAGTGTCATCAAAATTGTTTGTAGCCCCCCCTTTTTCTGACAGTCTGTTACACATGTTTTGGTCAGATTTCCCTCCGATAAACCCTCCCCTCCCCTGAGAAGGTTTAAGAGTCAATGGCGACTCCGCCATCATCAGTCCCAAATTATATGTCTCAGACTTTTTTTTGGAAAAGACGATTCTCAATGACACCCCTCGATGTAATGTCTTCTCTGGTGGTGACAACGTCCCCCCCCCACCAATTCCCCCCAACTCAAGAATTCTCTTTTACTTGCTGCTTTCCTTTCCACGGGGGACGAACCTGATAGGCAGTGGGGGGGGACTCCAAAAATCCGCCAGTCCTGTGGGGCCCGATCCCATCTCGTCCCAAAAACACCACGCCCCCCACCCGATGTTTTTTCCCCCTGCCACCTTTGAAGCGGGGGCTGCGGTCCCCCACAGGCCCAGGCAATGTCTTCGCTTGCCCCACATCCCCGTTGTGATCTACTCACATGGCGGACGACGTCGTTGCCCTGGGTACATTACCATTCCCTGCGCCCTGAAATTTTGTAATACACATAGGGGGTTTTGGGGTGCCTAAAAGTCTTTTGAGGTTGAAAAACCCTTGGAAAAAAGCATAGGCTCCTCCCGCCCCCGTACCTGTTGGCAAATGCCCGTCCATACTTCAAAACTTTCCTTTATCCGCTTCGTCCCCCTCAAAGGGAACTTTGCGAAACTTGATCCACGTATAATCCGTGAAACATCTTTCATTCTTACGTGACGCTGGTGTGACTTTAAAAAATCACGCCAAAACCTGGTGACTAACGATTCTAAACCGTTGTGAAGCGTTTGACAAAAATTCGTTGCCCTCGTTCAAGCTACACCATACAAGTCATATCTTGTACGCCATATGTCTCCCGGATGATCTTTGGCAATAAGACTTGCGCAAAACTGGGCGTTATCGTTCCTTTAATTTGCTAAATCCCTACGTATTTACCTTAGGGGCGTTTGAGACCCAAAAGGCAATGTTGGGGTTTTCACTAGACCCACATAAAGGATCATTGGACAACGAAAAATGGATCCCGGTTACAACCTATACAGATGTGGACGAGTGAACAGGGAAAAAGGGGGGGGGGTTTGGCTATACATTGCAGGTCATTGTTTGCACAGAAATGCTTAATGCCTCAAAGATGTAGTGAAGTTTTAGCGTCAAAAGGGCGAGAAACCAAAAAACCTAGTCTTGTGGTAGTTAAAGCTCGGATGCAACATCCCCGCTTCCAGGAAAAACTGTTAAAAATTTCCCCTGTTGGAAAAAACTTCCCGTCCCGCACCCCAAAATCTTGCTCCCGGGGGGTTTAAATTAAGGCACCTAAAATGGAGGAAAATAGAAAAAATTTTTGTTGCTAATAACCCAGGAGGCAGCTTGATAAAAAAATACATCACAGAGTTTTTAATCTTGCACAAATTCTTTTAAAACGCAAAATAGACCCTATGACTGGAGAATCACTAGCTCATTTCAAAACATGAGATTGATAAGAAATGTCACCTACAAAAACAATTCTCAGATCACAAAAAAATTGGGTTCGGGAATGTATGGTGGGCCCAGCCCGAAAAAATGAGATAGCACGAGGGAGATTCCCCAAAATTAAAAACTTCAAAAAAAAAAAAACAAAAGGGGGCCCAAAGAAAACCCAAAGTCCTAACGATATAAGGGGAAGATACACTAAGAAAACCAGCCCCAACTTATGCCTAGAAACAGATTAATCGGGGGGCACTCATGTATGCACAAGGCTTTTCCTCTAAGAAAAAGGGGGAGTAGATGAAAAATAGAAAGGACGGCGCTCCTTTTTTACGGCGGGGAAAAAAGAATAAAGAGGGAAAAAAAGGGTTAATTCTGAAATGCGTAGGGGACACTGGTCAGAGAAATAGCAAGTCGAAATTAAACTAAAAGAAACCTTTAGGGGTCAGGAATCGCGGGGAAAAACTAAAAAAACCTAAAAAGAAATCGAAAAAAACCCCAAAATATTTTTTTCTCCCATGCCAAATTTAAACGGAACACGTCCGTATTGGGCCCCTACTTTAAACAAGAGGGTCCTACACAGTGACAGAAAGGGAAAAGAGTGACTACTCAAGTCCAATATGACTCAGTTTTTTGCAAACCGCTAACCCGACTGGAGTCGAAGTCAAAATGAATTTTTTATGAGAGGCCCCAAAATTTTATTAACACAAAACCTATCCCATGTTATCTGACGCAAATGACTTGAACAGGGGATAAATGACATGCCCATGACTCTGCCCCCGGGCCGACTCAGGAACTCTGGTTCTTTAAGAAATGCAAGAAAACCCCTTCAGAGCCTTTTCCCTCCTATGGAAGGGAGCATGACACGGGGGTCGTCCCCCGTTACTAAAAAAAAACGACATAGCCCCCCTCCACAAAGGGGGCAATAGCAAGAATACAGACCAAATTTTGCACAAAAATTTCCTATCATAAAAAAATTTGAAAAGGGGCCTAAGAAGCAAATCACCCCATTTAGAAACCATCAGTTAAAAAACCCGGGCAAAAATGGGTTTAGAACAGGCGTCCCGTCTGTCTAAATATTGCATCATTGACAAGGTCCCAAATGCACTGAAGACAAAAAGAATGCAGATGTAAATATACAGATTTGAAAAAGCCTTCGACAATGTGGACCATGGCGTAATAGCGCACAAAATGCGTGCAAAAGGAATAAAGGAAAAGTCGGTCGATGGACTTAATTTTTCACAACAGAAACGAGGTAGTCGTCAACGAAAAATGAAAAGCCCGAGGCGACGGTAAAAAGCTCTTTTCCCACAAGGCACAGTACTACCCCCCCATCTTGTTCCTCATCCTCATACCCGACGTAGAAAAGGTGTCGCCACAGCCCCGTGTCTTCCTTTGCGATGACACCCGAATCTGCATGACAGGTTTTCCATTGCAGAAGCAAGCCCCAGGGGAAACATAACCCAAATTTTTCAGTGGGCTGGGGGAAAAAAATATGAAGTTCACGATGGGAATTTTCAATTACTCGATTTGGTAAAACATGGGGAAAAATTAAAAATTCTTCATCAGAGTACAAAACAAAATTCGGGCCACAAAAAGAGCGAAAAACAACGTCAGCCCTGGGAGTGATTATGTGGAGGATCTCCCTTAAGGGCCCATAACATTGTTCAATCGCATCTGCTAGAAAAATGCAGGAGGATAATGGAACCTTCAAAAATGGGGCCAAGCCCATGATGACATTTCAGGCATTTTTTATCTGGCTGGAATATTGCTGCACTCTAAAAGACCTTTAAGGCAGGTTTTAAAATTGCCCACTAGAAAATTCAGAGAAATTTCACGGCGGCATAAACGGAATAAAACACCCCAAATAGGGGCGTTGAGGTTTTTAAACCCGATTCCCCGGAAGCAGGAGGGAGGATACATGATTATTCACCTGGAAAAAATAGAGGCTAGTACCGAACTTGACACGAAAAACACTCATACGAAAGCAAAAGATTGGCCGACGATGCCCATCCCCAATGAAAGGGGGTGTCACTAGCACGTTAAGAGACCCTACAAAAAGTGTCAGGGGCCGGATGTTCAATGCCTCCCCCGCACACATAGGGGGTTACCAACAGACCCTGGCGTCTTCAAACTGGGATGGGGCAAGCACCTAAAGCAGTTCCCGATCAGCCGGGTGTGGCTCGTACGTTGGTTTTCGTGAGCCAGCAGCAACCCTGGTTTTTCAGGGCTGATCCACCAGGAGGCCTGGTCACAGACCGGGCCGCGGGGGCGTTGACCCCGGAAACTCTCTCCAGGTAAACCGCCATCTTGACAATCACAGTGCACCTAAGTTGTTAGCCGAGGTGTGACAGCACCACTTCACACCACTGCAGCCAGGTAACTGACAAGGGCGCTCGCCTGCAAACAGCAGAGGGGTGCAGAGCACTACCGCACTCTACCATGGTCAGGCAGCGAATGTGTGAGAGATGACAAAAGTTGTGTCGTCAGCAAAGAGAATGGGTTTCAGGTGTTGGGATACGTTTGGTAGATCATTGATATATATGAGGAAGAGCAGGGGACCAAGGACACTTCCCTGCGGAACTCCAGTATCAAGTGGCTGTGTTGTTGATGCTGTGTCTTTAATGGTAACATACTGATACCTACTAGTACGGTAAGATTTGAAATAAGCAAGCGCATGGCCTTTTTATAACGTATTGGTCAAGTTTGTGGAGTAGGATGTCGTGGTCTACTGTGTCAAAGCTTTTCTTAGGTCAATAAAAATTCCTAGTGGTTTTCCCTTATTTTCCAATTCTGGGTAAAGCAGATCTAGCATTTTTATGATTGCATCATTAGTGCTTTTATTTTTCCTAAATCCAAATTGGCAGGGGTTGAGTATGTTTTGTGCTGTTATAAATGAATATAGTCTACTGTGCACGAGTTTCTCAAAGATTTTGGATAGCAATGGTAAGTTTGATATTGGCCTATAGTTGTTTAAGTCTGTAGGGTCACCACCTTTATGTATTGGTGTAACCCTTGCCATCTTGAGTAGTTTCGGGAAGGTGCTAGTTTCTAGTGACTTGTTAAAAAGTAATGAAATAGCATGCGAAAGGTGTGAGGGAAAAGTAGGCGTAAGTGGGGTTAAGGTTGTTCAGACAACCAGGAACCATTAGCGAGTTATGTCGTGCACCCCCCCCCCTCTGGCGGGCTGGGGCGAAACTAGTTCTTGGTGTCTGATTTGTTCAAATTTCTATTCCTGGTAATATTGACCTTACCTGGTGTGGGTTGAAGTTTGGAGAGTCACTTCACCTCTACTTTTCTCCTAATCAGGTAGGGTGATCTACCAGCAATATTACTGTTTGTTCCTTTCTTTTGTTTGCTGGTTACCAGTAATGATTTTGGCATTTATCATTCTTTTCCATTCTTAAATGTTATATTATCATGACCATTGGTAACCAGTTTATTTTTTCTTATTACCAGCTCTGTTCCTGGCGTGGTCATCCAGGATAGATGCTAGATAAAGGAGCAAGACATTTGTTAATGATACTTATTAACTTTATTTGACTACTACTGGCCCTTACCTGTTCTACTTGTGGTGCTCCATCCAAATGGTAGGAGATTCCAAAACATAGGACTATCACCATCCACCCAGAATAACCTATATCAATAATATCAGAAGATCTATCCAGGGCCTTACCTACTCCTGCCCAACTACAAGAACCGAAGGCCATATTTTTTTATTATATTTAAATTTTAAGTAAAATCCTCAAATCATTATTCTTACTTTTTCCTAGTCATTTCTTTATTTATTTTTTCATTAGTTTCTTTTGTTCAGATGGAAGGCATTCCACTGACAAAATGGGCCGCTCGCTTGTACAGTAATGGTGGGACATTAGACAGATTCCCTGAGTTGTTTTTAAGTGACTTTATAATCTCGGTGACTTCCAAGGGCTCAGTTGGTGCAAGATAGAAGGAATTTGGGAAATTCCCATCTAGCTAGTCCCCGGTATGGGCATTGGTATGTGGGATTTTATTGGCGAGATTAGATCCTATGGTTGAGAAGAAGTCGTTTATCTTGTTAGCTGTGTCAGTGGGATGTAGTGGTGTTTCATTAGGTTTAGTTAGGACAATATTCTTAGTTTTTTTCAGTTTGTGGGTCCCTAGAATCTGAGTGTTTTCCAGGTCTTTTTTATATCTCCTCCAGTGTTTGTGAATCTAATGAAGTAGTATAGTTGTTTGGCTTTCTTTATTTAGTGAGAACTGATGAATAGTGTTTAAGAATATCTTTGTGTATTAAGCCTTGTCTATATTGCTTTTCATATTGGTGTTTCTTGTCAATGGATTTTAGAATGGTGCTGGTTAGCCATGGGCAACCAAGCAGTTTGTGATCTGTTTCATTTTTATAGGACAATGTTTGTTGTATAGTCTAAGTAATTTGTTAAGGAAAATGTCTGTCCAGTCATCAATACCATTGGCCTTGGAGAATTCTGTAGGCCAGTCAACAATCTCTAGGTCAGCTGTGAACTTCCTTATTGAGGCCTCGTCATGGAGTCTAAATGAGACTTTGTTGTATTCAAGTGGTGGTTTATTAATGTTTGTCAGGAGAAAGGTAGGGTAGTGGTCTGTAGTGCTATGTGATTATCCCTGATTTAAGAGGGGGCTAGTATATTGGTGCACATATGGTCTATTATGGTTGCACTTGTCTCAGTGAGCCTGGTTGGTTTAGTTATTGTTGGTATGAGAAGACTGTTGTTCATATTGTTGATGAAATCAGTTACAGGCTGATCATCTAGTAAGCCAAGGTTGATGTTGATGTCTCCAGCTAAGAGAAGCTGGTGCTTATTCATTTGTCTGTTTGTTGTTAGTGACTTTAATTTCTCACTGAAATTTGGGATGTTTGTGTGAGGTATCCGGTAAATGGCACAGATTGTTAAAGGTGTCTTTAAGGTTTTTTACAGTAAAATTAGCAAAAATGTATTACCCATTTTCATCACTAAAGCAAGTGGTGCAAATACAAGATAGTTCGTTAGAGTAATAGATTGCAATACCACCCCCAACTTGGTTTGGTCTGCAGTTGTGAATTGCTGTGTATCCTGGTAGAGGGTAGATATCTATTGTCCTGCTTAAGCAAGGTTTCAGTAAGAATAATGCAGGAGAAGGATGTCTTTAGTGATTCAAGGAGTGCCAGGAGGTCATCATAGTGTTTCCTTAAGGACCTGATGTTGTAGTTAAGTACTGATAGACTTTTAGCATTGTTTAGGATAGTGCTGGCTTGTGATGCTGTGTAATAAAGGCAGTTACTTTCCAATAGGTTTTGATTGGGTGTCAGATTATGGAGGTTTAGATCAGGGTCAACGTGATCAATCATCTTCTAGGTTTAAATTATGGTTATTTATATCCTGAGTTGTGTTGAGTTCTAGTACAGATATCTGTAGTGGTGGGAAGCTTGGATAAGTATATAGCTAGGGTATTTTGGTCATATAGAGTATTGTCACTACTACACATAATGAAGTTGATGTTGTCTATGTGTTGTGCTGGAATGAACTAAAGTACAACTATGTATAAACTAGTAATATAAAAATACAAATTTAAAATAGAACAAGAATTTTTTTTTTGTAATTGCACTAAGGTCTTATATAAGTTGTTTACAAGAATTAGAGTATAACTAGATTTAAATTGACAGGATAAAATACACAAGTTAAGATAGCAAAAGAATAGTAATAAAAAAAATGATAAAAATAAAAATGGCAATAACTTGGTTATAATATGCTAGTAAGATGGTAGACAGGATAGTATGAGAGTTGTAGTTTAAATACTAGTTTAAAAAAAGTATAGAATAAAATGGTCAATAAAAATTTTACAATAAGTTTGATCAATATAGTTTAAAGCAAAATTGGGCAATAGGGATTTTAGAATAAAATTGGGCAATTGAGTATTTCTTAGTGAGGTAGAATTATTGAGGAAGTTATGGCTAGTTTATAATAAAATAAGATGGAACAGTGATGCGGTAAGTTGTAAAAAAAGGAGATAGATTCTGTAGATATTAAACAAATTAAGACTATGAGGTAGAATGGTTGTTGAATACAACAATGGCAATCAAAAGTAGTTGGTGTATTAGAATTTTAGGGGGGCACAAATTTGACAATATAACACTAACGGTGGACTATGGGTATTATCTGCACTTTACTCTGATTCTGTTAGTCCAGCCTCACTTAGGAATGTTTTAAGGTCATGTTCTGTAGAGATGAAGTATCTCTTCCCAGTGGGCTGTTTCCTAACTGCGATTTTTCCATCCCTCACAAAGCACTGGTGGATTTTTTGGGAATAGCGTAATTTTCTTAGCCGATAAAGAAGGTTTTGTCTTATTTTGGTATGGCACTCATTGACGTAAACATCAGTTTTCATAGAAATAGATGTTTTTAGTAGGTTGTTTCTTTGTAGGCTAGTTTGGAATTTTAACAGCACTTTTTTTTACCTGCTTGGTAGCCATCAGTTTGCATTCCTTTAGGTCATCAATAGTATGTAAAGGCGAAGGTGGTCCTTGATAAGCTGTTTTTTTTTTTTATATTTTTTTTTAAAAACATGACATTACAAAAATATAATATATAAACTCATTTAAGGCTATAAATTAAACAATTCCTACCTACAGCTAACATTACAAAACCACATTTAAACAATCCGTGTGGGTTTTTACCCCCCTTCCCCTCCCAGCTCCCTCGTCTATCACTTAACCAACCTGTTGGAGCTCCCCAAACAGAATTACATGATATGAACAACACTTTTATATACACATCCCTCGAAATGGTACTTAATATTCGATTACAGACCAGCAATTCATTGCACTGAACATATTACAGACATATTACCCCCCCCCCGTGGTTATCCAACCACCCACTATTTACAACCTAACATACTATAAACAATGAATGTTGCCTAATCTAATGTCACACGCAATGATCAAAACATTAATTTATGTAATTGTCCTAATGGTTCAGTTACATAACTATGTATTACACAACAATGGTGATATAGAAAAGTCACAAAGACATACAAAATGACTACAAAGCCATAGGTATAAACTTATTCTCAAAAATCCAACACATGTAAGCTTCTACATATTTAAACATGAAATTCCAATGTTAAAAACAATAACACAGCTTCAACTATGACATTCAAGCTCTATACAGCTTATATGGACATAACATAGTGCTATTGACAACAGTACAATACAACATAAAATGTAACCATGACATAAATAACATAGACTGTGCCTAGCACGCACCTAACCACAAAAACCTCTAACACCACTGTTGCCCAACTTTATTTACACTATCTGACGTACATTAAACTCTTTACTCTCAAAACAAAACTAAAAAATTGCAGATCACCAGTGACGAAACAATAATGCACGGGACTTTAAATACAAAATATCACAGCATTCTCTGGACACCGTGCATGTTCACAGCATCAACACTTTTGCAGTGCAAGGCACCTGGGAAAACAAGTTGGGCAAATACTTTTCAATTATTATAGCAATCTCCAAATTACAATGTATTACTGTAAATCAATATTTCCACACAAAATTTATGTATAAAGTGTGTAGTCCATGTCACACAAAAAATGGCCAGCTCCACAGGTGCTAGCACCTGTGGCCCCACTTTTAAATTCACTCGCGCATCACCATCAACACTCACGCAAACATTTGTCTCCATTACCAGGGAGGCGAACCTGTTTTCACCCATGACTTCCCTACCCCAGCAACACTTTCCATCATACCCTCCCCTCCCTGTATATTACAAGTCTAAAAAAACTGAAACGTAAGTTGCCTTATCCTCTGAAAAGCCTTCCCCACCTCCTCCTAAATTTCCTTTTTTCTACATACCGTTTTATAGATTGTTACCGCTAACACCCTCTTACCTCAGTAACTGTTTCCCCCGCTTTCCCCCACACTATATAGATAAAATCGCCATAATGTTTCCCAAGCTCTGATTACACTTTCCTCCCCAACCCCCACGTCGAGACTTAATGCTCTCGATACAGAAATTCCTTTTCCTCCTATCCTATTTATCACCCTATTTAACCACCCCTTGACACTTTCATTCCATCACAAAAATATACTACATGAAAGCCAACTCCTCCCCACCACATATCCCACACTCCCCCCGTCAATGACTCGGGCTATCCCATTGAACCACACCCGACAGTAAAATGCCCTGCAGAAAACGATACATTACTCCCGAACACGAGGTTGCAGCCTCATCCTACTCAAAACCCATTCCATATACTTCCCATGCATACATGGGAAAAATTCCCTCTACAGGTGCTACAACCCTCCCGGCTAACAATTACACAACCCACCTATTTTTAACCTTTGCTGGCTCTCGATCCCACGCCTAGCCCTCAAAACAGTTTCACACTCGTGCAACTCAACTCCTGTATACATCGTTGCAATCTGTTTTTGGATCCTGGCCAAACTCTCCCCCCCCCACACTTTCCCTCATCACCTCCCTTTTAATGAAGACACATTTGACCCTCCGCTTTAAAATCCAGCAATCCCAGCCCCCCCTTACAGGTAACATTACCACATCCCTTTTAATCCAATCACAGCTCGAACCCCACAAGAATTTAAAAACCTTCCTAAGTATGTTCGTTATTTCTGGCCCCGTTAATGGGAACACGGCTGCCCGTGCCATACTTTGCTATACAGTAAGATAATAACAATGGCACGCTGCACAAGGGTCAAATGATAAGGTCGCAATGCACCCAAGCGTCCCTGACTCCTTTCTACCATCCTAAGCGAGTTTTCCATGCGTGCTACAGTTAGATCGTCTGCATAAATAAGACCGCAAAATTTTTTAAAGAATTCACCTGCCCCCTCACAACTGCACTACCCCAATCAACCCTACCCGCCCAAGTCCCAACCCCATGCCATGGATTTATTTTGAATTTACCTCTACCAGTTGCCCCTGCGAACATTTGTACTACCCTGTCTAATGTGTCCATTGACATCCCCCCCTGATCAGAACAGTTGTATCATCCACATAACCAATTGAAACTGGCCAAACCCGAGCAACCTCACACCCTGGTCCCTCTACGTGACACATACGCTGCTCCATCAATCTATAAAAGGGGTCCTGTATGCACGCAAACAATAATTGTGACATAGGACACCCCTGCCTAAGTCCCCTACCCATTACACCCTTCCCACCCAATCGACCATTAATCTGTACCCTCGCCATTGCACCTCCATACAACGCCTCAACCCAACCCACTATTTCTTCCCCAAACCCCTGACCCCTGAGGATGGCTTTCAATGCTTTCCGATCCACTCTATCGTATGCCCCTTGCCAATCGAGCACCACCAGACTGGGTGTGGAAGTGTGAATTGCTCATTACTCTATAATTTGTTCATGATTGTAGCCAAAGTATAAACGTAAGTAACCATTCTACAGAATTCATTACCTTTGTAACTTGTGAGCTCATTACCTTTGTACCTAGTTCAGCTATCAAAACTTTGGGGGCCCAGTCCCTGGACCCATTACGTACCTCTGTAATCTGTAAATACCTTTGTAACTTGTCATGATTGTGACCAGACTTACCTGGAGTTCATTACCCTTTGTAATTGTGAGTTCTTTCCCTTTGTAATTGTGAGTTAAATTTCTTGGAAACTTGTCAGCTTTCAAACTTTGGGCCAGTCCTGGCCCAATTATGTACCTCTGTAATTTTTGATTCCGCCCACAGGGGGGGTATGGGTGCATAAAAAACATTTTAAACAAAACAAACCAGACCTCCCCCCCCCCCCTCCCCCCCCTTTTTGCCTCCCGAAAATCCCAAAGTAATCCATCCCCCCCAAAAATAGCCTCCCGGGCAAACCCAAAACTGAGTTTTTGTTTTACCCCCCCCAAACACACTTGACCCGATTTAAAAAAATCTTCGAAACATTTTAATCTGTGCTAACAAGAGTGCCCGGTAACCCCGAAGGTATACTCCCCCTTCCCCTTCGGTACCAATAAAAACAAAGCCATTGCCTGTTTCCCCGCTACCTCTTCCTTATGCAATTTAAAAACCAACCAGAAAATGCCTAAATTTAAATTCCCAATGTGTGATAAACTCTGCCGGAGTCCATCTTTCCCCGGTGCTTTCCCCTTTCGCATTCCCCTTTTTAAACCCCCCATATTTCCCCTCGTTATTTCCCCCCGTGTTTCCCTATCACTGTTCGCAACGGGATACCACACTCCCACACCTGTTCTAAAACCCCATCCTCTACCCCTTCCGTTGCCGTACTTTAAACCCTTGTCAGAAAAACGCCCCCTTCCTTTCCCGTAGTTGTATGACCTGCCCCCCCCTGTCCCCTCCTATCGACTCATGAACCCTAAAACCATGGAATTGTCATTCCCTGCTGTCTTTTTTTTGCCTCGCATCGTGTGTATAATACGCCGTGAAGGTTTCCCCCCTAACCCCTTTCCCACCCCCCTGTACCCGCCCGTTTGGAACCTCTATCCTTTTCCTCACGCAGCCCCCTTTTAAATTCCCTAAATCACCCATTGGATAAGTGCCCGCCACCCCCCCCCTCGCATAAACAACCCTAATCTATCCCCAAATAGTTAGCAACCCCATTTTTAAGAATTGTACGTTTCCTTCCCTTTAGTAATTTTGCTTAATCCGTTTTTAGCCACACCTCCCACCACATACCACTCCTCTCCCCTTTATTCTGAGTAACCCCCCACAGGGTTGCAAATCCCTCTTCCCCCCTCTCCCCAACACTTGTATTTTTTTTCCCAATCCCCCTAGATTACCTGCTAGTGCTCCCACGCCACTCTGCTACTACCGCCCGATGATCGAAAAAAGTATTTATTTTAGGAAAAAAAGTCAAACCCAACCCTTGGGTATATACGCCTTCCACCTGCAGGTAAAACCCCTCTTTCAAAAAAAGTGCTCTACCTCCCACCCCTCTCCAAATGTCCCCCAAAAGAATATCCCTCAAAAAATCTCGAAGGCCGCCGCCGTGCCCTGCCCCTTTTGGGGTTCCCGTAGCCCCCTAAAAACGCGTTCCCGTCCCCCCAACGACGGCCACTGCAGGTAAACCATGTAAAAACAAAATGTTTTTCATATCAAATCCCTTTTTACCTCACATCATTTTTTGCTGGTGCATAACACTTACAAAAAAATACCCCCTTTCCCCCTCCACCACCCCCAAGCACAAAACTCTTTCCCCCCCCCCCCCCCTCATTCTTAGAAAACAAACGGGCTTGCCCCCTGTCAATATACCCACCCCTTTCAGAAAGAGATGGCAGAGTCTGACCCCGAACCTTTTCTGAGCAATCTTCCCCCTTAAAATTTTGTTCTTGCAGGAAAACTACATCCACCCTTATTTTTACAGAAACATTCGAAACCATTCCCTTTTTACACTATTACACAGTTTCCCTTTAGTTCAGTCATTACCTAAGGCCTCTTATGTTTCCAACCTTCCTTCTTTCCCTTCATCCCCGGGGCCCCCTGCCCAGAGCCCGCACAAGGTTCACCCATCACCCCCCCCCCCCCTTTTTTCGATGCCTCTTATCGTGACTATTCGAATTGTTTCCTTCCCCCAGACCTCGCAACGGCGTAGGACATATTGAGTCTGGGCGCCGCCCTTTTTTTTCCTGTGATGCCCCCTAATCCTGTTTTCTGAGGGGTTTCCCTCACGATGTACCTCAACCTCCACCACGCCTCGTTCACAGCCACGGCGACAACTCACTCTTACTATTTGGGCCCCGTCAAACCTGCTAGGATTTTTATCCTTACATTCCTCTACAGGCAACGCCGTGCCTCTCACCAGCTCAGGAACAAATCCTCTGCAGGCAGCGTCAATGTCCTTAACACTTCCTGAAGCTCTTCCTCTAGAACCTGCACCCCCTCTGCACTTGCATTTCTGTATTTTTCCCCTTGTCTAGTAACAGACCCTTTTTACATCACAGCTTACCTCACACATGCCAGTTTTCCTCTTTGGAATCCTCCACTCTTCATCCTCAAGCGCCCCAAGCCCTTGCTTTTGCGTGGGGTCTCAACCCCTCCCCACGCTGGAAAACTGGTGCCTTCACCAGTTTGCGCTGGAAAACCTCCTCAGCTTTCAGGCACTCTGCCGCCATATGGTCGTACGCCCCATTTTCTGCAGTACGTCTCTGTCCGGCATACGATCCCATAACTTGCCCCCTGAAGTCCCCCCAACACGAGTAAGTGGTATGGGATGTCTCGGAGTCATCTTCAGGGAAAAGGTACCTCCAGAGGGCCCCATGTAAGCACCTCCCGTCATTTGCCCTTTTGTGCCAGATGTACGGTTCCATATGTCTCAAAAAACACTCTGGATGTCAGCCTCATCTGCGTCAAAGGGGGACATTACGAATCTTAACCCACGTAAAGTGGCGAGATACGTCGATCAAACGCCCCTTCACAGCTGGAGTAGCGTCAAGACTCACGTCTTGGAATCTCGTCCCCAAAAGGACTGTACACAGACGTGGAATTCAGTTTGACAAAGTTCTGAAAGCCCCATTCAGGGCAAACACCATACACCTCATCGTCCTGGATTCCATAGGTCTCCCTAATGATTGTTGGGAGAAAGACTTGCGCTGAAGAGGGTGGAAATTGCCCCACAAAAGGGCTCTCAATACAATGGTATTTACGCGCCTCCTTCACTCAGCGCCATGTTGATACAAGGTTTGCTCGCCTGAAAACAGCAGAGGGGGGCAGAGCACAACCGCACTCTTACCCTTTGGGCAGGCAGTGAATGAACCAACGCTTTTTTTTTTTTTTTTTATTTAAAACATGACATTACAAAAAAATAATCTATAAAACTCATTTTAGGGTATAAATTAAAAAACAATCCTACCTACAGCTAACATTACACACCACAAATTACAACTCCGTGTGGGTACAACCCCCCCTTCCCGCTCCTCTCCTTTTCACTTAACCCAAACCTGTTGGAGCTACCAACAGAAATTACATGATATGAACAGCCTTTTATATACACATCCCCTTTAAATGGTACTGAATTTAATCGAATTGCAGACCATGCAATTCATTGCACTGAACATATACAGGACATATTACCCTCCCCTAGTGGTTATCCAAACCCCCACTATTTACAACCTAACATGCTAACAATGAATGTTGCTAAACTAATGTCACACGCAATGATCAAAACAATTTTTTATGTAATTGTCTATTGGTTCAAGTACATAACAATATGTATTACACAAAAATGGATATAGAAAAGTCACCCAAAAACATACAAAAAGACTACAAAGCCATATGTATAAACTTAGTCTCAAAAATCCATCACATGTAAACTTCTACACATTAAAACATTTCAATTCCAATGTTAAAAACAAAACAGCTTCATCTATGATATTCAAGCTCTTACGCTTATTATGGACATAACAAATTGTTATTGACTACAGTACAATACAACATAAAATATAACCATGACATAAGTAAACACATGAAGACTGTGCTAGCACGCACACTAACTCAAAAAACCTTTAACACCACTGTTGCCCAACTTTATTTACACTATCTGACGTACATGAAAACTCATTACTCTCAAAACAAAACTGAAAATTGCAGCTCACAGTGGCGAACAATAAGGCACAGACATTAATTACAAAATATCACATTCATATCTCTGGACACCATGCATGATCACAGCATCAACACTATGCAGTGCAAGGCACCTAGAAAAACAGTTGGAGCAAATACATGCAATTATTATAGCAAAACTCAAATTACATGTCATTACCGTAAATCAATATTACCACACGCAATATATATAATAGGTGTATAGTCCATGTCACACAAAAAACTGGCCAGCTCCACAGGTGCTAGCACCCGTGGTCCACATATTATTCACTCACGCATCACTCATCCAACACTCACGCAAACATTTATTGTCATCCATTACCAGGGAGGCGACCCTGTTTTCACCCATGACTTCCCTACCCCAGCAACACTTTCCAATCATACCCTCCCCTCCCTCGTATACTACAAGTCTAATAAAACCTGTAACGTAAGTTGCCTATATCCCTCTGAAAAATCCTTCACCCACCTCCTCCCATAAATTTCCTTATTTCTACATACCGTTTTATAGAACGTTAACGCTAACACCTCCTCTTCACCTCAGTATTCTGTTTCCCCCGCAATCCCCACACTATATAGATATATTGCCATAATGTATCCCACAGCTCTGATTACACGTTCCTCCCAACCCCCCACGTCGAGACTTAATGCTCTCAATACAGAAATTCCTTTACTCCATATCCTTATTTATCACCCTATTTAACCACCCTGACACTCCTCAGTCCATCACAAAAATATACTACATGAAAAGCCGACTCCTCCCACCACATATCCCACACTCCCCCCGTCAAGACTCGTCTATCCCGTAGAACCACACCCGACGGTAAAATGCCGTGCAGAGAAAACGATAATTACATCCCGAACATGAGGTTGCAACCTCATCCTACTCAACCTATTCCATATACTTCCCCATGCATACATGGGGAAAATTCCCTCTACAGGCGCTACAACCCTCCCGGCTAACAATCTACACAACCTACCTATTTTAACCTTTGCTGGCTCTCGATCCCACGCCATAGCCCTCAAAACAGTTTCACACTCATGCAACTCAACTCCTGTATACATCCGTTGCAATTTGTTATGGATCCTGGCCAAACCCCCCCACCCACACTTTCCCTCATCACCTCCCTTTTAATGAAGAGAGAACCAACGCTAGGGGCAGCTCAATCAGGTAAACTGCTCAAAAACAAACTCAAACAGGAGCGTCTGCGCAGCTCGTCCTCACGGCTCGGAGGCGATGAGGACAATAAAACGTATAACTATGTTTTCACTTTGCAAACTGTGTATATATGTGCCAGTGTTGACTATGGGAACTTTGGGAAGTTTTTATGTACCAGAGAAGTGGCAGTTGGCATATGACACACCAGGGGAGGGAGGGTAGTGTTTTTAGAATGTAAGGTGTACACTCCGTGGCACGATGTACAACCAGGAATTTTTTTTTTTTATATTTTATTTAGAACAATACAATACAAGAGATAGATAAGACAATAACAGTTCTTACACAGAATAAATCATTAACAACCACACAAACATGAACTTTGAGATAACACAAATATCCCTCCTCACCCATACATGAAAACCCCTACACCTATGATAACCAATAAACGAACAGTTCCAAAATGCAATTATTATTGATTAACAAAACACACCAACGATAGCATATATTGTCACTTTGTAAATTATAAAGTAGGACACCTTATACGTTAAATACAATTAACGTAATTTTATTGAGTATAAGGTAAAAACAATGTTCATCAAGCACAGAATATATTAATAAACAAGGATCCAACACACTGACACCTCTACAAGCATCTAAAAACAATGCATATGAATAACATACATAGAACAATGTCCCACTGCAAAGTCAAACACATTTATTAAGTATACTCGTCACAAAACATGAATACACTCATAGCCCAATTTTCATACACATTCACCCGTTACATACCAGGAGGCGACCCGTTTCCCCCCCTGACACCCCATCAACTTTAACACATTGTACCATCCCTACCCTGCCCCACCCCCCTAATTTACAAATTTAAAAAAACCCTTAATGAAAGGGTCTCTATATCCCTCAGAGAATGCCCTCTCCCACCTCCTCCCTAAAGTTCTTATTACGGCACAACGTTTTAAAAAACGTAACAGCCAATACCCTCCTCTTCACCTCACTTACCCCTTTCCCCCTCATTCCCCACATTATGTAAACATAATCTACCATAATGTACCCCACAGCCCTAATAATACTTTCATCCATACCCCCCACATCAAGACTCAATGCCCGCAGAACAGAAAAGTATTGACCACTTATCTTATGCAACACCCTGCTCAACCAACCCCTCACAAAAATACACTACATGGAATGCAGAATCCTCCCCGCCACATATTCCACATACCCCCCCCCTCAACCACCCGTCTAGCTGTAAGACCCCTCCCGATGGTAAAATCCCATGCCCAAAAAACCCAACATCACCTCACGTCCACGGGGTTTTTAATCTTAACCTACCAAACCTTCTCCATATACATCCCCTGTATACATGGGGAAAATCCCTCCACAGGACCACAACCCTTTCACTGCTTCCCACACAGCCTATTATTTTTACCTTACCCGATTTCCCTAAAAATACCACTGCCCTCAAAATAGTTTCCAATCCCCCAACTCGTCCCAGAAAACATTTCGTTTCAATTTATTGTGTACTTAACCACCAACCCCCCTCACACCCCCCCTCATCACCTCCCTTTTAATGAAGATACATTTTGACCCTCCTCTTTAAGTTCATTAACCCAACCCCCCCCTGATGCACAGGTAACATTATACATCCCTTTTAAGCCAATCACAACCCGAACCCCCCAAAAATTTAAAAACCCCTCTAAGTATAGTTGCAATACCGTCCCCGTTAAAGGGAACACGGCAGCCACTTGCCAAACCTTGCTATACAATTTAAAAACGTTAATTACAATGGCACGCTGCACAAGGGTCAAATGATAAAGGCCGCAATGCTCCCAATCGACCCAGAATCCTTTCTACCAACCTGACCGAATTATTAACACGTGCAACATAAAGATCATCTGCATAGATTAGACCAAAATTTTTAATGACATCACCGCTTCTTTTTTGAACTGCACTACCCCACTCAACCCTCTCCCCCAAGTTCCTAACCCCATAAACCATGGACTTCTCCAAATTTACCCTCTACCAGTGCACATGCAAACGTGTTGACCACTCCTCTAAGGCGTTTATGGACATCCCTCCCTAACCAAAACAGTGGTATCATCTACATACCCTAGGGAAAACAGGCCAAACCCCCCCTGTACCCCCCCAACCCCTTCACTAACCCCCATATGGCGCTCCACCATTCTATAAAAGGGGTCCTGTATGCATGCAAATAAAAGCTGTGACATAGGACACCCCTGTCTAGACCTCTGCCCATTGCAATCTCCCCCCAAATCTTCCATTAATCTGTACTCTCCCCATTGACCCTCTATATAACGCCTTCCCCATCCACTATTTCTTCCCATAGCCCTGTTTCCTAAGGATAGCTCTCAATGCCTCCGCTCCACCTATCATAAGCTCCTTGCCAGTCTAGTGCAAACCAAACCCCCCCTCCTTCCCCCCTTTTCCTTCCCCGAAATCCCTTAAGAAACCATGCCCTACCCCCATAGGGCCTACCTGGCAACCCCAAAATGGGTTTCCCATACAAACCCCCTACAACACACTTAATCCTATTTCCTAAAATTTTCGCAAATAAATTATAAACCGCGCATAACAACGATATTGTCTATAGTCCTGAGCGAAACTGTTCCTTACACTTCGGTACCAAAAAACTACAGCTGTTGCCTGTCTTTCACCCAACCTGCCCCTTACCTTCATCAAGTTTAGTAAACCTCACAAAAAAACCCTTTATTAACTCCCAATGCTGTTGATAAAAACTCCGCCGGCAGTCCATCGATTCCCGGTGCTTTGCCCTTTCGCATGGCACTCAAAGCTCTCCATATTTCCCCCTCTGTTATGTCCCCCCCCAAAGCTTCCCTATCACTGTGTCCTAACCTACATGGCACACTTCCACACACCCTCTCTAAATCCCCTAATCCTACCCCCATCATTCGCTGCCTGACCACGGTAGTGTGCGGTAGTGCTCTGCACCCCTCTGTTGTTTGTAGGCGAGCGCCCTTGTCAGTTACCTGGCTGCAGTGGTGTGAAGTGGTGCTGTCACACCTCGGCTGACAACTTAGGTGCACTGTGATCGTCAAGATGGCGGTTAGTTTGAGACGAAGGATAAATACTCTAGGCATCGAGCTACTTAAAGGAACGATAACGCCCAGTTCTGCGCAAGTCTTATTGCCAAAAATCATACGGGAGACTTATGGAGTACAAGATAGTGACTTGTATGGTGTAGCATTGACGGAGGGGCAACGAATTTTCGTCAAACTGCTATCAGCAAAAGGTTTATGAATCGTTAGTCACCAGGTTTCAGGACGTGAGTTTAACGTCACACCAGCTGTCACTGTAAGAATGATAGATGTTTTCACGGTATTATACGTGGATCAAGTTACGCAATGTTCCCTTTGAGGCGGACGAGGCGGTATAAGGAAAGTTTTTGAGAAGTATGGACGGTGCATTATGCTCAACATCGTACGGGGGGCAGGAGCCTATGCTGGTTTTCCAGAGGGTTCTTTCAACCTCAAAATGACTTTGAGGCACCCTTACCATCTCTATGTGTACCTACAAGATTTCAGGACGCAGGTAATGGTAATGTACCAGGACAACGACGTACGTGCCCCCTATTTTGGTGAGTTTTGATCACCCTAGCGGCGACCTGTGACAAGCGAAGACATGTGCCTGGACCTGTGGTGGACGTCGCAGCCCCTGCTTCAAAGGGTGGCAGGAGGAAAAACATCGGATGGGGGGCGGGTGTTTTGTGGAGCGAGAT
>NC_069497.1:3761513-3789351 GCF_026875155.1 Cherax quadricarinatus
ATTTTTTAAAAAACTACTCCTGGTAATATTGACCTTACCTGGTGGGGGTTGAAGTTTGGAGAGTCCTTCACCTCTACTTTTCTCCTAATCAGGTAGGGTGATCTCCAGCAATATTACTGTTTGTTCCTTTCTTTTGTTTGCTGGTTCCCAGTAATGATTTTGGCATTTATCATTTTTTTCCCAATCTTAATGTTATATTATTCATGACCATTGGTAACCAGTTTATTTTTTCTTATTACCAGCTCTGTTCCTGGCGTGGTCACCCAGGTAGACGTAGATAAAGGAGCAAGACTTTGTTAATGATACTTATTAACTTTATTTGACTACTACTGGCCCTTGCCTGTTCTA
Source organism: Cherax quadricarinatus (assembly GCF_026875155.1). Classification (NCBI taxonomy): domain Eukaryota; kingdom Metazoa; phylum Arthropoda; class Malacostraca; order Decapoda; family Parastacidae; genus Cherax; species Cherax quadricarinatus. The sequence goes on from NC_069497.1 coordinate 3,761,862, forward strand.
CTTGTGGTGCTCCATCCAGTGGAGGAGTTTCCCCAAAACATAGGACTATCACCATCCACCCAGGAAAACCCAAATTCAATAATATCAGAGATCTATCCAGGGCCTTTAAACCTACTCCTGCCCAACTACAAGAACCGAAGGCCATATTTTTTTATTATATTTAAATTTTAAGTAAAATCCTCAAATCATTATTTTATTTTTCCTAGTCATTTCTTTATTTATTTTTCCATTAGTTTCTTTTGTTCAGATGGAAGGCGTTCCACTGACAAAATGGGCCGCTCGCTTGTACAGTAATGGTGGGACATTAGACAGATTCCCTGAGTTGTTTTTAAGTGACTTTATAATCTCGGTGACTTCCGAGGGCTCAGTTGGTGCAAGATAGAAGGAATTTGGGAAATTCCCATCTAGGTAGTCCCCGGCATGGGCATTGGTATGTGGGATTTTATTGGCGAGATTAGATCCTATGGTTGAGAAGAAGTCGTTTATCTTGTTAGCTGTGTCAGTGGGATGTAGTGGTGTTTCATTAGGTTTAGTTAGGACAATATTCTTATTTTTTTTCAGTTTGTGGGTCCCTAGAATCTGAGTGTTTTCCAGGTCTTTTTTACATCTCCTCCAGTGTCTGTGAATCTAATGAAGTAGTATAGTTGTTTGGCTTTCTTTATTTAGTGAAAACTGATGAATAGGTTTAAAAATCTTTGTGTATTAAGCCTTGTCTATTTTGCTTTTCATATTGGGGGTTTCTTGTCAATGGATTTCAGAATGGTGCGGGTTTAGCCATGGCAACCAAGCAGTTTGTGATCTGTTTCATTTTTATGGGACAATGTTTGTTGTATAGTCTAAGTAATTTGTTAAGGAAAATGTCTGTCCAGTCATCAATACCATTGGCCTTGGAGAATTCTGAAATTCCGGGTCAACAATTTTTAGGTCAGCTGTGAATTCCTTATTGAGGCCTCGTCATGGAGTCTAAAGAGACTTTGTTGTATTCAAGTGGAGGTTTATTAATGTTGTCGGAGGAAGGTAGGGTAGTGGTCTGTAGTGCTATCTGTGATTATCCCTGATTTAAGGGGGGGCTAGTATATTGGTCCACATGTGGTCTATTATGATTGCACTTGTCTCAGTGAGCCTGGTTGGTTTAGTTATTGTTGGTATGAGAAGATTGTTGTTCATATTGTTGATGAAATCAGTTACAGGCTGATCATCTGGGTAAGCCAAGGTTGATTTTGAAGTCTCCAGCTAAGAGAAGTTGGTGCTTATTCATTTGTCTGTTTGTTGTTAGTGACTTTAATTTCTCACTGAAATTTGGGATGTTTGTGTGAGGTATCCGGTAAATGGCACAGATTGTTAAAGGTGTCTTTAAGGTTTTTACAGTAAAATTAGCAAAAATGTATTACCCATTTTTATCACTAAAGCAAGTGGTGCAAATACAAGATAGTTCGTTAGAGTAATAGATTGCAATACCACCCCAACTTGGTTTTTGGGCTGCAGTTGTGAATTGCTGTGTATCCTAGTAGAGGGTAGATTCTATTGTCCTGCTTAAGCAAGGTTCAGTAAGAATAATGCAGGAGAAGGGTGTCTTTAGTGATTCAAGGAGTGCAGGGGGTTCATACTGTTTCCTAAGGACCCGATGTTGTAGTTAAGTACTGATAGACTTTTAGCATTGGGTTTTGGATAGTGCTGGCTTGTGATGCTGTGTAATAAAGGCAGTTACTTTCCATAGGTTTTGATTGGGGGTCAGATTATGGAGGTTTAGATCAGGGTCAACGTGATCAATATCTTCTAGGTTTAAATTATGGCTATTTATATCCTGAGTTGTGTTGAGTTCTAGTACAGATATCTGTAGTGGTGGGAAGCTTGGATAAATATAGCTAGGGTATTTTGGTATTAGAGTATTTCACTACTACACAAATGAAGTTGATGTTGTCTATGTGTTGTGCTGGAATGAACTAAAGTACAACTATGTATAAACTAGTAATATAAAAATACAAATTTAAAATAGAACAAGAATTTTTTTTTTGTAATTGCACTAAGGTCTTATATAAGTTGTTCACAAGAATTAGAGTATAACTAGATTTAAATTGACAGGATAAAATACACAAGTTAAGGTAGCAAAAGAATAGTAATAAAAAAAATGATAAAAATAAAAATGGCAATAACTTGGTTATAATATGCTAGTAAGATGGTAGACAGGATAGTATGAGAGTTGTAGTTTAAAATACTAGTTTAAAAAAGTATAGAATAAAATGGTCAATAAAAATTTTACAATAAGTTTGATCAATATAGTTTAAAGCAAAATTGGGCAATAGGGATTTTAGAATAAAATTGGGCAATTGAGTATTTCTTAGTGAGGTAGAATTATTGAGGAAGTTATGGCTAGTTTATAATAAAATAAGATGGAACAGTGATGCGGTAAGTTGTAAAAAAAAGGAGATAGATTCTGTAGATATTAAACAAATTAAGACTGAGGTAGAATGGTTGTTGAATACAACAATGGCAATCAAAAGTAGTTGATGTATTAGAATTTTAGGGGGGCACAAATTTGACAATATAACACTAACGGTGGACTATGGGTATTATCTGCACTTTACTCTGATTCTGTTAGTCCAGCCTCACTTAGGAATGTTTTAAGGTCATGTTCTGTAGAGATGAAGTATCTCTTCTCAGTGGGCTGTTTCCTAACTGCGATTTTTCCATCCCTCACAAAGCACTGGTGGATTTTTTAGGAATAGCGTAATTTTCTTAGCCGATAAAGAAGGTTTTGTCTTATTTTGGTAAGGCACTCATTGACGTAAACATCAGTTTTCATAGAAATAGATGTTTTTAGTAGGTTGTTTCTTTGTAGGCTAGTTTGGAATTTTAACAGCACTTTTTTTTACCTGCTTGGTAGCCCATCAGTTTGCAATCCTTTAGGTCATCACTACGTATGTAAAGGCGAAGGTGGTCCTTGATAAGCTGTTTTTTTTTTTATATTTTATTTAAAACAAGACATTACAAAAATATAATATATAAAACTCATTTAAGGCTATAAATTAACACAATCCTACCTACAGCTAACATTACACACCACACTTTCAACTCCGTGTGGGTACACCCCCCTTCCCCCTCCCAGCTCCCTCATCCTATCACTTAACCTAAACCTGTTGGAGCTACCCAACAGAATTACATGATATGAACAACACTTTTATATACACATCCCTCGAAATGGTACTTAATAATCGACCACAGACCATGCAATTCATTGCACTGAACATATACAGACATATTACCCCCCCCCTGTGGTTATCCAACCACCCCACTATTTACAACCTAACATACTATAAACAATGAATGTTGCCTAATCTAATGTCACACAGCAATGATCAAAACATTAATTTATGTAATTGTCCTAATGGTTCAGTTACATAACTATGTATTACACAACAATGGTGATATAGAAAAATCAAAAAGACATACAAAATGATACAAAGCCTAGGTTAAAATTATTCCAAAAAAACCCAAAACACATGTAAGCTTCTACACATTTAAAACAGAAATTTCCCAATGTTAAAAACAAAAAAAGCTTCAACTATGCATTCAAGCTTTACAGCTTATAGGACATAAATAGTGCTATGACAACATTTACAAACAACATAAAAAATACCGAATAAAAAACACAGACTGTGCCTGCACGCACCAACCACAAAAACCTAAAACACCACTTTGCCCAATTATTTACACTATCGGACGTACATTAAACTCTTTACTTCAAAAAAAAACTGAAAATTGCAGATCCCAGTGACAAACAAAATGCACAGACTTAAATACAAACATATCACGAAATTTCTGGAACCGTCATGATACAGCTCAAATTGCAGTGCAAGGCCCCTAGAAAAAAAAGTTGGAGCAAAAACATTCAATTATTAGAGCAAATCCCAAATTACAATGTCATTACTGTAAATAAATTTTTCCCCACACACAATATGTGTGTGGATTGTAGCCATGTCACACAAAAAACGGCAAGCCCCCACAGTGCTGCACGGAGGTCCACAATTATTAAAATCGCGCATCACTCATCCAACACTACGCAAACATTTGTCATCCATTACCAGGGGGGCGACCCTGTTTTCACCCATGATTTCCCCTACCCCAGCAACATTTTCCCAATCATACCCTCCCCCCCCCTCGTTATTACAAGTCTAAAAAAAAACCGAACAAAGTTCCCGTATCCCTCAAAAAAACCCTTCACCCCCTCCTCCCATAAATTTCCCTTATTTCGCATCCCGTTTTATAAAACGTTACTGCTAACCCCCCTCCTCTTCACCTCGTAACTGTTTCCCCCGCACCCCCCCCCACTATAAAGATATAATCTGTCATAATGTACCCAAGCTCTGTTTAACCTTTCCTCCCCCCCCCCCAGTCGAGACAAATGCTCTCAATACAAAAAACCCTTTTACTCCTATCCTATTACACCCTATTTTAACCACCCCTTGACACCCCTCATTCCATCACAAAATATATACATAAAAAACCCAAAACTCCTCCCCCCCAATATCCCACCCCCCCCCCGTAAATTGACTCGTCATCCTGTAGAACCACCCCCACAGTAAAATGCCTGCAAAAAAAAGATCATTACACCCCAAAACAGAGGTTGCAACTATCCTACTCAATATTCCATATATTTCCCCCATGATACAGGGGGAAAAATTTCCTCTACAGGTGCTACAACCCCCCCGGTAAAAATCACACAACCACTTTTTTAACCTTTGCGGGGCTCTGACCCCACCCCATACCCCCAAAAACAGTTTCACACTCGTGAAACTCAACTCCTTTATACATCCTTTTGCAACTGTTTGGATCCTGGCCAAACTCTCCCCCACCCACATTTCCCCCTCATCCCCTCCCTTTTAAAAAGACACATTTGACCCCCCGCTTTAAGCCAGCAACCCCACCCCCCCCTTAAGGTAACATTCCACACCTTTTTAAATCCAATCACACCGAACCCCACAAAAAATTTAAAAACCTCCAAAGTATGTTCGTTTTTGCTGGCCCGTTAAGGGGGAACACCTGCCATGTGCCATATTTTGCTATCGTAAGATTTAATAACAATGGCACGTGCACAAGGGTAAAAAGAAAGGCGCAATGCACCCAAGGTCCTGACTCCTTTCTACCATCCTAAGGATTTTTCCATGCGTGCTACAGTTAGATCGTCTGCATAAATAAGAACCCAAATTTTTAAAAAAACCCTGCCTTTCCAACTGCCCCTACCCCAATAACCCTAAGCCCAAACTCCCCAACCCATGACCATGGATTTATCTGAATTTCCCCCTACCCCTTTCCCCTCGAAAAATTGTACTACCCCGTCTAATGGTTTCCCTTGACATCCCCTCCGATCAGAAAAAGTTTTTATCCACATAAACCTGAAACGGCCAAAACCCCCGCAAACCCCACACCCGGGCCCTCTAGTGACCAACGCTGCTCCAAATCTATAAAGGGGTCCCGTTGCCGCAAACAATAATTGTACATAGGAAACCCCCGCCCAAGTCCCCTACCCATTACACTCTTCCAACCCCAAACGACCCTTAATCTGTACCCCCGCCCATTGCACCTCCTACAACGCCTCAAACCCAACCCCCTATTTTTTTCCCCCAAAACCCCCCCCCCTGGGATGGCTTTTTAAGCTTTCCGATCCAACATGATGCCCTTTCCCAAATTTAGGCCCCCAGACCCCCCTCCCTCCCCCCCCCTTTTCTCCACGAAACCCTAAGTAATCCCCATGCCCCTCCCCCATAGACCCCCCCTGGCAAACCAAACTGAGTTTTTTATACTCCTGCCCCACCACACACGACCCATTCCCAAAATCTTAAAACAATTTTTAAACGTGCATAAAACGAATCGCCCGTTAATCCCCCAAGGTAACTGCCCCTTACCCTTTGGTACCAATACAACGACAGCCGTTTCCTGCTTTTACCCCTCACCTCTCTCCTTATGCAATTTAATAACCCCAACCAGAAAATTCCTCAAAAATCCCAAAGTGCTGATAAAAATTCCGGGGTCCATCAAATTCCCGGTGCTTTTGGCCCTTTCGATTCCTTTAAAACCCTCCCCCCCTATTTCCCCCTCAGTTTTTTCCCACCCCTCTTCCCCATCCTGTTAGCAAAAAGCATACCCCCACTCCCACACCTGTTCAAAACCCCCCCTTACCCCCTTTCTTGCGTACTTCTCATACCCCTTTCAGCAAACGCCCCCTTCCTTTGTAGTTGTATGACCTGCCCCTCCTGTACCCCCTATCGACTCATGAACCCCCCCCATGGAAAAGTATTGCCTGCTGTCTTTTTTTGCCTAGCATGTGTTATAATACGCACGTTTAAAGGGCTATGCCCCCAAAAACTCTTTCCCCCCGCCTGTACCCCCAGCTTGGAACCTCTCATCCCGTACCCCCGCACCCCCCTTTAATTTTCCATAATATCATCCATTGGATAAGTGCCCCCCCACCCCCCCCCCGCCCTAACAACCCCGTAATTATCCTCCAAAATTGTCAGCAAGCCCTTTTTAAAGAATTGATACGTTTCCCTTCCTTTACGAATATTGCTTAAACCGTTCTTTAGCCACACACCCACCCTCACCACTCCCCTACCCCCCTTTATCTTGCACGTAACCCCCCCCCAAGGTTTTCAAATCCTCTATCCCCCCTCATCACCTAACACTTGTATTTATTTTCCATACCCCTGATATACCCGCTAGTGACCCCCGCCACCCCCTACTACCCCCCGGTCCGAAAAAGCCCTTTTTTTGTACGGAAAAATGTCAACCCAACCCCTTTAGATATATACAGCCTATCCAACCTAGCAGCGTAACCCCCCTTTTTCAAAAATGTGCCACCTCCACGCCCCTCCCCCAAAAGCATCCCCCAACTGAAATCCCTCAAAGATCTCGCAAGGGGCCCCGACACGTGCCCCGCCCCTTTTGGTTCCACGTCGCCCCCCTAAAAACCAGTTCCAGTCCCCCCCAACGACGGCCACTGCAGGTAAACCTGTAAAAACAAAAATAGTTTTATATAAAAATCCCTTTTTTACCCTCACATCATTTTCTGCTGGTGCATACACACTTACAAAAGATACCCTCTGCCCCATCCACCACCCATCCACGTGCAATACTCTTTCCCCCCCCTCCCCCCTCACTTCTTAGCAACACAAACGGGCTTGCCTCCCTGATCAATATACCCACACCACCTTTCAGACGTGCAGATGGCAGAGTCATGACCTGAAACCCCTCCACCTCGAGCACTCTTCCCTCCTTGAAATTGTGTTCTTGCAGGAACACTACATCCACCCTATATTTATACAGAAACATTCGAAACCATTCCTTCTTCACACTATTACACAGTCCATTTACGTTCAGTCATACACCTAAGGCCTCTTTATAGTTTCCAACCCTTCCTCCTCTCTTCATTCATCCCAGGGCCTCCTGCCCCAGAGCCAGCACAAGGCTTCACACCATCAACCCCCCCCCCTTTTTGCGATGCCTCTTATCGTGACTACTTCGACATTGCTCTTCCTTCCTCCCAGACCTCTGCACCGGCGTCAGGACATCATCTGAGTCTGACGCCGCCGCTTTCTTCCTCGTGATGCCCTCTACATCCATGTTATCTTCTGAGGTTCCCTCACGATGTACCTCAACCTCCACCACGCCTCGTTCCACAGCACACGGCGACAACTCACTCTTACTAGTTGGCCCGTCAAACCTGCTAGGGTTTTTATCCTTACATTCCTCTACAGGCAACGCCGTGCCTCTCACCAGCTCAGGAACAACATCCTCTGCAGGCGGCGTCAATGTCCTTAACACTTCCTGAAGCTCTTCCTCTAGAACCTGCATCTCCTCCTGCACTTGCACTTCTGTACTTTTCCCTTGTCTAGTAACAGATCCTTTTACATCACAGCTTACCTCACACATGCCAGTCTCCTCTTTGGAATCCTCCACCTCTTCACTCCTCAAGCGTCCAAGCCCTTGCTTTTGCGTGGGGCTCTCAACAGCTACCAAGCTGGTAACTGGTGCTTCACCAGTTTGCGCTGACACCCTCCTCAGCTTCACTCACTCTGCCGCCATATGGTCGTACGCCCCACATATTCTGCACGTACGTCTGTCCGGCATACGATACCATAACTTGCGCCCTGAAGTCCTCCAACACGACGTAAGATGGTATGGGATGTCTCAGAGTCATCTTCAGGGAAAAGGTACCCTCCAGACGGCCCATGTAAGCACCTGCCATCCACTTGCCCTTTTGTGCCAGATGTACAGTTCCATATGTCTCAAAAACACTCCTGATGTCAGCCTCATCTGCGTCAAATGGGACATTACGAATCTTAACCCACGTAAAGTGGTGAGGTACGTCGATCAAACGCACCTTCACAGCTGGAGTAGCGTCAAGACTCACATCTTGGAATCTCGTCACCAAAGACTCGTACACGGACGTGGAATTCAGTTTGACAAAGATTCTGTAAGCCCCATTCAGGGCTACACCATACACCTCATCGTCCTGGATTCCATAGGTCTCCCTAATGATTGTTGGGAGTAAGACTTGCGCTGAAGAGGGTGAAATCGCCCCATGAAGCAGCTCAATACCAATGGTATTTACGCGCCTCCTCACACTCAGCGCCATGTTGATACAAGGTAGCTCGCCTGAAAACAGCAGAGGGGTGCAGAGCACAACCGCACTCTACCGTGGTCAGGCAGAGAATGAACCAACGCTTTTTTTTTTTTTTTTTTTTTTTATTTAAAACATGACATTACAAAATATAATATATAAAACTCATTTTAGGGTATAAATTAAGACAATCCTACCTACATCTAACATTACACACCACACTTACAACTCAGTGTGGGTACACCCCCCCCTTCCTGCTCCCTCATCCTATCACTTAACCCAAACCTGTTGGAGCTACCCAACAGAATTACATGATATGAACAGCACTTTTATATACACATCCCTTGAAATGGTACTGAATAATCGATTGCAGACCATGCAATTCATTGCACTGAACATATACAGACTTATTACCCACCCCTGTGGTTCTCACCACCCCTATTTAAAATACCTAAATACTATAAACAATTGAATGTGCCATTTCTAATGTCACACAGCTATGATCAAAAACATTAATTTATGTAATTGCCTAATGTTCTCAGTTACATAATCATGTATTACACAACAATGGTGATATAGAAAAGTCACAAAGACATACAAAATGACTACAAAGCCATAGGTATAAAATTATTCTCAAAATCCATCTCATGTATAGCTTTCAACTATTTAAATGGAAATTCCATTGTTAAAAACAAAAACCACAGCTTCAACTATGACATTCAAGCTCTATACAGTTATATGGACTTAACATAGTGCTATTGACATACAGTACTATACAAACATAAAATATAACATGACATAAATAAACACAGACTGTGCCTAGCACGCACCTAACACACAATATAACCTATAACACCACTGTTGCCCAACTTTATTTACCTCTGTCTGACGTACATTAAAATCTTTACTCTCAAAACAAAACTGAAAATTGCAGATCACCAGGGACGAACAATAATGAACAGACATTAATCACAAACATATCACAGCATATCTCTGGACACCGTGCATGATCCACAGCTCAACACCTATGCAGTGAACGGCACCTAGAAAACAAGTGGAGCAAAATACATTCAATTATTAGAGCAAATCTCCAAAATTACAAGTCATTACTGTAAAACAATATTTCCACACACAATTGGTGTGTGGTTGTGTAGCCATGTCACACAAAAAAATGGCAAGCTCCACAGGTGCTAGCACACGGAGCGTCCACAATTATTCACTCGCGCATCACTCAGCCAACACTCACGCAAACATTTGTCATCCATTACCAGGGAGGCGACCCTGTTTTTCACCCATGACTTACCTACCCCAGCAAAACACTTTCCATTCTTCACTCCACTCCCTCGTATATTACTGTCTAGATAATCCTGTAACGTAGTTGCCTGTATCCCTCTGAAAAACCATTCACCACCTCCTCCCATTAAATTTACTATTTCTGCAACCGTTTTATCAGAACGTTACTGCTAACACCCTCCTCTTCACCTCAGTAACCTGTTTCCCCCGCAATCCCCACACTATAAGATATAATCGTCATAATGTATCCGCTCTCTGACGCGTCTGTAATGATGTGAAGACTTTCCTTCTCCAGTCTCGCATCCCAGTGGCTGAGTGAGTGGTAAGTAATGCTTGTCGCGCTTACAGAAATTCCTTTACCTCCTATCCTATTTATCACCTAATTAACCACCCCTGACACTCCTCATCCATCACAATAATATACTAAATGAAAAGCCAACTCTCCTCCACCACAATACCACACTCCCCCTCCGTCAATGATCGTCTATCCTGTAGAACACACGACAGTAAAATGCCGTGCAGAAAAAAACGATACATTACATCCCGAACACGAGGTTGCAAACCTCATCTATAAACCTATTCCATATACTTCCCATGCATACATGGGGGAAAATTACCTTACAGGTGTACAACCTCCCGGCTTAACAATCTACACAACCTACCTATTTTCACCTTTGCTGGCTCTCCGATCCCCCCCCGCCCATAGCCCTCAAAAACAGTTTCACACTCGTGCAACTCAACTCCTGAATACTTTCCGTTTGCAATCTGTTATGGATCCTGGCCAAACTCTCCCCACACACACTTTCCTCTCACCTCCCTTTTAATGGTGTAACATTTGACCTCCGCTTAAGTCAGCAATCCCATCCCCACCCCTTACAGGTAACATTACCAATCCCTTTTAATCCAATCACAGCTCGAACCCCACTAAGAATTTAAACCTTCCTAAGTATGTTCGTTATTGCTGGCACGTTAAATGGGAACACGGCTGCCATGTGCCATACTTTTCTATACAGTAAGATATTAATAACAATGGTCGCTGCACCAAGGGTCAAATGATAGAGTCGCAATGACCCAAGCGTCCCTGACTCCTTTCTACCATCCTAATCGAGTTTTCCATGCGTTGCTACAGCTTTAGATCGTCTGCATAAATAAGACGAAATTTTTAACGAATATCTCCTGCCTCCTCACAACTGCACTACCCCAATCAACCCTACCCGCCCAAGCTCCGTACCCATGACCAGGGATTTATCTTGTATTTACCATCATACACAGTTGCCCCCAGCGAACATTTGTATAACCACGTCTAATGTGTCCATTGACATCCCCTCCCTGATCAGAACAGTTGTATCATCACATACAATTGAAACTGGGCCCAAACCCTTTCCACAACTCACCACCTGGTCCTCTACTTGACACATACGCTGCTCCATCAATCTATAAAAGGGGTCCTGTATGCACGCAAACTAATAATTGTGTCATAGGGTCACCCCTGCCTAAGTCCCTAACCCATTTACACTCTTCCCACCAATCGACATTAATCTGTAACCTCTGCACATTGCACCCTCCATACAACGCCCTCAACCCAACCCACTATTGCTCCCCAAACCCCAGACCCCTGAGGATGGCTTCCTATGCTTTCCGGATCCACTCTATCGTATGCCCCTTGCCAATGAGCGCCACCAGACATCCCTTCCCTCCCCCTCCTTTGCCTCACGAAATCCTTAAGTAAATCCATTGCCCCTCCAACATAGACCTCCATGGCAAAACCAAACTGAGTTTTTGATACTACCTGCCCCACCACACACTTGACCCGATTTCCCAAAATCTTCACAAACAATTATAATCTGTGCATAATAACGAGATCGCCGTAATCCCGAAGCGTATACTGCCCCTTACCCTTCGGTACCAAGACAACGACGCCGTTGGCACTGCTTCTCACCAGCTCACCTCTCTCCTTCATGCAATTAATAACTAACCAGAATAATGCCTCAATTAATTCCATGTGCTGAATAAAACTACTGCCGGGAGTCCATCAATTTTCCCGGTGCTTTGCCCGTTCGCATTCCACTAAGCCCTCACATATTTCCCCCTCAGTTATTTCCCCACCCAGTGCTTCCTATCACTCGTTACGGCAACTGACATACCACACTCCCACACAACTGTTCTAATCCCATCCTCTACCCTTCTCGTTGCCAGTACTTCTCTACCACTTTGTCAGCATCGCCCCCCATTCCTTCTTGTAGCTCGTAGACCTGCCCTCCCTGTTACCCTTCCATCGACTCATGAACCTCCAACCATGGATTAGGCATTGCCTGCTGTCTTTGTTTTATGCCTACGCATCGTGTGTATAATACGTGCACGATGAAGGTCTATCGCCACATAACAATTTTCCAACCCCGCATGTACCCGCACCGCTTGGAACCTTCTCATACGATCATCACGACAGGCTTCCCTTTACAATTGTCATAAATATCATCCATTGGATAAGTGCCGCCACCCCCCCTCGCATAACAAACCCCGTATTATCCTCCAAATAGTCAGCAAAGCCAATATTGTAAAGATGATACGTTTCACTTCCTTTACGTAATATTGCTTAATCCGTTCTTTAGCCACACCATACCACCCACATCACCACATCCCTCTACCATTTAATCTCTGCTCGTAACCCATCCCACAGCCGTTGCAAATCCCTCTATTCCCTCCTCATCACCTAACCACTTGTATTTATTCCAATACCCTAGATTTACATGCTAGTGACTCCCACGGCCACTCTGCTACTACCGCCGATGATCCGATAGCTACTTCTATTGTACGGAAATATGTCAACCCAACCCCTGGAGACTATATACAGCCACTATACAACCCTAGCCAGCGTTACCCTGTCTTACAAAAGTTGTGCTCTTCCCTCCCACGCCCTCCTCCAACTGCATCCCGCAACTGTATATCCCTCAAAGATCTCTGCATGGCCGCGACGTGCCCTGCTCCCTTTTGGTTCACGTACAGCCTCCTAATAACGCAGTTCCAGTCCGCACCAACGACGGCACGCAGGTTAAACCATGTAAGAACAAAACTAGTTCTTAACATACAAAATCCCTTTTTTACCCTCACATCATTTTCTGTGGTGCATACACATTACAAGAGACCCTCTGCCCATCCACACACCATCCCGTGCAATACTCTTCCCCCCCCTCCCCCCTCACTTCTAGCAACAACAAAACGGGCTTGCTCCCTGATCTAGATTACCCACACACCTTTCAGACGTTCAGATGGCAGAGTCATGACCTGAAACCCCTCCACCTCGAGCACTCTTCCTCCTTGAAATTGTGTTCTTGGCAGGAACACTACATCCACCCTACTATTTATACAGAAACATTCGAAAACCATTACTTCTCACACTATTACACAGTCCATTACGTTCAGTCATACACCTAAAGGGCCTCTTTATAGTTTCCATCCCTTCTCTCTCTTCTTCATCCCAGGGCTCCTGCCAGCCAGCACAGGACTCACACCATCAACCCCCCCCCCTTTTGGATATGCCTCTTATAGTGACTACTTCGACATGCTTCTTCCTTCCTACCAGACCTCTGCCACCGGCGTCGGACATCATCTGAGTCTGACGCCGCCGTTCTTCCTCGTGATGCCCTCGACATCCTGTTATCTTCTGGAGGTCCCTCCCGATGTACTCAACCTCCACCACGCATCGTTCACAGACACACCAGGCGACAATCAATCTTACTAGGTCTGGCCCGTCAATCCTGCTAGGTTTTTATCCTTACATTCCTCTACAGGCAAACGCCGGTGCCTCTCACAAGACTCAGGAAACAACATCCTCTGCAGGCGGCGTAAATGTCCTTAACACTTCCTGAAGCTCTCCTCTAGTACCTGCATCGCCTCCTGCAATTGCCACTTCTGGACTTTTCCCTTGTCTAGTAACAGATCCTTTTACATCACACGCTTACCTCACTCATGCCCAGTCTCCTCTTGGAATCCTCCACTCTTACTCCTAAGCGTCAAGCCCTTGCTTTTGGTGGGGCTCTCAACAGCTACAAAGCTGGTAATACTGGTGCTTCACCAGTTTGCGCTGACACCCTCCTCAGCTTCATCACTCTGCCGCCATATGGGTCGTATACGCCCACATATTCTGCACGTACGTCTGTCCGGCATACGATACCATAACTTGCGCCTGAAGTCTCCAACACGACGTAAGATGGTATGGGATGTCTCAGAGTCTCTTCAGGGAAAATGGTACCCTCCAGACGGGCCCATGTAAGCACCTGCATCCACTTGTCCCTTTTGTGCCGATGTACAGTTCCTATGTCTCATAAAACTTCTACATGATGTCAGCCTTCTGCGTCAAATGGGACATTACGAATCTTAACCCCGTAAATGTGGTGAGGTACGTCGATTCAAACGCACTTCACAAGTGGAGTAGCTTAAAGACTCACATCTTGGAACTCGTCACAAAGACTGTACACGGACGTGGAAATTCAGTTTGCAAAGATTCTGTAAGCCCCATTTCAGGGCTACACCATACACCTAATCGTCTGGATTTCATATGTCTCCCTAATGTTTTGTTGGAGTAAGACTTGCGCTGAAGAGGGTGAAATCGCCCATGAAGGCAGCTCATACCAATGGTAGTTACGGCACCTCCCAACTCCCAGCGCCAATGTTGATACAAGTAGCTCGCCTGAAAACAGAGTGGGGTGCAAGAGCACAACCGCACTCTACCGTGGTCAGAAGAGAAATGAACCAACGCTTTTTTTTTTTTTTTTCTTTTTATTTAAAACATGACATTACAAAATATAATATATAAAACTCATTTTATGGGTATATATTAAGACAATCCTACTAATCTAACATTACACACCACACTTACAATCAGTGTGGGTAACCCCCCCTTCTGCTCCCTCATCCTATCACTTAACCAAAACCTGTTGGAGCTACCACAGAATTACATGATATGAACAGACACTTTTTTATTACAATCCCTGAATTGGTAATGAATAAATCGATTGCAGACATGCAATTCATTGCGACTGAACATATTATAAGACATATTACCCTCCCCTGTGATTATCCACCACCCCACTATTTACACCTAACATGCTATCAATGAATGTTGCCTATCTAATGTCACTCAGCAATGATCAAAACATTTTTTTTGTAAATTGTCCTATTGGTTCAAGTACATAACAATATGTATTACACAACAAATGATGGTATAGAAAAAAGGTCACAAGACTATACAAAATGGATACTTACAAAGCCATATGTATAAACTTAGTCTCGAAAATCCATCACATGTAAGCTTCTACACATTTAAACATGCAATTCCAATGTTAAAAAACAATAACCAGCTTCATCTATGATATTCTAGCTCTATACAGCTTATATGGACATAACAAAGTGTTATTGACACAGTACAATACAACATAAATATAACCATGACATAAGTAAACACATAAAGGGGACTGTGCCTAGCACGCACCTAACCACAAAAAACCTCTAAACACCACTGTTGCCCAACTTTTTTTTTCACTATCTGACGAACATGAAACTCTTTATCTCAAAAAAAAACTAAAAAATTGCAGCTAAAACCAGTGGCGAACAAAAAAGAAACGGGACATTAAAACAAACATTTTTTTTTTTAAATAAACCCCGGCCGTTTCCCCACCAAGCAGGGGGGCCCGAAAAAAAAACTTCCCCCATCTTTTCACTCCATCACTGTCTTGCCAGAAGGGTGTTTACACAACATTTTTTTAAACTGCAAACATTAACACCCCCCTTCAGAGTGCAGGCACGGGATTTCCCAAATCTCCGGGAAATCAACCCCCGGCCTCCCGGTTTTCCCGGGAACCCCCTTCAAAAATGTTACTTTGCTCACACCCCAAACAGCACGTCAAGTATTAAAAAAAAATTTGCCCTCCTTTCCCACTCCTATAAAAACACGCTCACGCTTCCCCTTGCTGGAATTTCCAAGCCCCTCGCACAAAAAACCTTTCCCTTTACCCCCTCCCCCAACCCTTCTAGGCCGCCCCCCTACCCCCCCTTTCCCTTTCCACTACAAAATGATACACCCCTTGAAGTCATTCTTTTCGCCCATTTCCCCTACATGTCCAAACCCACCTCAAAAAACCCTTTTTCCTCACCCCCGGGACAACATTTTTTGGTAACCCCGCACCTCCCCCCTAACTCCAAAAACTACAAATTTCTCTGCTTTTTTTTTCACACCACACATTGCCCTCAGACATGACATCTCCACTGCCTCCACCCTTTCCCTCGCTGAAAACACCCTCACCCACGCTTCACCCCCATAAAGAGCTTTGGGAAAAACTATACTCTCATAACATTCCCCTTTCCCTCCAAGGACAAAGTTCTTTGTCTCCACAGACTCTAAGTGCACCACCCCCTTTTTCCCCCTAAATCAATTCTATGATTCCCCTTTCATCTTTCATAGCCCCATCCCTGACAGGGCCCCCACTCCCAAATTTTTCTGAATACTTTCACCTCCCCCAAAATCCCCTCCCCCAAATTGATATTCAACCTTTCATCACCAAATTTCTTTTTGTTACCCTCATAACCTTACCTTTCCGGTTTCACCTTTTTTTCTTTTTTTGCCACCCTCCCAAAAATTCTCCCCCAAATCTCTGCAATTTCTTCGGAATCTCCCAAGACACAGTGTCACAGCAAAGAGCGCTGGGAAAACTCCCATTTTGTGTGTGATTCTTTTTCTTTTAACTCCACCCCTCGGGGCCAAGACCCTCGCATTTATTTTCTCTTACAACCCCTCCTTTTAAAAAATATTAAACAACCACGGGGGACATCACACATCCTTGTCTAAGGCCTTCTTTTAATGGGAAAAAATTTCCCCTCTTTTCCCACCCTACTCTAACTTTTGGCCCCCAAATATCCTCGTAAAAACTCCCTTTACTGCTTTCAGTAACCTCCCCCCTAAAACCCTACAATTGCAACATCTGCCACAAATTTCCCCCCTATCCCCCCTGTAAAACCCTTTTCCAAATCCCTAATTCCCCCAAAGACCTCTTAAACCTTTTCTAAATACTGTTTTACTTATTTGTTTCACTTTAAACACCTGGTACCAAAAACCCCCCTACCTTTCCCAAAACCCCCCTTGTTCTCTGCCCATCCTATTTTCCGTCTTACTCCCTTTAAATTTTTTAAAAAATAAAAATTACCATAACACTTTAACCAGGTTTCACTCAAAAAGACTTTTTCCCCTAAATTTTTCACCTCTTTTATCCCCTTTTCCTTTATAAAAAAGGAACTTGCATGCTCTCTGGGCCAAACCCTAGGTCCCTTTCCCTCTTTCCCTACATTTTTTTAAAAAAATTGCACCAACCACTCCAAAAAATTATTTCCCCCCCTGCTTTTTTAAAATTTCTATCTTTTATCCCCTCAATCCCCGGGTGCCCTTAAACCCCCCTTTCCTTTTTACCTACGCCTCACGAACCTTTTTTTCCCCCCCACATCACAACGGGGTCTTTCCCCATCCCACAAGATGTTATTCCTCCCTTTCCCTATACACAAAACACAGCTTCCCTATTTCATCAACATTTAACAATTCCTCAAAAAAATTCCTTCCATCTTCCCAATACCTCCCAAAATCTCCATTTAATAAATCCCTCTCCTATTTTTTAAAATGACAAAAACCATTTTTTTCTCTAGGCTTTTTTAAAATTTTTAATTAAATCCAAAACTTTTTCTTTTTTTCAACAAAATTTGTTGATAACATTCACCCACCCTCATTTGTCTCTTTTTTACATTGCTTCACCACTCTCTTAACTTCTCCTCTTTTTTCTCCATATACTCTTCCCTCTCTTGCATCACTTCTACTTTGTAAAAAACTTCTCATATGCTAACTTTTTCTCCCATACTACTCTCTTTACATCATCATTTCCACGATCGCTCCTCTTTCCCGTCCTGCACCCCCAAACCCCCTCCTTTTTTCCTTAAACCACAAACTTCTGCTGAACACTCTAACACTACATTTTTAAACCTACCCCATACATCTTCGACCCCATTGCCTATGCTCTCATTAGCCCCATCTATCCTCCAATAGCTGTTTTATAGTCTTACCCCAATCTGCCTCCCTCTTTTATGTTTTATAACCTTTCACCTCTCTCTTCCTGATGCTTCTATTTCTCCTGTATCCCATCTTACCTTTTATCTCTCAGTGTAGCTACAACTAAAAGTGATCTGAGATATCTGTGGGCCCCGCTATAAACATTACCTCCTGAAGTCTACTCCAACATCTTTTTATCCTACCAATAATATAATCCAACAAACTAACTGTCATTTCCCTACATCATATGTGTATACTTATTTTATCCTCTTTTTTCTTAAAATATGTATTACCTATAACTTAAACCCCTTCTATACAAAGTTCAATCAAAGGGCTCCCATTATCTTTTAACACTGGCAACCCCAAACTTACCTACCACACCCTCTTCTAAAAGTTTCCCTACTTTTAGGCATTCAATCCCCACCAACAATTTCTCTCTCACTTGTCAAGGCTTCCTATACTCACTTACATCTCCCAAAATCTCTCTCTCCTCCTCTGCATTCCTCTCTTCTCCAGGTGCCTACACGCTTATTAGACCCACTTCTCGCATCCAACCCATTTTTGGGGGGGTTTTTTGTGGTGTGTGGTTTTTTGGGGGGGGGGGGTGTTTTTTTTTTTAACTTTAATCCACATAATTCTTGAATTTTCACATTCCATATTCTCTTTTCTCCTTACCATAACTGATATTTAAAATACTGCTACCCCTTCCTTTGCTCTAACTCTCTCAGATACTCAGATTAATCCCATTTATTTCCCCCACTGAAACTCTCCTACCCCTTCAGCCTTGTTTCGCTTAGTAGGGCCAGACATCCAAACTTCTTTTCATTCATAACATCAGCAATCAACTGTTTCTTGTCACCGCACTACTTCCACGCACATTAAGCATCATATCTCTGGACACCATCATGATCACAGCATCAACACTAGCAGGCTAAAAAGTTGGATGAAAAGTGATAACTAGTTGAGCAATACATCAATTATTATAGCAAAACTCCAAATTACAATGTCTTACCGTAAATCTATTAGTACCACTGAAGCAATATATATAATAGTGTATAGTCCATGTCACACAAGAAAACTGGCCAGCTCCACAGGTGCTAGCCCCGTGGTCCACATATTATTCACCCACGCATCACTCAGCCAACACTCACGCAAATATTATTGTCATCCATTACCAGGGAGGCACCCTGTTTCACGCATGACTTCCCTACCCAGCAACACTTTCCAACTACCCTCCCCTCCTTCGTATACGACCAAGTCTAATAAAACCTGTAATGTAAGTTGCCTATTATCCCCTCTGAAAATCCCTTCACCCACCTCCTCCCATAATTTCCTTATTTCTACATACTCAACTTTTATAGAAACGTTAACGCTAAACCCCTCCTCCTTTCACCTCAGTAAACCTGTTCCCCCCGCAATACCCCAACGATATAGATATAATCTGCACATAATGTATCCACAGCTCTGATTACACTTCCTCCCTAACCCCCACGTCGATACTTATGCTCCTAACAATACAGAAAATTCCTTTACCTCCTATCCTAATTTTAATCACCCAATTTAACCACCCCTTGACACTCCTCAGTCCATCACAAGAATATACTACATGAAAAGCCAACTCCTCCCCACCACATATCCCACACTCCCCCCCGGTCAACGACTCGTCTATCCCGTTAGCACCACACCCTCCCACACCCGACGGTAAAATGCCGTGCAGAAAACGATACATACATCCCGAACACGAGTTTGGTGCAACCTCATCCTACTCAACTATTCCATATACTTCCCATGATACATGGGGGAAAATTCCCCTCTACAGCGCTACACCCTCCCGGCTAACAATCGTTACCACAACCTACCTATTTTAAACCTTTGCTGCTCCGAATCCCACGCCATAGCCTCAAAACATTTTCACACTCATTGCAACTCAACTCTGTATACATCCGTTCAAATTTGATTATGGATCCTTGCCAAACCCCCCCACCCACACATTCCTCCCTCATTCACGCTCCCTTTTAATGAAAGAGAAACCAACGCTAGGGGCCAGCTCAATCAGGTAAACTGCTCAACACAAACTCAACAAGGAGCGTCTGCGCAGCTCGTCCTCACGCTCGAGGCGATGAGGACAATAAAACGTATAACATGTTTTCCACATTGCAAACTGGATATAAGTGCCAGTGTTGAACTATGGAACTTTGGGAAGTTTTTATTTACCAGAGAAGTGGCAGTTGCATATGACACCACCCAGGGGAGGAGGGTATGTTTTTATAGAATGTAAGTGTACACTCCGTGGCACGATGTACCAACCAGGAATTTTTTTTTTTTATATTTTATTTAGAACCAATAACAATACAAAGATAGATAAGACAAATAACAGTACTACACAGAAAAATCAATAACAACCACAAAACAAACATGAACTTGAGAAAACCACAAATATCCCTCCCACCCCATACATGAAAACCCCTACACCTATGATAACCAATAAACGAACAGTTTCCAAAATGCATTATTATATGATTAACAAAACACACCAACACGATATGCATATATTGTCACTTTGTAAATTATAAAGTAGGACACCTTATACGTTAAAAAATACAATTTAACGTAATTTATTGAGTATAAGGTAAAAAACAATGTACATCAAGCACAGCATATATTAATAACAAGGAACAACACACACACCTCTACAATCATCAAAATAAACATGGCAAATGATTTAACATACATAGAACAATGTCCCACTGCAAAGTCAAACACATATATTTAGTATACTACATCACAAACCATGAATAGCACATCATACGCCAAGTTCATACACATTCACGTTACCGTTTCTACAATAACCAGGAGTCGACCCCGTTTCCACCCCCTGACAGCCCATTCAACATAACACATTGTACCATCCCTACCCTGCCCCACCCACTAATTTACAAATTTTAATAAAACCACTAATGTAAGGGTCTCTATATCCCAGAGAATGCCCTCTCCCACCTCCTCCCATAAAGTTCTCTATACGGCACAACGTTTAAAAACCGTAACAGCCAATACCCTCCTCTCACCTCACTTACTTCCCTTTCCCCTCATTCCCCACATTATGTAAACATAACTAACCATAATGTACCCCACAGCCCTAAGAATACTTTGCATCCATACCCCCCACATCAAGACTCAATGCCCGCAGAACAGAAAAGTATTGACCACTTATCCTAATGCAACACCCTGCTCAAACCAACCCCATGATGCTCCCCAACCACTCACAAAAAATAACCACACATGGAATGCAGAATCCTCCCCGCCACATACTCCACATACCCCCCCCCCTCAACCACCCGCTAGCTCGTAAGACCACTCCCGATGTAAAATCCCATGCAAAAACCGATACATCACCTCAACGTCCACTTGGGTTGTAATCTTAACCTACCAAACCTTCTCCATATACATCCCAGTCAATACATGGGGAAAATCCCCCACCACCGGAGGCCACAACCCTTTCCACTGACATCCTACACAGCCCCACCCCCCTAACCTACTTATTTTTACCCTTACCCAGATCCCCTAACCATCACACTGCCCTCAAAATAGGTTCACTACTACCTCAACTACCCGTCCAGAAAACATGCGTTTCAATTTATTGTGTAACCTATAACCAACACCCCCCCAATCACACCCTCCCTCATCACCTCTCCTTTTAATGAAGATACATTTGAACCCTTTTCATAAACTAATTAAGTCAATAAACCCAACCCCCCCTGACGCACAGGTATCATTACTACATCCCTTTTTTAAGCCAAATCACAACTGAACCCCACAAAAATTTAAAAACCCCTCTTAGTTGCAATTATGCGTCTCACGTTAAGGGAATCGACACGGCAGCCACAAGCCAAACCTGCTATACAATAAAACGTTAATTTAAATGGCCCGCGCAACAATGTCAAATGAAAGGCCGCAATGCTCCCAATCGACCCAGAATCCTTTCTACCAACCTGACCGATTATTAAACAACGTGCAACATCAAGATCATCCTGCATAGAATAGACCACAAAATTTTAATGACATCACCCGCTTCTTTACGACTGCAACTAATCCCCACTCGACCCTCTCCCACCCAAGTTCCTAACCCCATAACCATGGACTTCCCGAATTTACCCTCATTCCAGTTGCACATGCAAACGTGTCGACCACTCCATCTACGGCGTTTATGGACATTCCCCTATTAACAAAACAGTGATATCATATACAACCCTATGAGAACAGGCCCAAAAAGCACCAGTACCCCCCCCAACCCCTCCACTAATGCCCATATGGCGCTCCACCATTCTATTAAAGGGGTCTGTATGCATGCAAATAAAAGCTGTGACATAGGACACCCATTGTTCTTAGACCTGCCCCATTACACTCTCACCTAATCTTCCATTAATCTGTACTTCTCACCATTGCCCTCTATATAAAACGCCTTACCCATCAATCTATTTTCTTCCCATAGCCCTGTTCCGTAAGGATAGCTCTCAACGCCCTCTATCTCCACCCTATCATAAGCTCCTTGCCAGTCTAGTGCAACTAAAACCCCCCCACTACTTCCCCCTTTTTCTTCCACGAAATCCCTTTTAAAAGTCCATGTCCCACCCCCATAGACCTACCTGGGCAACCCAAACTGGGTTTCCGATACAACCTCCCTACAACACACTTGGATCCTATTTCCTAAAATTTCGCAAATAGCTTTAATCCGCTCCATAACAACGACTATTGTTCTTATAGTCCTGATGCAGAACGCTGTTCCTTACCCTACGGAACCAAAACAACTACAGCTGTTGCCTGCTTTCACCAACCTTCCCCTTACCTTCATCAAGTTTAGTAACCTCACCAAAAAAACTTTTATAACTCCCAATGCTGTTGATAAACTCCGCCGGCAGTCCATCGATTCCAGTGCTTTGCCCTTTCGCATGGCACTCATAAGCTCTCCATATTTCCCCCTCAGTTATGTCCCCACCAAATCTTCCCTATCTCTGTGTCCTAACCTACTGGCACACTTCACACACCCTCTTAAATCCCCTAATCCTACCCCTTACTCCCGCCAATACTTTTCGCTACCATTATCCGCAAACAAACCCCATCCAATCGGTAGTGTGGATAACTTGACCCGCCCTATTACCCTACACAGACTCAAAGAACCTCCAAACATGGAATAGCTGTTGCCTGCTGACGTTGTTTTTGTTCTGCGCAACACACACGAGGACGGGCCTATTTCCATAACACCTCCTCACCCCCGCCATTACTCTCACCGCTTGGAACCGCCTCGTCCTGAATTTCCCGCAACCGCTCTTTAAGTATCATAATGTTGTCCATCGGATAGAGACCCTCTACTGCCCCTTTTACATAACAACCCCGTAACCTGTCCTCCAAATAATTAAGCAACCCAAATTTTAAAGAATTAATCCTTTTCCCCTCCCTCACATAATAATGCCGAATCCGGTCCTTAGCCACACCATCCCACCACGTCCCCACGTCCTCCACACCTTGTACCTCCTCAGTTAATCTCTCCCACAGCTCCGTAAAACCCCCCAACCCCTCCTCATCTTCCAACAGACTCGTATTTAATTTCCAATATCCCCTAGAGATACTAGCTAGAGAATCCCACTCTACCTCTGCGACAACCGCCCTATGATCTGAAAAAGCTAGTTCAATAGTACAGACAGACTTTGACAATACCTTATGAGATATATACAACCTGTCTAACCTAGCTGCGTAACCTCGCCTCACGAAAGTATGCTCCACATCCCACGCTCCCCCACCTACCACATCCCTCAACTGAACGTCCACCAAAAGATTGCGTAATGCTCCCATTATTACTTACTGTCCCCTCTCCCCACCAATGAATACAGTCCACATTCCCTTGTTCACTTAAAATTAAAAAAAAATGAACAAGGACATCAATAAAACAATGTATAAACACAAAACAATCCAGGCAACATCTGACAGTCTACTATATACAAGTTTCTAAAACATATCACAATTTAAGGAGGAATAAAGGGATAATAACAAAGGCCACAAAATGGCTATAAATAAAACTCCTAAAATTACAACCTCAACACAATAATGCACCAAGCTTAATGACAATCACCCGTAATACAATTCGCAACAAATACACCAGACCTACAATATGCCTTATTAAGAAACCTGTGCTGCAACACAGGTGACCCATCATCCCTCCCCCCCCATTCACACACACATTGAAAACTAGCCCCGTCACCAACCTGAATAATCATGACATTAATTATCCTCAATTTAGGATTATTATGACACATGTCACTTGAGGAAACATTATTTACAACCATGAATGGTACAGGACTACCAAAATTACAATACCTTAAATAAGAATAACAATAATAGGTAATTACGTCAAAACTGATGCTGGACCACGTTACAAAAAAGGCAAAAATAACTCAGTGCTTCAAGGAACATAGTGAAAGGAAAACCCTCTCAAGAAAAATTCAAATTCAATTGCCATACCAGTGCAAGTGGAACATAATATGCTTCCAAAGAAATATACATGTTATATAATTTATAGGTTATACATTAATACATGTTATGTATTTAATCTGCTCTTTGCATCTTCCCCATCAAGGGAACTAAGCAAAACTAATCTTGCACAAACTCTCATCTAGCCACACACTAGTACCTCCAAATCACACCCAACCACATCACTGCATACCCAAGGAGGTGAGCCCGTTGAAATCCCCTGAACCCCCCCCCCTTTTACCAACCTACTCACCCCGGCAGTTAAAGCCCCTTATAACGCCAATAAATTCCCTATTGTTAGTCCTCTATAACCCTCAGAAAAATACTCTTCCCACCTTTTCCCAAAAATGTCTCTATTGCGACACAAAGTTCGATAAAACGTCGCCGCCAAAGTCCTTCTCAGCACATCCCCACCCACCTTCCCCCTCATACCCCATAAAACATATATGTAGTCCAAGATGACATATGCTAAACCTCTTACCACACTCATCCATACCACTCATATCAAGACTCAACGCTCGCAATACCGACACACCATGACCCCCCACCCTCACCACTACCTTACTCATCCATACCCTGATGCACTCCAAACCTTCACAAAAGTAGACGACATGATACACAGTCTCTTCCCCACTGCATCTGCCACACCCCCACCCTCAATAACCCTCCTATCTCGGAGCATCGCTCCCGTTGGCAAAATCCCATGCAGGAAACGGTACATAACCTCACGCGCCCTAGGTCGTATCCTTAATTTACTAAATCTTCGCCATATTACATCCCATGCATACATGGGTTAGATCCCTTCAACTGGCGCCACTACATATCCCCCTAACGATTTACACAAAGTTCCCACCTTTACTTTTCCCGGTTCCCTGGCTAACATTAAGGCACGTAACACTGTTTCACATTCCTTCATTTCCGCCCCTCCATACCATTTCCTCATGTGAGCATGTACCTTATCTAGCTGAGCCCCCCTCCATCCACCTGCACTCATCACTTCCCTCTTAATAAACACACATTTCACGCGCTTTCTCAAGTCCAACAAACCCAACCCTCCCCTACATACCGGCAATGTCACTACCTCCCTTCGTAACCAGTTGCACCCTGAACCCCAGAAAAATTTGAACACCATTCTAAGAATACTCGTAATCGCCGTTCCTGTTAACGGCATCACAGCCAAAACAAACCAGACTTTACTATATAGTAGTACATTGATGACAATTGCACATTCCCTAATGGTTAAATGGTGAGTTGGCAGCATTCCCAACCGTCGCTGCACCTGCTCCACCATCCTATTCGAATTGCTAACCCTTGCAACACTCAGGTCAGCCTCATACATGACACTGCAGATTTTCAGACTCCCGGTCCTCCGCTGCACAACATCACATCCCCAATCTAATCTCTCTGCCCACTCTCCCAGCCCCATGATCATTGACTTTTCCAGATTTACCTTCATCCCAGTAGCTCTCCCAAAAGTGTGTACAACTTCCCCCAAAAGTCCTAACCGTGTCTCCTCACTTACCAAAATAGTGGTATCATCAACATAGCCCACCAAACCAGGCCACGGCTTCAGCTCACCATCCCTCCCCCTCGTCCTTAGACGATCCTACACCATCCTATAAAAGGGATCCTGAACACATGCAAACAATATTTGTGATAATGGACATCCCTGCCGAAGACCCCGCTCCATGTTGACTCCTCCCCCCCAACACACCCATTGATTTGCACCCTTACCTTCGCGCTTGAGTACAACATATCCACCCACCCCACTATTTCTTCGCCAAACCCCTGTCGTAGGAGAATATCCCTCAAAGCCTTTCTTTCCACCCTATCATAAGCCCCTTGCCAATCCAATGCCACCAACGCCCCTCTTCCCCTTTCCATGTCCTCCAGGAACCCCTTGATAATCCCGTGGCCCTCGCCCATTGGCCTAACAGGTAACCCAAACTGAGACTCAAACATGACCCTCCCCACAACACATTTAAGCCGATTCCCGAAAATTTTCGCAAATAATTTATAATCAGCACAAAGCAACGAAATTGTTCGGTAATCCCGAAGGGTACTCTGCTGTTTACCCTTTGGGACCAACACCACCATCGCCATTGCCTGAGATTCTCCCATCTAACCTCCGTCTTTCATGGCATTCATTAACCTTACTAGGAAACCCCTAAGCAGACCCCAGTGCTGTACATAAATTTCGCTTGGTAAACCATCAATCCCGGGTGCCTTACCCTTCCTCATGTCCATAAGGGCTCTCCATATTTCCCCCTCCTCAATGACCCCACCCAGTGCCTCCCGGTCACTCCTCCCCAGTTTGCACGGCACATACTCGCATACCTTCCCAAGAACCTCGCCATCCACCCCACTACTTTTTGCGTATTCCTGAAACCATCTATCTGCATATACACTCATCCCCTTGGTGTCCTGACCCTCTCTTAAACCCCCCACAGAAGATATGACTTGCAAACCCGATATTGTAGTCGTTCTCTGTCATACCCTCTGTCCTCACAGCACACAAGCTGATGGCTTGTCGCCCCAGAGTACTTCGTCCAACCCCGCCTGTACCCTTACGGCTGCAAAACGTTCTTCTTGCAAATCCCGTATCCTGTCCTTCAACATGTGTATATCCTCCACCGGGTACACCCCGGCCACCGCCCCCCCCCCTCGTAACAATCCCGTAATCTAGATTCTAAATAATTTGACAAACCATACCGCAACTGATTAATGTGTTTTCCCTCCCTCACATAAAATTGACGTATTCTTAACTTAACCACACTATCCCACCATCCTACCACATCTTCCTCAGTCCTTCTGTCTGCACAGAGCTGTTCCCAAAATGTTGCAAACGCTTCCACTCCCTCCCTATCCCCCAAAACCATCGTGTTCAGTTTCCAATAACTTCCCTGCCTACGAGCCAAAGCATCCCATCCCACCTCCACTAATACCGCCCTATGATCGGAAGACACCTTCTCAAA
>NC_069497.1:3789851-3807996 GCF_026875155.1 Cherax quadricarinatus
AAAGTGAAAGGAAAACCCTCTCAAGAAAAATTCAAATTCAATTGCCATAACCAGTGCAAGTGGAACATATATGCTTCCAAAGGAAATATACATGTTATATAATTTATAGGTTATACATTAATACATGTTATGTATTTAATCTGCTCTTTGCATCTTCCCCATCAAGGGAACTAAGCAAAACTAATCTTGCACAACCTCTCATCTAGTCACACACTAGTACCTCCAAATCACACCCAACCACATCACTGCATACCCAAGGAGGTGAGCCCGTTGAAATCCCCTGAACCCCCCCCCCTTTTACCAACCTACTCACCCCGGCAGTTAAAGCCCCTTATAACGCCAATAAATTCCCTATTGTTAGTCCTCTATAACCCTCAGAAAAATACTCTTCCCACCTTTTCCCAAAAATGTCTCTATTGCGACACAAAGTTCGATAAAACGTCGCCGCCAAAGTCCTTCTCAGCACATCCCACCCACCTTCCCCCTCATACCCCATAAAACATATATGTAGTCCACGATGACATATGCTAAACCTCTTAACCACACTCATCCATACCACTCATATCAAGACTCAACGCTCGCAATACCGACACACCATGACCCCCCACCCTCACCACTACCTTACTCATCCATACCCTGATGCACTCCAAACCTTCACAAAAGTAGACGACATGATACCAGTCTCTTCCCACTGCATCTGCCACACCCCCCCCCCTCAATAACCCTCCTATCTCGGAGCATCGCTCCCGTTGGCAAAATCCCATGCAGGAAACGGTACATAACCTCACGCGCCCTAGGTCGTATCCTTAATTTACTAAATCTTCGCCATATTACATCCCATGCATACATGGGGTTAGATCCTTCAACTGGCGCCACTACATATCCCCCTAACGATTTACACAAAGTTCCCACCTTTACTTTTCCCGGTTCCTGGCTAACATTAAGGCACGTAACACTGTTTCACATTCCTTCATTTCCGCCCCTCCATACCATTTCCTCATGTGAGCATGTACCTTATCTAGCTGAGCCCCCCTCCATCCACCTGCACTCATCACTTCCCTCTTAATAAACACACATTTCACGCGCTTTCTCAAGTCCAACAAACCCAACCCTCCCCTACATACCGGCAATGTCACTACCTCCCTTCGCAACCAGTTGCACCCTGAACCCCACAAAAATTTGAACACCATTCTAAGAATACTCGTAATCGCCGTTCCTGTTAACGGCATCACAGCCAAAACAAACCAGACTTTACTATATAGTAGTACATTGATGACAATTGCACGTTCCCTAATGGTTAAATGGTGAGGTGGCAGCATTCCCAACCGTCGCTGCACCTGTTCCACCATCCTATTCGAATTGCTAACCCTTGCAACACTCAGGTCAGCCTCATACATGACACTGCAGATTTTCAGACTCCCGGTCCTCCGCTGCACAACATCACATCCCCAATCTAATCTCTCTGCCCACTCTCCCAGCCCATGATCATTGACTTTTCCAGATTTACCTTCATCCAGTAGCTCTCCCAAAAGTGTGTACAACTTCCCCCAAAAGTCCTAACCGTGTCTCCTCACTTACCAAAATAGTGGTATCATCAACATAGCCCACCAAACCAGGCCACGGCTTCAGCTCACCATCCTCTCCCCCCGTCCTTAGACGATCCTCCACCATCCTATAAAAGGGATCCTGAACACATGCAAACAATATTTGTGATAATGGACATCCCTGCCGAAGACCCCGCTCCATGTTGACCTCCCCCCCACACACCCATTGATTTGCCCCTTACCTTCGCGTTTGAGTACAACGTATCCACCCACCCCACTATTTCTTCGCCAAAACCCCTGTCGTAGGAGAATATCCCTCAAAGCCTTTCTTTCCACCCTATCATAAGCCCCTTGCCAATCCAACGCCACCAACGCCCCTCTTCCCCTTTCCATGTCCTCCAGGAACCCTTGATAATCCCGTGGCCCTCGCCCATTGCCTACAGGTAACCCAAACTGAGACTCAAACACGACCCTCCCCACAACACATTTAAGCCGATTCCCAAGAATTTTCGCAAATAATTTATAATCAGCACAAAGCAACGAAATGGTCGGTAATCCCGAAGGGTACTCTGTGTTTACCCTTTGGGACCAACACCACCACGCCGTTGCCTGAGATTCTCCCATCTAACCTCCGTCTTTCATGGCATTCATTAACCTTACTAGGAAACCCCTAAGCAGACCCCAGTGCTGTACTAAAATTCGCTTGGTAAACCATCGATCCCGGGTGCCTTACCCTTCCTCATGTCCATAAGGGCTCTCCATATTTCCCCTCCTCAATGACCCCACCCAGTGCCTCCCGGATCACTCCTCCCCAGTTTGCACGGCACATACTCACATACCTTCCCAAGAACCTCGCCATCCACCCCACTACTTTTCCGTATTCCTCAAACCATCTATCTGCATATGCACTCATCCCTTGGTGTCCCTTAATACCTGACCCTCTCTAAACCCCCCACAGAAGATATGACTTGCAAACCCGTATTGTAGTCGTTCGCTGTCTACCTTCTGTCCTCGCAGCACACAAGCTGATGGCTTGTCGCCCCAGAGTACTTCGTCCAACCCCGCCTGTACCCGTACAGCTGCAAAACGTTCTTCTTGCAAATCCCGTATCCTGTCCTTCAACATGTGTATATCCTCCACCGGGTACACCCCGGCCACCGCCCCCCCCCTCGTAACAATCCCGTAATCTAGATTCTAAATAATTTGACAAACCATACCGCAATTGATTAATGCGTTTTCCCTCCCTCACATAAAATTGACGTATTCTTAACTTAGCCACACTATCCCACCATCCTACCACATCTTCCTCAGTCCTTCTGTCTGCACAGAGCTGTTCCCAAAATATTGCAAACGCTTCCACTCCCTCCCTATCCCCCAAAACCATCGTGTTCAGTTTCCAATAACTTCCCTGCCTACGAGCCAAAGCATCCCATCCCACCTCCACTAATACCGCCCTATGATCGGAAGACACCTTCTCAATAGTTTTAAAAGACTCTACTAAAACCCTCTGAGATAAATATAACCTGTCCAAACGAGCCGCATATCCCCTTCTTATAAACGTATGTTCCACCTCCCACAGACCTCCCCCGAAAGCATCACGTAACTGAAGATCTCTAAGCAGGCCCCCCAAGACTGAGGAAAAATATCCCACTCCTCTGAGTTCCACGTCTGTCCTCTTAATTACACAATTCCAATCCCCCCCAGCAATCGCCACAGACGGTAACATGCGTAGGTAGTACACGAGCTCCTCCCGCACAAAATCCATCTTCACTTTCACGTCACTTTCTGCTGGGGCATACACACACACAAACGCCACTCTCTCTCCCATCCACCATCCTTCCACACATAATACTCTCCCCCCTCCCCCCTCTTTCCTATGCAATATAAACGGGCTCGCCTCCATGATCAACACACCCACTCCTCCTTTTAAATGCTCAGACAGCAACACATAAGCCTGATACCCAGGCACCACTAATTCACGACCAAGCTTAAAATTGTGCTCCTGCACAAAAGCTACGTCAACCTTGTACCTATTCAAAAACATCCTGAAGCCCTCGTTTCAGCCATCACACAGACCATAATATTTATTGTTACACACCTGAGGGCCAGTTTAAGGTTTCCTTCCTGCTCATGTCAAGATTCTTCCCTTTCAGGACAGTTCCCCTGGACTGTGCTTTGCCACAGACTCCCCCATCTTCCAACCCTCCCCCCCCTTTCTGTTGTGGCCTCTCACAGAGTCACTTGGGTACATAACCCCATGTTTTTTCCCCGGCCTTTGCGCAGCGTCTGAACATCGTTCCGAATCTGACACTGCTGCCCTTTTCCTTTGTAAAAGCTCCCTCAGTTTCCATATCTTGAGTTCCTGGGAGCCAGCACAAGGCATCTTCCACTCTACCACCCACCTTAATCCCACCTCCCTGCCTTCCATGGCACTCGACCTGTCCACCACAGGTGCCACCTGATCCTCCCCTTCCCCACCAACACCTTCTGCCTGATCCCAGGTTTCTTGTACGTTGTAACTCTCCACCTCGTGACTGTAACATAGCCTGTATCACCGCCCCACCTCCTCACTGCCTCACTGCTTGCGCCCTCTGGCCTCCTCACCTTGACAACTGTACTGTTGATGGCAGGTGATTCATGGATCACCCACTTCATCGCTTTCACAGGAGGAGCCCCACCTCTTCACTCCACATGCGGGCCCACGCCCTCCTCCTTGCACCCATTCTTCTTTAGGCTCGGGCTGCTCATTGCGCCGGTGCTCACCTTCTGCCGGCCCGGAGCCACTATTGATGGGCCAGGTGATTCACGGATACCCCCTTCTTCCGATTCCAACAGGAGGAGCCACTACCTCTTCACTCCACATGCGACCACGCCCTCCTCCTTCCCCCCGTTCTTCCTTATGCATGGGGGTGCTCATGCGCAGGTGCTCCCCCCCTTGCCGGCCCAGGAGCCATACTCCGCTTGCCACAGTCTGCCGCCATATGGTCATATTCGCCACACAGTCGGCACGTACGTCTCTCCCCTGCATATGCTACCATTACCTGAGTTCTAAACTCTTCTAGATATACTACGAGGGTTAGGATGCCTTAGCGTCATCTTGAGATTTAAGAACCCTCAGGATATCCTGTGTATGCACCTTTTACCCAAGGCCAATGTATTGATGACTGGACAGAACATTTTTCTTAACAAATTACTTAGACATTACAACAAACATTGTCCTATAAAAACAAAACAGATCACAAACAACGGCTTGGTTGCCCATGGCTAACCAGCACCATTCTGAAATCCATTGACAAGAAACACCAATATGAAAAAGCAATATAGACAGGGCTTAATACACAAAGATATTCTTAAACACTATTCATCAGCTCTCACCAAAGTAATAAAGAAAGCAAACAACTATACTACTCCAGTAGATTCACAGACACTAGAGGAGATATAAAAAGACCTGGAAAACACTCTCTCAGATTCTAGGACCACAAACTGAGAAAAAACAAGAATATTGTCCTAACTAAACCTAATGAAACACCATACATCCCACTGACACGCTAACAAGATAAACGACTTCTTCTCAACCAGAGGATCTAATCTCGCCAGTAAAATCCCACATACCAATGCCCATGCCGGGGACTACCTAGATGGGAATTTCCCTAATTCCTTCTATCTTGCACCAACTGAGCCATGGAAGTCACCGAGATTATAAAGTCACTTAAAAATAACTCGGGGAATCTGTCTCATGTCCCACCATTACTGTACAAGCGAGCGGCCCATGTCCTTTCGCATGCTATTTCATTACTTTTTAACAAGTCACTAGAGACTAGCACCTTCCCGAAACTACTCAAGATGGCAAGGGTTACACCAATACATAAAGGTGGTGAACCTACAGACTTAAACAACTATAGGCCAATATCTAACTTACCATTGCTATCCAAAATCTTTGAGAAACTCGTGCACAGGAGACTGTATTCATTTATAACGGCTCAAAACATACTCAACCCCTGCCAATTTGGATTCAGGAAAAATAAAAGCACTAATGATGCAATCATAAAAATGCTAGATCTGCTGTACACAGCATTGGAAAATTAGGAATATCCACTAGGAATTTTTATTGACCTAGAGAAAGCTTTTGACACAGTAGACCACGACATCTACTCCACAAACTTGATCATTACGGTATAAGAGGCATGCACTTGCTTATTTCAAATCTTACATTACTAATAGGTATCAGTATGTCACCATTAAAGACACAGCATCAGCAACACGGCCAATTGATACTGGAGTTCCGCAGGGAAGTGTCCTTGGTCCCCTGCTCTTCCTCATATACATCAATGACCTTCCAAACGTATCCCAACACCTGAAACCATTCCTTTGCTGACGACACGACTTATGTCATCTCTCACCCTAATCTTGCCACCCTCACTATTGTGAATGAGGAGCTGATCAAAATATCGACTTGGATGACAGCCAATAAACTTACGCTTAACACTGACAAAACCTACTATATTATGTTTGGTAGCAGAGCGGGGAGATGCACAAATTAACATTAAGATTGACAACACGCTAATTACCAGAAATAATGAGGGCAAATTCCTAGGCTTATACCTTGACAACAACCTGAATTTCAGCACCCATATCCAGCATATAACCAAAAAAGTACCCAAAACGGTTGGGATCCTCTCCAAGATACGATACTACGTGCCGCAAAATGCCCTTCTCACACTATACCACTCACTTATTTATCCATACCTCACCTATGCTATTTGTGCTTGGGGATCAACTGCAGCAACACACCTAAAGCCAATAATAACCCAACAAAAAGCTGCAGTAAGAATAATCATTAATTCCCATCCCTGGCAACACCCCCCCCCCACTTAATAGGCCTAAACTTACTCCTGTTCAGTACAATCCACACTTACTACTGTGCAATCTACATCTACAGGGCCTTAAACTCTAATATCAACCTTGACCTAAAATGCTTTCTTGATAGTTGTGACAGAACCCACAGGCATAACACCAGACACAAACATCTCACGACATTCCCCGTGTCTGACTAAACCTTTACAAAAATTCAATGTATGTCAAAGGCCCTAAAATCTGGAATACCCTACCTGAGAACTCTAGAACTGCAGACACATTCATCACCTTCAAAACTACCATTAGAAAACATCTTATCTCCCTGATACACCCGTCAACTAACTACACGAATACCACCTGGTGGTTCACACTTACACTCACTTACTCATTTGACCATAAACAGAAATATTAATCTCATTCTTAAATAATGAATCCTGTGATACTCCAATACTGAAACTATGTACTGTGCCAAAACAAAAGCATTCACATTGCTAAACTCACAAACTAGTATTTAGTCATTTAGCCATAATACCAACTTACCTCATAATTTGTAATATTTTACAATTAAGAATAAAACTAAGTCTGCCCGAAATGCCTAGCCATGCTAAGCGTTCTAGTGGTACACTCTGTAATCACTATTTTACAACATGTAAACCACACAATAACCAAATTTCTGTAAAATCAACATTGTAATCCTTATAGAGAATAAACTTTGAATTTGAATTTGAATTTGCCAGGTTGGGCCAGATGTACAGTTCCATAACGTTCGAATACATTTCGAATATCTACCTCATCAGCCTCAAAAGGCACGTTGCGGAGCTTAACCCCGAATAATGTCGTGATACATCCGTCAACTTGACCCTCACTGCGGTGTTACGTTAATGCTGACATCTTGGTAACGATCAACCAAAGCCTCGTATACTTGAGCAGTTAGCACTTTCACGAAAATTCTATATACACCATTCAGTGCCACTCCATTATAAATCCTCGTCTTGATACCGTATGTCTCTCTTATAATTTTGGGCAATAAACATCGACTGACGTAGGTGTTAAAGCCCACTAATGAGTTCAATGCCCACAGTATTCACTCTCCTGTGCACACCTGGCGCCATGTTGTTGATGAGTAGCTCGTCTGGGAAACAGTAGAGGGGTGCAAAGCACGACCGCACTCTACCTCATCCAGGCAGCGAATGCACAACACCTCGTACCACTGCTGTCAGGTTACTGAGGAGCGTCAGACAAGGGGGTCTACATGGCCCAAGAGCAATGCAGACAATGAATGGATTTAAATTAGATAAGTTTAGATTTGAAAGGACATGGGAAAGTATTGGTTTGGAAATAGGGTAGTTGATGAGTGGAACAGTCTCCCTAGTTGGGTTATGAGGCTGGGATTTTGGGTAGTTCAAATTAGGTTGGATAAATACATGAGTGGGAGGGGTTGGATTGAGTGGGACTTTCACATCAGAGTGATTTTTGGGGTAGCATTAAAAATTGGGTTGGGCAAATGTTTTGTTAGGGGGATGAATTGTAAAGGACCTGCCTAGTATGGGCCAACAGGCCTGCTGAAGTGTTCCTCCTTTCTTATGTTCTTATGTTTACATATTAAATTTTGACCCTGGTATGAGTGTTATCTGTACGTTATCAGTGCTCTCAAGAAAATTCGAAAAATTATGGAAATGAGTTATTCATACAAAAAAATAGTTTATTTTTTTTTTTTTTGCCGGTATTCCCCCGGGCCCCGGGGTTTCTTTTCCAAGTAGTGGTGCCCCGGCCTTGGTCCCTATCTGGGAGTGTACAAGTACCTCCTCATCTTTGGGACCAAGTGTCCCAGGCCTAGCCACATTCCTTAACTCTTGGGAAACACAATGGTACCAGAATCAATGTTTCTACGAGTTTTCTACAAAAAATTATAGTCATTTATATTAGGTATGGAGGCGGCGATGTAGGTAGCGCGTCTGTTCTCAACCCCTGTATTTTTTGGAATTTTTTCCTTTTTTTTATCGCTTTTTCTTTGCATTATTCTTTCTAATATAATAATTGATTATTTGGATCATATAGAGTAGGGTGGAGCTTATCAATAGACGTCTAAACCTATCAGGAAGCACCTGAGTACACTCGGCAGTGCTCCCTCTCCAGAATAACAAAGGCACCAATACCGTGCCTGGGAACCGGAACGGTAACAAATAACCCGCACATAAAAGAGAGAGTTACGACGGACGTTTCGGTCCGACTTGGACCATTGCAAAGTCACATAACAGAGGTGGAGCGGACGGCTTATATAGGCAGGGATGAGGTGGAGGGTAGTAGTAGTAGTAGGTCGTAGTGTAGTAGTTAGTTAGTAGTAGAGTAGTCGTACACGAATTGTATTAATACCGACAGGATGAAAATGACACATGCACAACACCGGGCATCCCCCACGTAAGACGTTTCGCCATCCAGCCAGCCACTGGATGGCGACGAAAACGTCACAACAAAGACAACCAGACGCCGCCTCCTTATTTTCCCTTATTCCCACTTCTACCCCTACACCACTATACCTCTTCTTCTTCTATACAACTATGATGAAATTATGACACATGTGCAGGCGTCTGGTTGTCTTTGGTTGTGGACGTTTCGATCCAGTTGGCTGACTGGATGGCGAAGCGTCTACGATGGGGTTGCCCGGGTGTTGTGCATGTGTCACTTCATCTGTCGGTATTATATACACTTCTTGTCTATACTACTAATATACTTATACTACTCACCTTCTTTCTGCTTATATAGGCCGTTGTTCCACTCTGTTAGTAGCATGTCAGTAAAAGACAAGAAGTTCTGCCACTACATGTGGCGTGAGGGACACACCATCCGTTCAGCCCACGCTGTGCTCAACACAACCATCGTGCTTAAACTGTAAGAGTAACGACCCCCATACACTGGCAGCCAAAAATGTCCTACACGAAAGGATTATTGTGAAGAAAACACAAGAAGCAGCAAAGAAAAAAAACCTACTAGCAAACACCACCAAGTATGCAGCATTGCAAAGATCCAAGCTAACACTACAAAATACTTCATGCTACTATCAGCCGCCTCCCCCTCCATCACTCCTCCCAACTTGTGATTCGTAAACCAAGATCCACTACTGTCTACTATCGCCACATGCAAATATGGCTGTACCTGGATCTTTTTAACTCTACCATCAACGAGTTATTTTGCACTCAATAATATGCCATCATTTATATTCCCAGCATCTCCACCTTCGGAAGAAATACTCAAAATTTACAAGGACCTTAATCAACACTTCTGCCTTCAGCGCTCAACACCTAGTGACGTCACTCCAAAACAAGGCCTCCTATTCGTCGATCGCCTCCTGCTCGACGATTGGCTTCGTCGTGGCGGCGTACCTCCTTTCACCTCCACCCACACTATCATATGGACCATCAGAAGCCACGATTCGCCCAAGTCTTCTACACACTCTCTAGCGGAGGACCAACATGTGAAAGCATTCAATGCGGCTACACCAACAAAAGACCTCTCCAGCTATCTCTCGACATATTAATTATAGAAGGACCAACATCAAGATCAATACCTGCACTGGACAGATATTCACTTTTTATACCACTCCTGACCAAGAACCAAACATGGATGTCGACACTTTGTACAAGAAATTTTTTTTTTTTTTTTTTTATTTATTTAAAACCAATACAGTTTAACATAAAAATAAAAAACCGTATGGAACTATCAAATAACTGACAAACGGATTGTACCTACATGCTCGCAAGATGTTACAACAACAACTTACCTCAAGAACATAACTAAAAACAAAATAACATGTCACAGGTTCATGAATTTACATACAAAACCTTGCATATATATAAAGTGTACATATAATGACATCTTGACACAGGTCAATTCACTTGAAATAAAATATAAAAAGAATTTATATCTGTAAATCCATCCTTCACATTAATCTTACAATCAAAACCTACATCAATAATCTTATCGAAATTTACATTACTTATCCCTAACATTACAGCTGAACATATCCCGACATACAAATAAACAGCAAAGATAACAGCTTAGAACACAATAATTGAAGCTCTACCACAGTTCCAATAAACCCATATACCAAAATTTCAGACACAAATGGCCTACGTCACTAAACCTGTTAGATATGTTCTGTATACCATACAGACTAAAACTTAACATCAAGAACTTGCTTGACACCAAACCGGTATCAGGGTACAGACATAATTATAAACTTTAAAAAGAATCAATCATACCATATATAATTCTTACACATGTCGGACCCATGGACAAAGGCTCAAATACAATAGAAAAAAGAATATTTATATCTTTACAATACACACCCACACACCCACACCCCATCCACACACACACCCACACATAACACACTAAAAAAATTTGCAACAAATCACATTATCCCCAGATGCACTGTATGCACATGCAAAACAGTATTAT
Source organism: Cherax quadricarinatus (assembly GCF_026875155.1). Lineage (NCBI taxonomy): Eukaryota > Metazoa > Arthropoda > Malacostraca > Decapoda > Parastacidae > Cherax > Cherax quadricarinatus. The sequence continues at coordinate 3,800,708 of NC_069497.1, forward strand.
AAGTATCATCTCATCGTCAAAAACCCAGCAGTAACATAATACAAACTTAAAAACACACTTATGTCCGAAGAATTATTTCTCAAGAATCATGGTTATTACAGGACAAAAACACATCATATTATACCTCCAAAATTACTATATTATACTACATTCTGAAAAGTGTTATATCTACCATAACGAGCTTGAGCTCTAACATCACACTTGGCTGCATAAAGTCCCAAAGAAAAACAGGAAAATTCCAAACCCACATTCACAACACTCTCACGACCCCCCACCCCCGGAGGGGAGCCCGTGTTGCCCCTGACTTCCCTCCAACCTTGAAAACCCCTTCCACTCACCATTTCCCATCAAGATTTATGAGAATCCCTAACGTTGCATTTTCTATACCCCTCTGAGAAAAGCCTGAATCCACCTCTCCCCCATACAAATCTCTGTTACGACACCTCGTTACGGTTTAGAACTTACCGCAAGAACCTTCTTCTTCCTCTCTATCCCTCTCCCCTCATCACCCACGACATATATATCATTATCTACCATGCTATAATCTAAGCTCTTATGACACCCTCATTCTAACCCACCATATCTAGACTTTAGAGCACGCAAAAACGGAAACCCCCCGGCCCCCCCCCTCCTGTACCAACCTCCTTAACCAGCCAACCTGACCTCTCTAGCCCTTACAAAAGTAAACTACTTGGAACGCACAGTCTCCATCCCTCCACAAGATACCACACCCCCACCCTTACAACCTGTCTGGTTCGAAATATATCACCAGACGGAAGGCATCCCATGCAGAAAACGATAAACATCCCTCACCTGCGCCGAGGTTTTTAACTTTCAATTTACTAAATCTAAACCAAATACTCTTCCACGCATTACATGGGGAACAAAAACTCTCCACTGGGACAACGCACACTACCTACAAGTAACCTACACAAAACCATTATACGAACCTTTCTCAGTTCCCTAACCAAACATCACAGCTCCTTCAAAACGATTTCACATTCCTCAACTCCATTCCGCGATACCACATACCCAGCCTGTCGTGTATCTTCCAAAAAGCCCCGCGGTCACCACCTCACGCAAACATTCCCATTTAAAAACACCATTTAGCCCTCGTCTCAAATCCAAAACCCCCATCCCACCCTGGTAAGGTAACATTTACAACTCCCTCTTAAAACCAATCACAACGTGAACCCCTAAAAATTTGTTACCCACCCGTTTAGTATCCCGGCAATCGTTGTCCCTGTAATTGGGAACACAGCTGCACATACCAAAACCTTATTTTCTATAGCATGTCACGACTTTCACCTCGCTTGTTATCAGAGTTAGGTGTCTGGGGTCTCAGAACACCTATCCGCCCCACGATCCTTTTCAATAAACCTACTGAATATTTCTCCCGGCGCGCAACCTGTCATCCCTATAAATAATACCACAAATCTTTAAGACACCTGCCCAATCTTTAACAAATTACATCTCCCACACCCCCACCAAGAACCCAACCCATGCACCTTGACTGCGCCCTCATTTACCTGCCATACCGTGGCCTTCAATAATTGCACCACTCGTCCACACTCCCATTGACATCCCTGCACGAATGAGAACAGTGGTGTCGTTCAACATATCCAATTAACCCCAGCCAGGCCCGCCACCCCACACTTCCCTCACATGGAGTACATAATCTACGGTCAACCATTCTAATAAAAGGGGTCTGGAAACACGCACAAACAAATTTGGGACATGGGGCATCCCTGTCTAAGGCCTTCTTCCATTGCAATTCCCTCCCATACACCCATTAATCTGTATCGCATTTTCGCCCTCTTGTACAACGTATTTACCCACTCGACTATTGCCTCCCAAAACCCTGTCTGCCTAAGTATAACCTGCAAAGCTCCCCTTTCCACTTCTAAAATAGGCCTCACTGCCAGTCTAGAAGCCAACCAAAGCTGCCCTCCACCCCCACCCTTAGCTTCACAAAAATTCTCAGTATCCCATGTCCTTCAATCATCGACCTTCTTGCAACCGAACTGAGATTTTGACACCCCTCTTCCAATTACACATTTGAACCTATTTACCTAAAACTTTGCAAACACCTTATAGTTGCACACATCCGTGATATGGCTCGGTACTCCCGCAGGTGGGGGGCTGCCCCTGACCTTCGGGACCAACACTTACAACTGCAGTTTCCTGCTTCTCCCCCCACTTACCCTTCTCCCTTCATAAATTAAATAACCTAACTATATATTCCTTTATCAACGCCCAATGTTGTAAATAAATTCACCGAGAGACGACCATCAATACGGGAGCTTTCCCCTTTCCTCATTCCCTTAACGCATTCTCTATTTCCTCTGCCGTAATCGTCCCATAAAGCTTTCGAGCATATTTCCTAAATTACACGTCACATACATACTACACCTTGTCAATGCCCCGTCACCCACCCCCCACTGTTCAGTACTTTCTCGTACCAAGCCCTGCATCGCACACATCCCCTTCGTGGTTGGTATCTCCTGCCCTACTTCTATAATGCCCAACATCTCGTACCTTAAACATGGTCTAGGCCGTCACACACCTGCCTTTGCTTTGTAGCCGCAAAAAACACACGTGACAGCATGTCGCCCAATGGCACTTCCTCACCCCTGCTGCATCTTCCAGCTTGAAACCTTTCATTTTGCAACAACCCTCAACCTCCCTTTATTTCAGCTCTTTCATCCATAGGGAAATTAATTCCCACCCACCCCTCCCATAGCAACCTCTTAACCTATCATCTAAATAGTTAGCCAGTCCATATTTTAAATTATTAATACGTTTTCCTTCTATCACATAAAACTCTTCTAATCCTTTCCTTTGCGGGACACTATCCCACCATGTCACACTGTCATCCACTCCCTGTTCTTCCACACTAAGCTCCCTCCATAGGACTGAAAAACCCCTCCAACCCCTCCTCATCACCTAAACACTTCTATTTAATTTCCAATAACTTCTATATATTTCCGCGAGCCTCCCCCACCCAACCTCCACCAACCATGCCTATGATCTGAATTGTAGCCTCAATGTACTGAAAGATTTCACCGTCACACCCTGAGAAAGGTACGTCACTCTTCTAAGTCTCGACAGCATAACCACTCCTAACAACGTTATTCAGTCTCCCACACCGCTCCCCCGAATGCATATCACGTAACCTAACATCCTTAATAAATCCCTAGAGGCCACAGACATATATCCAGCCCCTCTTGGGTCCACATCAGCCACCCTGATTACCTATTCCAGTCCCCACCAAACTATCGCCACCTCTGGCAGTGCAATAAGAAAAACCACAGCTCCTCACACACAAAATCATTTTACCTGTATGTTATTTTCTGCCGGCGCATAACACACGCACAAAAGGAACACACGCTTACCCATCCACCACCATCACACGCAACACCCTCCTCCTCTCCCTCGCTTCTCTGCCAAAACAAACGGGCTCGTCTCCCTTATTTAAAAATTCCCATCACCACCTTTTAGACAGGGAGATGGCAGGGTAACTACTCGAAATCCTGCCACTCCAACACCCTACCTCTTTGAAATTGTTGCTCTGCAGCAGGACACAACATCCCCTCTAGATTTATTCAGAAAATTACGAAACCAATCTCTCTTTAATACCGCTACATAACCATTAACATTACAGACATACACCTATGGCCTATTAAAGTTTCCACCCCTGCTTCCTCTCATCACTCTTTCAAACTCCAGAGCTGGTTTACGTTGACACCTTCAGAGTGCTCTCTTTCCCTCCCCCCTTCTTCCGGTTTTGCTCTATCATGGCTACCTCCACCTACACCACTACCTGCACACTTCACCTCAGTTGGTTTCCCAGGCCTTTGTGCAGGGCGTAGGTCGTCATCGTCTGATTGTAGCCGCCCTCTTTCTCGTGACAGTAATGTTACACATATTCTTGGTCAGATGTTACCTCTCGATGAACTCACTCACCTCCACCTGAGAATGGTTACTAATGAGTCAATGGTCGACTCCAAACCACCATCACGTCCAAATATTATCATGTCTCAGCCTTCTGGGAAGCGACGATTCTCCTATGACACCACGCTCAGATGTAACGTCCCTCTCTGGTGAGTGACAAACGTCTTCAACACCTCCACCAATTCCTCCTCAATCCAAGAATATTCTCTTGTACTAGTCTGCTCTCCTTTCCACAGGAGACGACAACCGATCATGGCAGTTGGGGGCGGGAACTCCAACTCACACCAGTCCAGTGTGCCCGATCCACTATCTCGCTCCACACAAACACCACGCCCTCCATTCCGATGTTTGTTCTCACCTGCCACCTTAGAAGCAGGGGCCTGCTGCGAGTCCACCTCAGGTCCAGGACACATGTCTTCGCTTGTACAGGTCGCCGCTATGTGATCATACTCACCACATAGGCGGCCATGTACGTCGTTGTCCTGGGTACATTACCATTACCTGCGTTCTGAAATCTTGTAGGTACCACATAGGATGGTATTTGGTGCCTCAAGTCATTTTGAGGTTTGAAAGAACCCTTGGGAAAAACCAGCATCGGCTCCTTGCCGCCCCACCTGTACATGTTGGAGCATAATGCACCGTCCCATAATTCTCAAAAACTTTCTTATATCTGCCTCGTCCGCTCAAAGGGAACGTTGCGTTAATTGATCCAGTTAAATACCGTAAACATCTATCATTCTTCCAGTGACAGCTGTGTGACGTTAAGCTCACGTCCTGGAAACTGTGATTAACGGATTCATAAACGTTTTGGCTGATGCAGTTTGACGAAAATTCGGTTGTCTCCGTTCAATGTCACCATACAAGTTCACATTCTTGTACTCCATAAGTCTCCGTAGATCGTTGGCAATAAGACTTTCGAGCCGAATGGTCGTTACGTTCCTTTAAGTAGCTCGATCGCTACAGTATTTAATTTTTTTCCCCTTCTTCTCAGGACTAACGCCATCTTGACGATCCACAGTGCACAAGTTGTTAGCCGAGGTGTGACCAGCACCCATTCACACACTGCAGCCAGGTAAACTGACAAGGGCGCTCGCCTACACACCGCGAGGGGTGCAGAGGCACTTACCGCACACTACCGTGATCAGGCATCGGAATGGTACAAGAAAATACTCGACAGTACAGTCAAGTTTACAAACCGTAATGGATTCCCCACTGCTCCACCACTACCTCTCCAGATGACTTTGACCAGTCTAGCAACCCAGCATTTCGACTAAGATTACAAGACTACAGGATCGTTTCCTATCCAAATAATGCACAAAACACATAAGGAATGCCTCCTCACGAAAAGAAACGAAAGTAAATCCAGACACACATATTAAAGACCACCTGACCAATCAAGGACGCTTCCTCCCTAGACACTCCTCCAGCTCTGCCAAGCCGCCAATCAACATCAAGATGCAGCAAATTTTTCGTCCAGCAAGTTGCAGTCAGGGCTGCAGAGCTCCTGTTTATCTACATCGTCTTTTGTTATCGTTATTGTGGCTTAGCAGTTGGGTCTAGTCCGGGACTCTTCTCTCTTTCGACGCAAGGACATTCTCTCACCGTCTTTCTTCGCACTGTCCCACTTGGCCCCTCCCCATCGTGGGGTCCTTACTGTGAGTCGATCTGATTGATCTGATCTGTTATAGTGAACTTTGTCAATGGTCCAAGTCGGACCCGAAACGTCGTCGTAAGCTTCTCTCTTTTATGTGCGGGTTATTTGTGTATACTCCCTCTCCAGATGGTGCCAGGTGAAATTACTTCATTATTACGCTTATATCAGCTTATATATCAACTCTACGGCTTATTTATATATCAGAATTGATCTAATATGATATAATAATCACTATAAATAACAAACAAACATGTTATATACTCTAGACTGAATAAAATAGGCCAAAATATAGCGAGAGTCCACCAGCAATATCTCGATATAAATGAGTTACTCCTCGTCTCCTCGCCATCCAGTGGCTGGCTGGATGGCGAAACGTCTACGGTGGGGATGCCCGGGTGTTGTGCATGTGTCATTTCATCCTGTCGGTATTATATACAATTCTTGTACTACTACTACTACTACTACTTCTACCACTACTACTACCTCCACCTCTTCCTGCCTATATATAGCCGTTCTGCTCCTCCTCTGTTAGTGTGACTTTGTCAATGGTCCAAGTCGGACCGAAACGTAAGCTTCTGTCTTTTATGTGCGGGTTATTTGTGTATTGTATTGTTTGGTCTGTGAGTGAGAGAAAACGGAGTTTTTAAGAGGATAACTGCACTACAACATCAGTTTACTAAGAAATACACCCAAACAAACGCGATTTTCGCGAAAAAATAAAAAAAAAATTTTGACGGTAGGCCGGCCGGCGTTCTAGGCCTATATCTCGGAAGTAACTTATTCACTTATTTCGCTTTACATCTCCATTATTAATGATTGTATTGAAATGATTTTCACAGACAATATAAAACAAAGTGTTTTAAATTTTAATGATAGATTTTTTGGAATATCTCAAATATTTTTGATTTTGTGGGGGGTAAAAGGCAGATATTTTGGTGAATGCCAAAAATTCTGTCAAATGTATTTTTTTACCATGATAATAAGATATATTAGATGAAATGGCATTGTAAAAACGTCGTGCTGGTTGTATTCTAACAGTTGGGAATGTCGGAAGTGCCACTCGTAGTGCCACTCGTAGTGCCACTCGTAGTGCCACTCGTAGTGCCACTCGTAGTGCCACTCGTAGTGCCACTCGTAGTGCTACTCGTAGTGCCACTCGTAGTGCCACTCGTAGTGCCACTCGTAGTACCACTCTTAGTGCTACTCGTAGTGCCACTCGTAGTGCTACTCGTAGTGCCACTCGTAGTGCTACTCGTAGTGCTACTCGTAGTGCCACTCGTAGTGCCACTCGTAGTGCTACTCGTAGTGCTACTCGTAGTGCTACTCGTAGTGCCCATCGTAGCGCCACTCGTAGTGCCACTCGTAGTGCCACTCGTAGTGCTACTCGTAGTGCCACTCGTAGTGCTACTCGTAGTGCCACTCGTAGTGCCACTCGTAGTGCCACTCGTAGTACCACTCGTAGTGCTACTCGTAGTGCCACTCGTAGTGCCACTCGTAGTGCTACTCGTAGTGCCACTCGTAGTGCCACTCGTAGCGCCACTCGTAGTGCAAATCGTAGTGCTACTCGTAGTGCCTGGCCCACTCGTAGTGCTACCCGTAGTGCCTCGTAGTGCTAAATCGTAGTGCCTTAGTGCTACTCCGTAGTGCCACTCGTAGTGCCACTCGTATGCCCAAATTTTTC
>NC_069497.1:3808496-3832557 GCF_026875155.1 Cherax quadricarinatus
CCAATTTACAATCTTCCCACCCAATCGACCATTAATCGTACCCTCGCCTTTGCACCCCCATAAAACGCCTAAAAACCCCCCCACTATTTCTTTCCCCAAACCCCCGACCCCTGGATGGCTTTCAATGCTTTTTCCGATCCACTCTATCATATCCCCTTCCCCAACGAGCGCCACCAAACCCCCCCCTCCCCCCCCCCCCTTTGCCTCCACGAAATCCCTAAGTAACCCATGCCCCTCCCCCATGACCTCCCTGGAAAAACCAAACTGAGTTTTGATACACCCCCTACCAACACTTGACCCATTTCCCAAAACTGCAAACTTTTTAAATCTGCGCTAAACAACGAGATGGGCCCGTAATCCCGAAGCATATGCTGCCCCTTACCCTTCGGTACCAATACAACGACACCCTTTGCCTGCTTCCACCCAGCTCACCTCTCTCCTTCATGCAATTTAATAACCAACCAAAAAATCCCCTCAATAGTTCCCAATGCTGCTGAAAAAAACCACCCGGGGAGTCCATAAATTCCCGGTCTTTGCCCTTTCGCATTCCATTTAAAGCCCCCCATATTTCCCCCTCATTTATTTCGCCACCCAGTGTTTCCCAACACTGTTACCAACTGACAAACCACACCCCCACACACCTGTTCTAAAACCCCATCCCTACCCCTCCGTTGCCAGTACTTCTCATACCACTTGTCAGAAAACGCCCCCATTCCTTCCGAGCTGTATGACCTGCCCCCCTGTACCCTCCTATCGTTTTCATAACCTCCAACCATGGAATAGCATTGCCTCTGTTTTTGTTTCTGCCTACGCAATACGCACGATGAAGGTCTACCCCCCAAACACCTCTTCCCCCCCCCCCCCTTACCCGCACCACTTGGAACCTCTCACCCCGTACCTCAGCAGCCTCCCCTTTAATTGCCATAATTTCATCCATTTGGGTAAGTGCCCGCCCCCCGCCCCTCCCCCCATAACAACACCGTAACATCCCCAAATAGTTTTCAAACCCAATTTTAAAGATTGATACTTTTCCCTTCCTTTACGTAATATTGCTTTTAATCCTTCTTTACCACACCATCCCACCACATCACCAAAATCCTCTACCCCTTTTAACTCGCACGTAACCCCCCACAGCGTTGCAAATCCCCCTATCCCCTCCCCATCACCTAACACACTTGTATTTAATTTTTTCCCTATCCCCTTAAAATCCTGCATGATCCCACGCCACCTCTGCTACTACCGCCCGTGGGTCCAAAAGCTACTTCTATTGTACGGAAAAACAACCAACCCCTTGGATATATACAGCCTACCAACCTAGCAGCTTTAAACCCCCGTCTTACAAAATGTGCTCACCTCCCAGCCCCCCTCCAACCGCATCCCGCAAATGAAAACCTCAAAAGATCTCGCAAGGCCGCCCACCGTCGCCGCCCCTTTTGGTTCCACTCGCTCTCCTAAAACGCGTTTTCCCTCGCCCCCAACGATGGGCCCCTGCAGGGAAACCCCGTAAGAAGAAAACTAGTCTTTTACTACAAAACCCTTTTTAAAACCCCACATCATTTTCCCTGGGCATACACACATACAAAAGATCCCCTGTCCCATCCACCACCCATCCACGCGCAAAACTCTTCCCCTCCTCCCCCCCCTCACTTCTTAGTAAAACAAACGGGGTTTCCTCCCGATCAATATACCCCCACCACCTTCAGACGGCAGATGGCAGAGTCCATGACCTGAAACCCCTCCACCTCGAGCACTCTTCCCTCCTTAAATTGTGTTCTTGCAGGAACACTACATCCACCCTATATTTAATACAGAAACATTCGAAACCATTCCTTTCACACTATTACACAGTCCATTTACGTTCACAGTCATACACCTAAGGCCTCTTTATAGTTTCCAACCCTTCCTCCTCTCTTCATTCATCCCGGGGCCTCCTGCCCCAGAGCCAGCACAAGGCTTCACACCATCAACCCCTCCCCCTTTTTTGCGATGCCTTTTAAACGTGACTGCTTCGACATTGCTCTTCCTTCCTCCCAGACCTCTGCGCCGGCGTTCAGGACATCATCTGAGTCTGACGCCGCTGCTCTCTTCCTCGTGATGCCCTCTACATCCATGTTATCTTCTGAGGTTTCCCTCACGATGAACCTCAACCTCCACCACGCCCCGTCCACAGCACACGGCGACAACTCTCTCTTATTAGTTGGCCCGTAAAACCCTGCTATGTTTTTTATCCTTTACTTTTCCTCTACAGCACCGCCGTGTCTCTCACCATTTTCAGGAACAACATCCTCTGCAGGCGGTGTCAATGTCCTTAACACCTCCTGAAGCTCTTCCTCTAGACCCTTTGCACCTCCTCCTGCACTTGCACTTCTGCACTTGTCCTTTGTGTAGTAACAATCCTTTTACATCACAGCCTTTACCTCACACATGCCATTCTCCTCTTTGAATCCTCCACCTCTTCACTCCACAAGCGCCCAGGCCCTTGTTTGCGCACTGGCTCTCAACAGCTATCACGCTGGTAACTGGGGCTTCACCCGTTTGCGCGGCGCCCTCCTCAGCTTCACGCACTCTGCCGCCATTATGGGCGTATGCCCCACATATTCTGCACGTACGTCTCTGTCCGGCATACGATACCATAACTTGCGTCCTGAAGTCCTCCAACACACGTAAGACGGTATGGGATGTCTCAGAGTCATCTTCAGGGAAAAGGTACCCTCCGGAAAGTCCCATGTTTAAGCACCTGTCCGTCCACTTGCCCTTTGTGCCAGATGTACGGTTCCATATGTCTCAAAAACACTCCTTACGTCAGCCTCATCTGCCTCAAATGGGACATTACGTATCTTAACCCACGTAAAAATGGCGAGATACGTCGATCAAACGCACCTTCACAGCTGGGGTAGCGTCAAGACTCACGTCTGGAACCTCGTCACCAAAAACTCATACACGGACTGGAATTCAGTTTGACGAAATTCTATAAGCCCCATTCAGGGCTACAAAACCCTACACCTCATCGTCCCCGGTGCCATAGTCTCCCTAATGATTGTCGGGAGTAAGACTTGCACTGAAGAGGGTGAAATCGCCCCACGAAGCAGCTCAATACCAATGGTATTTACGCGCCTCCTCACACCTCCAGCGCCATGTTGAAACAAGGAGCTCGCCTGTACAGCAGAGGGGTGCAGCGGCACAACCTCACTCGACCGTGGTCAGGCAGCGAATGAGGGACGGAATTGATGGTTTGTGAGAATGTTTGAGATTTTTATTGCAGAGCAACAGGGGATAAAATCAAAGTGAAACGGTTGTGAGGGTAGTGAAAGGTCGAAAAGGGGAAAAAAATATGCAAGGTAGCCGTGTAACCCAACGTATGATTTTTTTTTTTATTTTTATTTAAAAGTGACATCAGTACAAGATATAAATAGAATAAAAGAACACAGATTATTAACCGTTTGAAAATACAATGACCTACCATCAACCCCATAGCAATACCACAAGTGTTTACGATTCATATTGTATTAAATTATATATACCAATCACCGAACAATTACACGAACAAGGAAACACCTGCTCAGAAAAAACATCAACAAATTCTAAACCTACAAATCATGCCTGAGTTAATTACAGTTACAGTAAAACACCACCCTTGCACAAAGTATCACAGATGATATGATGCCAGCATACGAAGGATAAAATTATACATTACAATAATTAAACAAAGGCTAAACCTAACCCTACAATAAATTACAAAGACCATAGCCACATAATACTTCCTTCCCGCAAATAGCAGTAACTCTTAACTAATAAAAGCGAGAGAGCTCCAGCACCGAACAAAAAAAAATTAAGCAAAAACCAAAAACTCAAAAAATTTATGTCTGTGTCCACATAAATCCCCCACAATTCTGTACAATTAGAGCCCTTGCACAAAGTTGCACAGTAAATATTATTTAACGACATACAAAAATTAAATATACAGAACATTAATTTAAACATTATCAAACCTAAGCCTACAATAAACTTTACATTGAATACATCATAACAATGAAACTCCCCACGATAAACACTGGGCAGAAACACCCTCAAGTAAAAGACATAACATTATATACGCAAGTACAACCCATACAACTAACAAAATCCTAACATAAGGTATCAAAACGTCAGTTTACAGGTACATAAAAACCTTAGCTCCCTATTTGAAACACAAGAACATCATTGCTGAATTTTTTTTTTTTTTTTTTTTTTTTTTTGTGATATAAACCGTCTAAAAGATAATATATAACAATAATTCGCATATAATTATAATTCTGCGTTGCCTAAAGACTCGCGCACTTACTTCTTGCCGGCACATACTACCCCCCCCCCCCCCCCCCCTTTTTTCTCTATTAACATGTTATTATACTGAGCGTTATCATGGGAATAACAATTCCTCATCACATACAGTAGTCATACTTAAAAATATTGACAACAAGTTCGTACATGTTCCATCCTTGTTTTTTCCCCAAAAACACCATTGAACAAAACTCAGTTTACAAATCTCATCATAGAAACCCCATTAAGGGCATCACAACAATAAAATGTAGCCCCAACTCCTAACCTAATAACCTCACTATCCATTTTAATTCATATATCATTACATAACATGATTAGGTACATTAGAAAAAGGTGTCATTTATATTGATTATAAAATTGACTAAACCTAAAGAAACATGATTTCATATATAAAACATAAGCAGAAAATTTTTTTTCGCACAAAACAACTGTGCAGGGTCACAGCACCTTCCACAAACATAAGTTATACAACGATCATGTTATCTTGTTGCTTATCTTAACATCATTCTCTCTAAATAAACCAATCCCAGGTTTTAGTCATCATGGTTTTTTAAGAGTTTATCCTGTAGCATGAACATAACGCAAGATTCCAAATCCTCAATCATCACCCATTCCACTCTATTCAAAACCCTCACCACCATCCACACTACAAGAAGCCTAAAACCAAACCCCACCCTCATGTATCCCCCCGGTAGGAGGACCAACCTTTGCCCGCCCCCCCTGGGTTCATGAGGAAAGGCCCCCCACAGTGAGATCGCGGTTAACCCTCCAAAAGCCTGAACTACCCACCTCCCACCATAGACTTGCCTATTCCTACACATAAGTTCTATAAAATCTCGCATGCTCGCTTTTATCCTCAACTCTCCCCTAACCTCCTCATCCCCCAAGATTACATGTAATAACCGTCCATAACATACATTAAGGCTCTACCCACATCACCCGGCAACCCCAGTTTTACAATCCAACATTAAGGCCAGTAGGAAATGGCCATTGTCCCCCCCGCCCCCCCCAAAATATCTGATAACTCTCACCATCCATAACCCTCACCCCCTCCAAAGAGGGACAAAAGATACCGGCATGAAAGGCCGTTTCGATGTCCCTCACAATGCAAGCATGAGTCCTCTTTCACAAGGACCCATTTTATATAACACAATCCCTAAGGCCAATATTCCCATCATGAAACGATATACTAACTACTCTCGTACCCTCGCTGGTATTCTAAGCAACCAAACTTCCCCATATGCTTACCAGTTCATATGTTGTATATACAAGCAAGTCCTGTAAGACACCCTAGCCTACCCCCACAGCACCCACCATTCCCGTTGACCTTTAACGTGGACACCTGTTTAACCATGTAATAAAACCCCTCAACATATCCTCACATACCTCAAATCCCTTTCCACACCACCATCTTCGTGCATCCCTCCATCCCCTACCTACCCACTCCTCTATTCCCTCCCCCCAGTCCCGAATAAATCTTTAGTTTAATATATAAAAGCCATTACTCTATGACCCAATGACATCAGGGCCAAGAACCCCCACGTCTCCCCTCCGTCATCAACCACGTCCTGCTCAACCATGCTCTCCCAAACCCCCACACATACCTAGAACCTTCCTCTGGATTCTGCAATATCCTCTGCTCTTAAAGGAACACCTCAGCCACTCCCCACAACCCTTACTATACACCAGAGAGTTTGAACCACTAAAACTCTCTGCTGTAATGTGTACATCCTAGCCCTTAAGCCTCCTAGCCTACCCAAAAACCTCTCGTAACTAATTCCGAATTTATCTTCCAACTTTCCCTGCTCTTTCCGCCATGTACCATATTCCACAAACCTTAGAATTCTGTCCACACTGACCATCCCCAACCCCCTCCACCCAACTACCCCTTCCATCCCACCCAATCCTCCCCACCTCTAATAGTCTCGAACTTCATTAAATTAAACTCTCATACCCGTGGCGTCCCCAAAAAATCTGAAGATTCCACCAACTTTTCCTTAGATCTTCCCTCATGCCGTACCACACGGTAGTATCATCTACGACCCCACAACCCCCCCCTCCCCACCCCCCCTACTCCCATGTTCAATCATCACCTCATCCACCAGCCCATAAAAATGGATTCTGTATACGCAGGCAAAAAACAATAACTGAGAGAGTGGACAGCCCTGCACAAACCTCTCTCCATCAGAACTGGGTCCCCCAACTTACCATTAACCCTGTACCCAAATAACTGCTTCCCTCATACAAGGTTTGCACCCATCTCAAACCACCTTCCTGGCCCCAAACCCAGCAGTTCAAAACTAACTTTTAAGAAATCCCTTATTCACACAATCATACCCATTAGCCCAATCTAATCCAAGTAATCCCCCCTCCGGTGCAGTCCTCAATAAAATCCCAATTTGACTATGCCGTTCCCTCATACTTCTTCCCGAATGCCAAACTGTCCCCCATGTACCACTGATCCTAAACCTTCTTCAGTCTATTGCCCAGAATTTAGCATAAATTTTATAATCTGCACACATTAAGGATATTGCTCTATAATCATTCAATACTTTCCCATCCTTCATCATTCGGCACCAACACAACGATCCCTGTTTTCTGGGTCTTCCCCATCCTCCCACTGCTCCACATATGATTCAATACTTCCACAACCCATACCTAATGCAATTCCCAATAAACTCTATAAAAATCATTCGGTATTCCATCAATGCCCGGCGTCTTACCCTGACTCATCCCGTAAACCGCCTCCCCCACCTCCTCCTCACTAATAACTACCCTCAAGCATTTCCTGTTCCTCTTTCCCAATACAATAGTATTCTGCATAAAACCCCCAAAAACCTCCTCACTGACAACTTCCTTTCCTCCTCCATTTCTCCCTAAACCAAAAATCAGCATAACCACTAATACATCTGTATCAGTAAGACCTTGACCCACCACATAACCCCCCCCCCCCCATCAGCGACCACTAGATGCGCTATGGTAGTCACCATCTGCCTTTCCCTAAATTTTTCAGGACATAACCTGATGGTCGATCACCCTTTAACACCTCCTCTAATCCTGCCCTAACTCTAATCGCGTTAAACCTTTCATTATGTAATCCTTCAATCCTACTCCTTAAGCCATCCACCTCACCTCGCACATCTTCCCTTCCCCCCCCCGTCCATAAACAGCATTCAACTGTCCCTCCAGGTAGTTTTGCAAACCATATCTCCACCTTGCCTGTTCCTTTCCACGTATCCTAAAAAACTCTGCTATTGCTGTCTTTGCTCGCATCCCCCACCAGTCAAGCAAATCCATCCCACCATCCCTACCCTCCCAGCAATTTTCTCCACCATTCCTCAAAGGATGAGCCTTCACCCCCCTCCTGAAAGAAGCCTCACATTCAATTTCCAATACCCAGCATATATGCGAACTATACCATCCACCCCGCAGATCAGCTATCACCACCCTATGATCCGAAAAACCGACATCAAAAGCCCTACACCTCTCCACACCAATCCCCTGCATCACAATATATCCTATCTAACCTCGCCCCATAATTCCCACGATATAAACTTTTGCTCCACCCCATACTCCCCCCTGCCCAAACCACATCTACAACACCTACATCCTAAACACTCCCGTAGTGCACCCAAAACACATCCTCCCCCCTCGGCGTCACATCCCCATACCTAATCACACAGTTCCAATCACCTCCAATTACAGTTATGGAAGGTAAAACCCCCAAATAATACATCAAAACATCACGTACAAAAACAACTTTAACTCTAACATTGTTACATGCTGGCATATATACACCCAAAGAAACATACTCTCCTCACCCCCAGGCCATCTACCCTTACAACCCTCCCCCCTCCCCCTCCTCCCAACCCATGACACGCAATGGGCTGGTCTCCTTTACAGCTACTGCTACCCCTCCTTTTTAAATTTCAAAGCATTACTGACAAACATTTTATAACCCCTCAAACTCAATTCACTCCCTAACCTATGGTTATGCTCCTGCAAAAAACATACATCCACATCAAACCTTCGTAAAAACCCCTCTAACCAAACCCTTTTTACCTCGATTTAAGCCCATTGACATTTATTGTGACACACTTGAATTTGCTAGAAGATGGGGGGCTTACCCCTATGCCGCTGTATCTTACTTCACTTCACCTTTCTCAGTACCTGTACCATTTTTATCCTTTTTTCAACCTGGCCTCCAGCCCCTCCTTGCCCCCCCCCACTGATCTTCCCCCGTACAACCCCCCTCCCCTGCCTACCTTTTCCCTACAACTACCCATACTTCTTCCCGGGTCTCTGCCCAGGTGTTAAAACCTCATCGAGGTCAAAAGCACCCGCAGCCCCTTTTTTTCGTGAGCTCTCTCACTCACACACAAAATCTACTTCCTGCACGTCCTCCTGATGGATTTTCCACCACCACTTCCATGCCCTCTCTGGCATTCCTCGAATCCTTCACCTGTTCCTGCTGCTCAACCATCAGCTGTATCTCACTTGACTTCTCAGGACCATCCCCCCCGGGCCACCGTCTCGTCGAAAAAACTCCTTCAGCACCGCATCCAGCAACTTCTCCTGGGTAGACTCTTCCACGTCCACCCTTCCCTCAGGCGATGGGGGCCCCTCCCCTGTCCCCCTCTGGGATGGTAACACAGGTACCGACCGTCGATACTTCCCGTTCTACCTCTTCACTTCCCTCGACCACTCGTCACTGGTTTCCACCTCTCCCAACTCAGGCATCAACTCACATGGTCTCTGCTCCACTGCCAACGTACCAGGAGCCCTGGAGGCTGCCTTCTAGACAGTGAGCTGCCATATGATCATATGAGCCACAAAGTCGACAGGGCTTTCTCTGGCCGGCATAGTGTACAAAAACCTGCGTCCTGGACTCCACCAAAATGACGTAGGACGGTTAAAAGGCCTAGCCAACGTCATTTTGAGGGTATAAGAGCCCTCAGGTCGTCCCTTATATGGCCTTCTGTCCATACTCCCATCGTTGCCGAATGAACTTTACCGAATTGTTGAATACCTCCTGTATACTATACGCCGTCGCCTCAAGGGACTTTCCGACCTTCACCCACGATAGTACCTGGTACGTCAGCAAAACGACGTCCACTCCCGAGTTCCACCGCACTTCCTCTCCTGAACTTTCAACAAGTCTGTCGAGGCCGGTACATTCAGTTTTGGGAATACCCGGGTCACCCCTTTCAAGGCAACCCCATTTATTTTCCTCGTTGGGGACACCTAGGCGTCCCTGATATAGAGGTAAAATGTTTTCATCGTTTCCAGTAAGCGTGCCCGTCCCAGCTGTATACAAAAGTTTTAAATCCGTTTCCCACTGGGGTTACGAATTTTGTCTTCAAGTTGCAAAAGGGTCACCCCCAAGGGGGCGGGTGTAGCTTGCTGGCCTCCTCTCTCCCCGGAGGTCGAGAGACAAATGTAGTATGAGGGGGGGTTATTTGGAAAGTTTTAGAAGTTGGATACCGCTAAGTAAGAGAATTAGAATGGTTTTCAGGGGGATTCTGGTTTCCCAAAGGAGGTGTTATAGTATGGGGTTTTGGAAGAGGCTTTTGTCATTTTTTTGTGGTGACGTTGAAACGGCGTTTCATGTGGTCTTTTTTTGTACCTCCTTGGGGGGGGTGAGATCTTGGGGGATGGGTGGGGGTTATCAGATGTTGGGGGGGGGTCGTTTCCGTTTAAGGGCTTTTAGGTTGGGAAAAGGGGGTGTAGGGATGTTGGGGGCAAATAATGTTAATGTGGTTATCTGGGAAAAATTTCAGGGGAATAGGGGTTAAGGGGGAAAGGGGTAAAAGGTTTGGGGCCAAATTGGGGAGAAGGGGGGAAAAAGGGAGGGGGGGGAAAAATTTTGGAAGGGGGGGAAGGGGGGAGGCGGGGTCCCTAAAATGGACAAAGGAGGGGTTCCTTTGGGGGATGAAAAGGGGGGGGGGGTTGGGGTTTATCGGGAACTTTGTATGTGAAAGAGGAAGGAGTGAAAATTTAGGTATAGAGGGGTTAAGCCATGTTTACGAGAATGTTTGCCCTAGTGAATAAAAGTGGGTTTCCAGGGTTACTTTTCTAAGCCTGATGGTTATTTTTACTGGGTTTAAAATTTCCTTGAAAGCCAGGGAAACCCAGCCCTTAGGATCTCTTTTTTTGTAATTAGATTGGGGCCCTTGGTTTTCAACACAAAATTTTTTTGGATACGTTCGTTTCTTTTTGGGCGGGACATTACAGCAGCCTTATTTTTTATAACTAATCTAGTTTTATTTTTTGTCTGGGTTCTTTAAATAATTTACAAGGGCCCATATTGTACCGCTAAGTGGGAAGTGGTGTTTTTTCTTTCATTTTTAGTGTGAACTTCACTATATGCAAGGTTTTTAATGTTTGTAATTTAAGGTTTAAAATTAATTTTGATACATATCGGGGTGTATATTCTTTTACTTTTTTCAGTGTAGGTGTATAGAAAAGAATGTTTCATATCTGTTTGATCTGTAAATTTTGGTTTTTGTCTTTTCATCACTCCCAAATTTTAGGTTTTGATGAGGGCAGGGTAGACCCTTTATTTGGATAATTCAATGTATGTTTTTTAGAAGGTGACTGTTCATACGGGGAGGGGGGGTAGAAGTGTCAGCTGGTCTGCATGGCAATAAGTTATTATAAAAAAGGAGGGTTTATGGTTAGTATATGGTTGTGGGGTTATGATATGGTTAATATGGCCTTGACTATGGTGTTTTTAAAAAGTACCGGGGTTGTGTAAAAGAGTTTTTTTTATATTAGTATGGTTTTTAATTTTTTTACTATAATCATTATTGTTTTTGCTCTGTTTATAAAATTTTGTATTGTAAGGATGTGGAAGGTTGGGTTTTTTTAATATTGTGGTGTATGTGTTAGGTCTGGGGCTCTGTTTAGCCAAGTACTTGTGACATGCAAATAAACTATAGTATTTTTTTGTAACCGATCTGAGTTGTATATTAATTTTAAATTTTAAAATATGTATGTGTGTTTTTTGTATATGTGTATATTAGAGGTATATTAAATATATGTTATATAATGTTTTGATGTATTTGCATCAATATAGATTTTTATAAAGTTACAGTGGGTGTGGTTGGTTTTTTTTGACTAGTTTTGTAATGGGTGTTTTCATTCGTCCTCACCCCCCGGGGAGAGAGGACGACGCCTAGTAGCTACACCTGCCCTTGGTGGTGATTTTTGCAACTGAAGACAAAAGGGGCCCCGTGAGGGGGGACAGCAAATTTTTTTTTTTTTTTTAATTTTATTAAATGATTTACCAAACACAAATTCATTAACATAATAAATTTATATAAATTGACGATATTTTTAATCATCAGCAATTTCCATCCATTCCAAAAGTGTTCAACTTATCCCTAAGAACAGTTTAAATCACAAACAAAATCCAAATTTTGCACATTTTATAGGATAAAATTTGGGTTTTAACTCAGGGTAATGTCACGTATTTTATCCCTTAATACTTTGGTGACCACAGACAAATTGAACAGTAACAGGGAAGGGAAAAACATGCAAAAATTACAATACATATACATCTAGCTTTAATATATATACATATATAATACATTATATATATATATATATATATATTATAAAAATTTTATACTATACACTATAATATTATTATACACACATAACACTTACATACTATATAATACCACACATACACACATATAAATACACTATATAGCACGTTCATACCCCCAAAATATCTGAACCCCATAACAAGTAAAAAACAAAACAAGAAAACTATGACTCAAGAAAAAACGAGTCTTTACACAAAGGAAGCATCAAAAATTAACAAAAAAAACACAAATTTAAAACACTGTTTGTATACACTGTACGTGGACATTGAGGGGAAAAAACGACATACTTTCTGCTGCTATCATCGGGGGACCCCCAGGGTGTCCCCCCCGGGGTTTTTGGTGTTCCTTTAAAAGGGGATGACCAGAGTTTTCCCCTAAAATAAATCATACCGGGTCTACGCAGACTTGTTAAAGAGATCAGGAGAGGAAGGTGACAGTGAACTCGGCGTGGGGTTGTTCTGTGATGTATCCAGGTACTATAGTGGGTGAGGTGAAAAAAGTCCCTTTCGAGGCGAGGGCGTATAGTATACAGGAGGTATTCCAAAACTACGGAAAAGTCCATTCGGCAACGATGGGAGAAATGGAAGAGGGGCCATATAAGGGGAAGACCTGAGGGCTCTTAAACCCTAAAAATGCTTTGGCTAGGCCTATACCGTCCTAGTCATGTGGTGGATCCGGGGACGCAAGTTTTGCACTATCCCGGCCAGAGAAAGACTGTGACTATTAGCTCTATAACTTTTGGCAGCCAGGCCTAAAGGCACCTCCCAGGGCTCCGGGACGTTGGCAGTGGAGCAGAGACCATGTGAGTTGATGCCTGAGTTGGTAAGGGGAAGCAGTGACGAGGGGTAGATGGATGAGAATTTAGAAGGGGAAGTACGACGGTTGGTACTGTGTTACCCCCCCGGGGTGACAGGGGAGGGGCCCCCATCCCCTGAGGGGGGGGTGGACGTGGAAGAGTTACCCAGGAGAAGTTGCGGGAAAAAGCGGTTCTGCGGGATTTTTTCGACGAGAATGGCCGGGGAGGATGGTCCGAGAAGTAAAGTGGTACAGTGTGGTTGAGCAGCGGGGCGGGTAAAGGGTCCGAGGAATGACAGAGAGGACATGGAAGTGGTGGTGGAAGTCCATCGGAGAGTGAGGACGTAGATTTTGTGTTTTGAGTGAGAGCTCACGAAAAAAAAACTGGGGGTGCTTTTGACCTCGATGGGGTTTTAACCCCTGGGGCAGAGCCCCGGGAAGAATCATGGGGGGTTTGAGGGGAAAAGGAAAGCGGGGGAGGGGGTTTTTCCCGGGGGAAGATCATGGGGGGGGAAGGAGGGGCTGGGGGGACAGGTTAGAAAAAAGGATAAAAAGGGTACGGTACTGAAAAAGGTGAAGGGTAAGATAAGAGGCATGGGGGTAACCCCCCTCTTCTGGCAATTTCAAGTGTGTACAATAAATTCAATGGGCTTAAATCGGGAAAAAAGGGTTTGGTTAGAGTGGTTTTTACGAAGGTTTGATTGGATGTATTTTTTTTTGCGGGAGAAAAACCATGGGTTAGGAGTGAATGAGTTTGGGGGGGGTTTATAAATTTTTGTCAGTAAATCTTTGCAATTAAAAGGGGGGGGAGCAGTAGCTGTAAAGGAGACCACCCTTGCGTGTCATGGGTTGGGGGAGGGGGGAGGGGGGGAGGGTTGAAAGGGTAGATGGGCATTGGGGGGTGGGGAAGTATGTTTATTGGGTTATATATCCGCTGTAAAAATGTTAGGTCAAATTTGATTTTGTACGTGTTTTTTTGATGTATTATTGGGTTTACCTTCATAACTGCCCTTTGGGGGTGACGGGAAAATGTGGATTAGGTATGGTGTGGTCGCGAGGGGAGCAGGGTGTTTTGGGCCTAAGGGATGTTTAAGGGATGTAGGAGTTGTGATTGGTGGGTGGGGGGGGAGTATGGGGTGGCACACGTTCATTCGTGGGAATTAGGGGCGAGGTTAATAGGATAATTGATGCGGGGGGAGGTGTGGAGAGAGTGAGGGCTTTTGATGGGGTTTTTTCGGATCACAGGGCGGTGGGGTGATTGCGGGTGGGGTTATATCATATAGCGGGTATTGGAAATTGATGTGGGTTTTCTGCAGGGGGGGGGATAAGCTCACCTTTGGGGAAATGGTGGGAATTCTGGGAGGGTGGGATGGTGGGATGGATTTCTGCGGGTGGGAGAGCGGGAAAAGACAGGTATAGCAGAGTTTTTTGGATACGTGGAAAAGGGAACAGGAAAGGGGTGGAGTTGGGTTTGCCAAAACTACCGGAGGGACAGCTGAATGCTGTTTACGAGGGGGGGGGGAAGGGGAAATGTGAGAGGTGGGGGTGGAGGTTAAAGGAGTAGGATGAAGGATTGCATAATGAAAGGTTTAACGCGATTAAGTTGGGGCAGGATTGAGGAGGTGTTAAAGGGTTCGACTCAGGTTATGTTGAGAAAATTTAGGGAAGGCAGATGGTGACCCATAGCGCATCTGTGGTCGCTGAGGGGGGGGGGAGGTAGTGGGGGGTAAAGGTTTACTGATACAGATAATTTTGTGGTTTGTGTTTATTGGTTTGGGGAGAAATGGAGGAGGAAAAAGGGAAGTTGTCGTGAGGGGGGTATTTGGGGTTTGCAAATACTATTGTATTGGGAAAAGAGGAAGGGAAAATGCTGGGGGTAGTATTATGAGGGGGAGGTGGGGGAGGGGGTTTTTAGGGGATGAGTAGGGTAAGACCCCCGGGCATTGATGGAAACCGAATGATTTTTTTAGGTTTTTTGGGAATGTTTTTGGTATGGGTTAGGGGAAAGTCTTGAATCTATGTGGGCGTGGGGGGAGGGGGAAAACCCAAAAACGGGGATGTTGTTTTGGTGCCAAAGAGAAGGGAGGGGAAAGATTAAAATGATTATAGAGAAATTTTCTTAATGTGTGCAGATTATAAAATTTATGCTAAAATTTGGGCAATAGACGAAAAAGGGTTTTAGGATCAGGGGTAATGGGGGAATTTTGGGTTCCCCCGGGGAAGAAGTATGAGGGAGGCTATTTAAAAAGGGGTTTTTTATTGAGGACTGCCCCGGAGGGGGAATATTTGGGATTAGATTGGGCAAATGCGTTGATTGTGTAAATAGGGATTTTAAAAATTTGTTTGGAACATTTGGGGTTTTGGGGGAGAAGGTGGTGAGTGGGTTGCAAACCTTTGGTAGAGGGAGCAGTTTTGGGTCGGGTTTAAATGGTAAGTTGGGGGACCCAGTATGTGGAGAGGGTTTTTGAGGCGGGCTGTCCACTCTTAGTTATTTTTTTCTGCGTACAGAATCCATTTTAGGGGCTGGGGGATGAGGTGTGAATGAACAGGGATTAGGGGGGGTCGCGGGGGGGATTGTGGGGTAGTAATGAACACTGTGCTGTAGGAAGAGGAAGTCTAAGGAAAGTTGGGGGAATCATTCAGATTTTTGGGGACCCACGGGTATGAGAGTTAATTAATGAAGTCGAGACTTTTAGAGGTGGGGAATTGGGTGGGGGGGGCTTGGGGGGGGGGTTTGGGAGGGTCTAGTGGACAGATTAAGGTTTGTGGAATAGGGTAAGGGCGGAAAGGGGGGAAGTAGGAAGATAAATTCGGAATTAGTTACGAGCAGGGTTTTGGGTAGGCTAGGGGGCTTAAGGGCTAGGGACGTAACATTCAGAGAGATTTTAGGGGGTCAACTCTCGGTTTACAGAAAGTGGGGGGAGTGGGAGGTTTTCCCCTTTAAGGAAAGGGATATTGCGAAATCCAGGGAGGTTCTAAGGTAGTGTGGGGGTTTGGGAGGGCAGGGTTGGCAAGGAGTGGTGATGACGGGGGGGAGACGTGGGGGTTTGGGCCCTGATGTCTTTGGGGTCATGAGTAATGGTTTTATATATTAAACAAAGATATATTCGGAGGGGGAACAGAGGAGTCAGGGTGGTAGGGTAATGGAGGATGCACGAAGATGGTGGTGTGGAAGGTTTTTCGGTTTGTGGGATAGTTGGGGGTTTTATTACAGTTAAACGGGTTGCCACGTTAAAGTCAAAGGGAATGGTGGGTGCTGTGGTAGGCAAGGGTGTTTTAAGGGACTTGCTGTATATCCAAATATGATGGAAAAGCTTGGGGGAAAGTTTGGCTTGCTTGAATAACAGCGGGGGTACGAGAGTTAGTATACGTTTTGAGGGGAATATTGGCCTCTGGGGAGTGTTATTAAAATGGGTTTATGAAGAGGACTCATGCTTGCATTGTGGGGACATCGAAACGGCTTTTCATGGGGTATTTTTTTGTCCCTTTTTGGAGGGGGTAGGTTAGGGATGGTGAGAGTTATCGATTTTTGGGGGGGGGGCCAATGGCCTTTAGGGCCTTAATGTTGGTGAAGGGGTGACGGGTGAGGGGGTAACCCTTTAAAGTAGTTATACTTTATTTACATGTTTTTGGGGGGGGTGGGGGGTTGGGGGAGAGTTGAGGTAAAAGCGTTAGCGCGAGATTTTATAAAACATGTGTAGGAATAGGAAAATTTATGGTGGGAGGGGGTATTAGTTTTTTCCGAGGGTTACCGGAAATCTCACTGGGGGGGGCCTTCTTTCATAAACCAGGGGGCGGGCAAAGGGTTGGTCCCTTTCCGGGGGGCTGAGGGTGGGTTGGTTTAGGCTTCTTTTATGTGGATGGGGGGAAGGGTTATGAATAGGTGGAAGGGGGGTTTGAATGAGGATTTGGGAATTAGGTTATGTTCACGAAAAAGGAAAACCCTTTAAAAAAACCTTTAAAACTAAACCTTGACTGGGGTTTAGAGCAAAAATGTGTTAAGTAAGCACACAAGTTAATTGATCGTTGTATAACTTATTTTTTGTGAAGTGCTGTGACCCAGCAATTTTGTTTGTGGGAAAAATTTTCTGCTAGAAAAGAATCATGATTTTTGGCTTAGTAGTTTTGTAATCACTTAAAAATGACACTTTTTTATGTCCCAAATCATGTTATGTAATGATATATGAATTTTAATAAAATTAGTGGGTTTAGGTTAGGGTGGACAATTTATTGTCATCCCCTTAAATGGGGTTTTGTGAATTGTTTTTTTTTTTTTATTTTTTTTAAAAAGCATATAATAAAATTGTATTACTTTCAAAAAAACCCCGTGAAAAAAAATAAAAGGGAATACAGGAACTTCATACCCCTCCGAACATGAAATTAAAACCAACTTACAAAATAGTCAAAAACCACCCACAATCCACTGTAACTATAGATTTTTTAGTTTGAGACAATAATCATACAATACATATATTTTAATCAAAAATTATATTATTCATATATTTTTTTTACACATACACACACACCCCAATACATAATGTTAATTAAATTAAAATAAAATCAGATCGGTTACAGAACAAAACATATAGTTTTCTTCCCTGTCACAAGTACTTGGCTAAACAGGGACCCTACCTAAACCATACACCCAAAAATTGAAAACCCAACCCCCCCATCCCTTTCAATACAGAAATTTTAAAACAAGCAAATTTCAAAATGATTATAGTATAAATTAAAAAAAATACTAGGTATTTCAAAAACCTCTTTTTACACAATCCGGTACTTTTAAGAAAAACCCTAGATCAAGG
Organism: Cherax quadricarinatus; assembly: GCF_026875155.1. Classification (NCBI taxonomy): domain Eukaryota; kingdom Metazoa; phylum Arthropoda; class Malacostraca; order Decapoda; family Parastacidae; genus Cherax; species Cherax quadricarinatus. Next base: position 3,826,027 of record NC_069497.1, read on the forward strand.
CCTATTTCAACCAATACATAAAACCCCCCCAACCATTATACAAACCTTAAAACCCCCCTTTTATAATAATCATTTTTACCAGTGCAGACACAGCTGACACTTCTACTCCCCCTCTCCCCGTTTGTACAGTCCCCGTTCTAAATAACAAATTGAATTATTTAATGAAAAAGGGCTCCCCGACCTCATCAAACCTAAAAATTGGTAGTGCAAAACAAGACAAAAACACAAAATTCACAACTTAAAAAGAAATTGAAACATTTCATTCCAAAACCATACACTGTAATAAGTAGAAGTATATACACCACCAAAATGATATCAAAATTAAAGTTAACCATGAATTACAAACATTCAAAACTTTGTATGTGTAGTTCACACTCAAAAAACAAGTAAAACACCCTGCCCTAGTAGCGGACAATATAGGGTATGTAAAAAATTAAAGAACCCCAACTTAAATAAAACCAGAGTAGTTTAAGACAAAAGGTGCTGTAATGTGCCATCCCCAAAAAAACTGAACCGTACTGAAAAAATTTTGGTTGATACCCAAGTTCAATCTAATTACTTTTAAAAAAAGAGATCCCAAGGGGTCGGTATCCCGGCTTTCAAGGAAAAATTTTTAAAACCCGTGAACATAACCATCAGGCTTAGAAAAGTAACCTGGAAAAACCCCACTTAATTCCCCATGACAAAACCTTCTCTTGAAAAATGGCTTTCCCCTCAACCCAATTCCACACCTTCCTCTTACACACATCGTTCCCGATAAACCAAAAAAAAAACCCCCCCCCCTTTAACATCCCCCCTAAGGAGACCCCTCTTTGTCCATCCTCAGGGACCCCGCCCAAGGGAACCCCCCGTGAGTTCCCTTTAAACCCTTTGGGAATTTTTTCCCCCAAGGGCGCTCCATAAACCAATTATTCACATTTGTCCATAGAATCTGGCCCCCAAGCTTTTATCCCCATTCACCCCCTTTAAACCCCCCCATTCCCCCTGAATGTCCAGATTTAAACCACTAGATATACATTATCCCTTTCCCAAACCCCAGACATCCCCCACATCCGTTAAGCCCTAAAAGCGACAAAAAGACCCCCCCCCAACGTCTTAACCCCCCCACAGATCAACCCCCCCCAAAAAGGACAAAAAAAAAAAACACATGAAAAAGCCGTTTCAACATACCACAAAAGACAAAAAGCTTTCCCCAAAACCTATACGTAAAACCCTTTGGAAACCCGAATCCCCCTGATAACCTATATACTAATTCTCTTACTTAGCCGGGGTTCCCCAAGCTTTTTTAAATCTTTCAAAAAAACCCCCAATTACGTTGGATACACGGTACCCCCCTTGCATAATTCCTTGACCTTTTACTACCCCCACCAACCGTTTCATTTGATTTTATTTTACTGTTGCATGTCAATAAAAATCTCAAAATATCTTCACAAACCCTCAATTCCTTTTCCCCTCCCCCATTTACGTGCCCCTCCAAAAATTTCCCCACTTTACCCCCCTCACACCCCCCTTTCCCCATATACCTCCCCTTGTTTACAGCCCTTTCCTCAGTCTAAAGGGAACAAACCCAAACCCCCTCTCCGAACTTTCCCTCATAACACCCCCTTTCTTTAAACCAGCCCTCCCAAATCCCCACACAAACTTCAGCACCCCCCCCTGCATTTCCCAATATTCTACTCTAAAGGGAAAAAAACCCCTTTCACCCCCCCCACCTTGCTATAACAAGTGAATTTACCCCACTACCCTCGTTGTAAACTAAGTCCCTCGCATTAAACCTCCCGTTACTTAAAACCTTACCCCCGACAGCCCGAATTTTCCCTCTGCATGCCCGCACTTCCCCCAAAAACCCTAAATTTCCCCCATACCTTGATTTTGTCAACATTCCACCTAACCCTACCCAACCCCCCCTATCCCAATTTCCGACTCTTAACCCTTGATTTCACCGTATTTTCCCCATTCCCGGAATTCAACAAACACTGAATCATTTCCCCCCTCCTTAACTCCTCCCTTTCCCCCAGCATAACATATATCATCCCCATACCCCAACGATGCCCCTTTGCACCCCTTTCCCCTCCCGATTGTTCATTACCCTCTCAACAATCATAAAAGGTTCGAACACGCAAAGGCAGGGTGTGACATGGACAGCCCCCGCCCCAAACCCCTCTCCCCTTGGGACACTTTCACCCCAACCCCCCATTGACCTGTACCTCACCCCACCCCCTTTAAAAGGGTGTTCCCCCACTACTACCCCCTCCCGAAAACCCAACCTCTCTAAGCAAACCCCAAAAAAATCTTGTCCACGCAATCTAAGCATTCCCCAATCAAATAGTATTCCCCTCCCCAACATCTTTTTAAAATCCCTTTAAACACACCATGTCCATCCCTCTCCTTCTTCCGGAATTCCCCAAAGTCCCCCCTGTAACACTAAACCCCATTTCCTCATTCTGTTGCCCAAAAACCCTTTGAAAAAAACTTGTAATCGAGCCTTAACGAATCGCCACGATAATCATTTAAAATCGGCATTTTCTTTTTGGGACCCAAAACCCTGACACCCCTTCTTGTGATTTCCCCTCCCCCCCACTATTTAAAATACAATTCAAAACCCCCCCCCAAACAATGCCGTACCCTCCCCCAATGTACCTATAAAAATCGTTTGGTAGTCCGTCTATGCCGGGGGTTTTTCCCTGGACATCCCAAAAACTGCCTCCCACCCCCTCACAGTTAAATATACCCCCGATTTGTCTGTCCTGCTCATTTAAAACTCTATTTTTAAAACCCCTTTATCCCCAAAAAGCCCTACCCACTCCCCCGCCATCCCCCCCACTTCTCCCTAAACCAAAAATTTCCCAAAATAATATTTTCGTGGTGGATAGGGCCCTTGACCCTCCTCAAAAACCCCCCCCCCTTCCTGCCCCAATTCGCCAAAGGGGGTCTTCGCCTGCGTCCTTAAAAACCTCCTTAATACAAAAAAGATGGCCTTTCTCCCCCTTTGACATCCTCCAACCCGCCCTAAATCAATTGCCTCAAATTTTTCTTGTGAAAATTTCCGCCCCATTTCGCAAAAGTTTCCCGTCCCCCACTCCCCCCCCCGTTCCTTGCATAAAAGTCTTTTAAAAGCCCTCAAGATAATTTTTAGGCCCAAGCTCCCCTAGCCATCTCCTTACCCCGTACTTTAAAAAAATTTCCCCATTTCAATTAGCCCCCATTTCCCCCAATCCAGCAAAACCTTTCCATATTTTAGTCTCCCACAAGGATTTCCACCAATCTTCAACCCCGTAGGTTCTCCTTTTCCTAAGTACCTCAATTTAAAATTTCCCAAATCCTGCATAACCCTCACTATCCATTACCCTCAAATCTCTTTTCGCCGGATCAAAAAACCCCCATCGATAGTCCTCACCCTTCCACACCTTCCCTGCCAACATAAAACCTATCTAACTTGCCCCTATCCCCTACGAATAAAAGTTGCCCACTCCCTTCCCCTATTCCCCCCCATTACTGCTCCAACACTCGCAAAACATCCCCCCAGGACCCCCCAAAAAAAAACCCCCCCCCCTCGGAACCACATCACCCCTTCCTAATGAACAAATTCCAATCCCCACCAAAAACACCCTTAAAAAAAGGTAAACCCCTTTAAGTGATAACCGACCCGCGACAAAAACCCCCTTCACTCTAGTGTTATAGTTGCTGGGATGTACACACCCACAAAAATAACCCCCCGGCCCCCCCAAAACCCCCCACCCCGAAACCCTCCCCCCCCCCCCCTCCTCCCAACCCAGGATACGCAAAGGACGGTCTCCTTTACCCCCACGCCACACCCCCTTTCAACCTCAAGCTCACATGTAAAACAACCTATAACCTTTCAAAAAAAGCTAATCCTAACCAAGGTTATGTTCCCTGCAAAAAACAGACTCAAAGCTAAATCTCCTCAAAACCCACTCTAACCTACCCCTTGCCTCGTTTTTTTAAAACCCTTTTCATTGAAAAATTAAAAACCTGAATTTTTTCAAGAAAAGGGGGGCTACCCCCCGTGCCGCTGAGGCTTACTTGGCCCCCCTTTTATAGGTCTCGGGGCTCTCTATCAAACCCCCCGTTCCCGCCTCCAACCCCTCCCTGTCCCCTTCCCCCACTTCCATTGCCCCCCCCTCCTCCCTTCTTGCCTTTGCAACCACAGTGCCAATCTTCTTCCCCGGCCTCTGCGCTGGTGGAGGACCTCGTCCCTGTCTGATGCCCCCCCTGATCCTTGCGGGACTACCCTCTACATCTTTCTTCTTCAACCCATTTCTTTTGGCCTCCCCCACCACTTGCTCTCCTTTGAAAACCCCACTCAAGTCTTCCTTACCCCGCTTCGTTCATCCCCCCCTTTTATCACCCGACCTCAACACTTTCCCACCAAGCAGACTCTTCCAAAAAAAACCCTTCACACAGCCTCCAAAATCCCGTCCCCGAGTGACTCTGCATTTTTCTAAAGGCCCGTCAGGCGATATTCCCCCCCTCCCGTTTCCACTGGGAGTGTAAAACGTCCCAAAAACCCTTTTGCCCTGTCGATCCTCACTCTAGGCCTGTACCCCCTCTTTCCCTTTTTCCGTCATAAATCCCTGGTTCTAATGGGGGTATCCACAGCCTGTTCCCGACGCCCAGGTCCTGTCTCCTGGGATTGTGCACCCTGTGTATAAGAGACTAAACGGAGTTTCCCCTGCCCCGCTAGTGAACAAAAAAACTGTGTTTATGGTTTTCGCAATGTAAATATATGGTTCGGTTCCTCAGGGTCATTTTCAGTGGATGATCCTTTCCGGCATCCCCCCAAAGGGCCGTCCCTCCAATTCCCCGCTCGTCGATGTACAGTTTTCCCTAACCCCTGAAAAACAAACTTGGTGTGTATGCTGTTGCCTCAAAGGGACATTCCTTACCTTCACCCAAGTAAAATACTTAACAATCATGCAAGCATCTTCCACCCCGAATTGATACTCATCGGTTCTTAAAATTCTCTCGATGGTAGAGTAGAAGTCACCCCCTCATGAACTTCAGAAGACCCTTACATTCCTTTCAGTCCCACACCATACAGCTCTTCTTTGGGGGACCCATAACAATCCCTGATAATGTTTGGGCAGGAACGTTCATCGGTCGTTGCTTAAATTCCCTTTAAAACAGTAAATGCAAAGTTTTTAATGCGCGGTACAGTCGGCCCGCCATCTTGGCCAATAATGTTTTCCCCTCACCAGGTGGCGTGAAAGAGAAAGTGAAGCGCCTCCTCCCGAGGCGAGAGAGAAGTGGATTGTTAATTGGTTTTTGTTCAAGGGTGTTATTGGGGAAAAAAAAAAGGATAAAACTTACAATTTGTATGTCAAAATTTTAATTATACTATGTATGTCATGGGGAAAATTTTTATTCCCATGAAAACGCTCAGTATAATAACATTGATAATGGGGAAAAAAAAAGGGGGGGGGGGGGGTAGTATGTCCCGGCCAAAAAGTAAGTGCGGCGAGTCTTTAGCATGAAAATTTATAATTATATGTAATTATTTGGTTATATATTATTTTTAGCTGTTTATATAAAAAAAAAATTTCAGCATGATTACTATGTTTCAATAGGGAGATAAGGTTTTTTGTCCTGTACAGACATTTTTTTTTTTTTTTTTTTTTTTTTTGCATGCTACATACATGTTGCCATCTCTACACCCTTTATATACCCACATACACCCAATACACCCCCCCCAGGGGGCCCCCCGCTGTGTCCCCCCCGAAAACCCTTCCCCCTAGTAATCCCCCAACCCCCCCCCCCCTTTCTCACTCACCCCAAGGGCGTAGATTTAGGGAAACCCAACGTTAACATTCTATTACCCCTTCCCAAAAAAACCCTTTTCCCCCCTCCTCCCATACAGTTTTTCTATTAGACACATGTACGAAAACCGTTCGCTAGTACCCCCCTCCCCCCCACAATTCCCCCCCCCCTCATAACCCCGATATTATATTAATCCATATTATATAATCCAAAGCTCGTTTTTAACATCTCATCGAACCCTCCCCCATTAGGGTTAGTGCACGCAGAACCGACACCCCTCTGCCCCCCACCCCCTTGACACCTACTTTTAAACCCAAAACCAAACCCCCCCATTCCCCACAAAAGTATAAGCTGGAACCCGTCTCATCCCTCCCCCCGATTTCCCACTTCCCCCACAATTACCCCCCTTTGGGTTTTTAAAAAAACCCCCCCCGCGGAGTATGCCATGCAAAAAACGATACTTTCTCCTTCCCGGTTTAACTTTAAAACCCGCTAAAAACCCTTACCAAATCTGTCCATGTACATGGGGGGAAAAAACCCCAACTGGGGCAACAATCCTGTCTGCAAACAGCTTACCAAAACCCCCACTCGAATTTTCCTGGGTTTCTAACCAACATCAAGCCTCAAAAAAGTTTCACATTCCCCCAAAACCCCCCACCCTAAAATTACCAACCCACAGTACTTTTCCCACTGCCCTCCCTCCACCTTCGCGCAAAACCCCCCATTTTGAAACACACATTTTTCCTCAGCCTC
>NC_069497.1:3833057-3870184 GCF_026875155.1 Cherax quadricarinatus
CCTATGTTGTTGGTAAGGGAGAGGGCAGAGTGGCCTTGAGGATCTTGGCGGTATCTGCCTGAATTTTCCGTGATGGCAGCATATTAATGGAGACTTTGTGGATTGTACTCTTTATGGTCTACTTATTTTTCATGAGGTTTTTCTTCTCGTGGGGCACTTGACAACAAGAGGGTGGGGTCGCTCTTTGCAATTAGGCATTTACAATTGAGCCGTCGTGAAGTATGGCCTTGAAGCCTTGAAATCGTGTCGTTCACAGCCAAGGTCCGCCAGAATATTTTTTGTCTATGATAATGCAGTCCTTGGATCGTGCAGGTAACAACAACAGTCCCAGCCATTGCCGTGAATGTGTTGATATCTTTCGGCTTCGATGTGGCATGGGTTGATATAGTAACAGGAGGATGGCCATACCGTCAACAAGAGCTTGGGTGCCTTATTACATCAGTAAAAGGTGATTCTTCAGCATTGACGAGCATTAGGGAATTTTGGTATGTTCCCCTGTAGCCCAGGAATTCTGATCTTCTATTGATAAGTTTCCTGAGATCAGCGATGGGTTGGGTGTAGTAATCAGCATGTTCACGTCGTTTGGAGGGAAGACAGGCCTCCTGGCCTCAGGGCTGGTAGAAGACATGACTTGGAATCCCCGTGCAACAATAGTAGTAGTTGATCAGTTTCTCGGCCTCGATAGCGTCCATTGCAGGCCTCAATGAAAGCCTCATTTACGAGGGAAAATCGCATATAACTTGGACATTAGGGGGGAGAAAGAAAAGGGGAATTTACAGGCGCATCAGAAGAGGAGAGGTTAACCTTACTGACCAATATGGTTCAGCTTAAAAAGAGAAGTAAAAAAGGCGATTAGAAAGGCTAAACGTGACTATGAAATATAGAGATGCTATGAATCAAAGATAATCCAAAGGGGTTCTTTCAGTTGTTTAGGACAAAGGTTGAAGGAAAAAGTCGGACCTATGAAATCTGGAGAATGGACCAGTGACGGATAATTGACTGAAAATGTGGTCCTTATTTAATGACTATTTTTTGTCAGTTTTTACACAGGAAGATGTAAATGAGCCATTCAGTAATTAACAATTATTTAGTTCAGGATGAATTTAAGTTAATAATATTACTGTCTGATAGGACATGGGGTTATTAACAGATAGGCTAATGAAACAAATTAAGTCCCTGGGACCCGATGAGTTGTTTTCAAGGGTACTTAAAGGAATGCAAGATGGAGCTTAGTCAGCCATTAACGAGTGTATTCAATGCGTCCCATCCTTACCAGTGTTGTGCCAGAGTTGTGGAAGATGGTAATGTGGTTCCTATATTCAAATCAGGGGATAAGTCCACTCTTCAAATTACCGTCCAATAAGCTTGACATCAATAGTGGGCTCAATTATTGAATCAATTATAGCTGAAACATTATCAGAAAGTCACCTTGAAGAGCATAACTTGATATAAATGAATCTCAGAATGTAATAAGTTGGTAGAAAATTACCGGAAAAAAACATATGTAAGTAAAAGGACACATGTGCAACTAATGTGACATTTATATGTAGCAACGTTTGCTCTCCAGGAGCTTTATCAAGCCATTACAAACAATACATGGACACAGAGGGTTTATAAAGGCTCAGGAGTGAGGTGAAAATACTAGTTGAGGTTACTCCATTTCGATGTTCACTATGGTAGTAGTAGTAGTAGTAGATGGTGCGTTAGTGGACAAAAGCAATAATTCGTACATGAGTAAAAAGGATATAAAAAGCTATTTACCTTGGGTAACAAAAAATAGGTTGGACAAATATAAACTGAATGTGGCAGGTTGTTTCAGGTTCACTCTCTGTGCTTTGTGTAGTATAAAAAAAAAAAAAAAAAAAAAAAAAAAAAAAAAAAAAAAAAAAAAAAAAAAAAACAAAAAAAAAAAAAAAAAAAAAAAAAAAAAAAAAAAAAAAAAAAAAAAAAAAAAAACAGGAGTGACTATGTGATGGCGGGTTTACTGTTTTCAGGAAGGATTCTTTCTAAGACTTCGGAGATGGTGGGTAAAGCTGCCGTTGTTTTGTTTAATTGTATTTCGAACACGATCAGTGCTGATTCAAGGCACTTCGCGATTTGTGCGGGAAATTAGTTTCTTTTATCATAATAGGGCGGTCTCTGAATTTCATAAGATGATTGGGGGGGAATTTCGGTTGTTGTACACAGGCGTTATTTAAGTTGTCGTTCCTTTAAATGCGTATTATGTGTCATTGAGGCGGGTGTGTCGAGGTTTCTTGCTGTTTCACTACGTAGATCGTGTCACAGCCTCCACAGGGTATAGTGTAAACTCCTGCATTGACTGGTTCGTGGTGCTTGGGTTTTGTCCTGGTTAGATCCTTTATTGAAGTGGTAGAAGCGATGGCGACTCTGGTGTTAGCTTGCGAAAGTACTTTTGAGACGTTTAGTGCAACAACCTAAGATTTCAAGTTTATCGGAAACCCACCAATAAAAATGATCTCACACACTTCTTTTCCAGTCAAGATACCAAGACCAAAAGAGGCATCATCATCGGGTTTTTCCTAAGAGCATACCGAATTTGTAGTCCTGAGTTTCTTGACGATGAATGTACTTACATTCACCAAACATTCCTGAGTTACAAATTTCCTTCTTTTTTCATCAAAGACTGCAAGAAAAGAGCTTCAGATCATCAATTCTCCACGCATCAACCACCGCTCCAAACAAGTTATAATTCTTCCAACAGCCAGTTGCACTAAACCGTCTCAAAAGTACTTTCGCAAAGTAACACCAGAGTCGCCATCGCTTCTCACCACTTCAATAAAGGATCTACCGGACAAAACCCAAGCACCACGAACCCGTCATTGGCATGAGGTTTAACACTATACCCTGTGGAGGCTGGGACAAGATCTACATAGGTGAAACAGCAGAAAAACACTCGACACCCTAACCTCAATGAACACATATACGCATGTAGGAACGACAACTTAAATACGCTGTGTTACAACAACCGAAAATTCCCCAATATCTTATGAAATTCAGAGACGCCCTTTAGTGATAAAAGAAACTTAATTTCGCACACGCAGTGCCTTGAATCAGCACTGATCGCTGTTTCGAATACAATTAAACAAAACAACGGCAGCTTCACCATCTCCGATAGTCTCAGCACGAATCCTCCTGAAAACAGTAAACCCTGCCATCACATAGTCTCTCCTGTTATACTACACAAAGCACAGTGACGTGAACATGAAACACCTGCCTCATTCCAGTTATATTTGTCCAACCTATTTTTATGTTACCAAGTAATAAGCTTTTATATCCTTTTACTCATGTACGAATTAATTGCTTTTGTCCTACCACTTACTACTACTACTTACTACTACCACTAGTTGAAATCGAAATTGGTACCTCACTAGTATTCACCTCACTTCTGAGCCTTTATATACCCTACTGTGTCTGTATTTGTTTGTAATGCGCTTGATAAAGCTTCCTGGAGAGCGAAACGTTTTGCTACAATAAATGTCCATTAGTTGCACTTGTTGTCCTTTTACTTTACTTCTCAGCATGTGATTCTCGAAGGGTCGATCCGCCTGACAAACTTGCTGAGTTCTTCAATAGAACATTTGAGGCAGTTGACAGTGATAAGGAATATGATATTGTTTATTTGGATTTTGTATAAAAGCCTTCGACAGAGTACCTCACAAGAGACTCTTAAGAAAAGTGGCAGTCATGGTATAGGAGTAAGTTCCTACATGGATTGAAGGCATGGCTTACCAATAGAAAGCAGAGAGTTACCATTAATGGATGTGAATCTGAATGGGATTAGTCCACTGTGGCGTTTCACAGGATCAGTTTTAGGCCCTATCCTGTTCATTAATTTACATTAATGACCTTGATGGAAGGGATTACAAGTGACATGAGTAAGTTGCTGATGATACAAAGATAGGCCGTATAATTCACTCTGAGGAGGATATCAATGAACTCAGGACGATTTGAACACAATTAATGTCTTGGTACTGAAAAATGGCTGATGAAGTTTAATGTGGATAAGTGTAAGGTACTTGCCCTTGATACTGAAAATAACCTCGAAGCTATAATTAGGTGAAGTTAGAGCTTGGTCATACAGAATGTGAAAAAGACTTGGGAGTAATGGTAAGCAGAAATCTAGAGCCAGACAGCCAGTGCCTTATGTGCGCAACAAGGCCAAACAGCATTACTTGGATTGCTCAAGAGGTGTAAGTAACAGAAGTCCATCCAGTAGTTATTTTACAGCTCTTACAATCACTATGTAAGCTCATTTAGATTATGCTGCTCAGTTTTGGTACACTCTTACTACTGGATAGACATTAGACTCATTAGAGAACATACAGAGGTAGAATGACATAAAATGATTACTGTGTAAGGAACCCTTCCGTATGAAGATAGACTTAAAGCCTTAAATCTCCACTCTTGGAGTGGCGATTAGCATTGAGGGGAAGATATCATTGAAGTGTATAAAGTGGTTGGACGGGCCATGAACAAGGGGAGACATTAATTAAAGTACTGAGGGTTGTCCGGAACAGGTAAGAAACCGGATAAGGATTTAAGTTGGATAAATTTAGATTTAGAAAGGACCATAGCGTACGTACTGGTTTTCTAACAGAAGTTGTAGATGCGTGGACACAGTCCTTCCAGTGGGTTGATAGCGGATAGGACCTTGGGTAGCTTTAAGAAGAGACTGGACCAAATATATGAGTGGGAGGGGCTGGGTTTGATTGGTGTTAAGGGGTACGGGAGTTATTTCTTGAGTAGCTTTAGGTTGAACATTAAAATGGTATAAAATACCGACAGGTTGTTAGGTAAGACACATATGCAACAGTTAGGTATCTTTATTATGAATCGTTTCGCCTACACAGTAGGCTTCTTCAGTCAAGTACAGAAAAGTTGATAGAAGCAGAAGATACTTGAAGACGATGTAATCAGTCCATCACCCTTAAAGTTTTGGGTAGATGTCGTTTTGATAAGGACCTGCCTCGTATGGGCCAGTAGGCCTTCTGCAGTGTTCCTACATTCTTATGTTCTTATGTAAGCTACCCCTAGCGGCAGTTGGAAGTGCTAGTTTGGATGAGTCGTTTACTGTCCCACTGCTGGTTTGATCTTCACACGATTTGAGCAGCTCATCGTAGAGGACCACAGATGAAGGCCGAGGTGAATAAGAGAGGTGGAATAAGCATCGACTTTACTGGAAGTTTTCTATACACTTTGAAATATACGTTTTGTCACTGATACCCTCCATCGAGAGCCTGCACAGAGAGGACGTCGAGGAAAGGAAGTTTGCCATCTTTTTCCGAGTTGAAGTTTAAACTTTATTGATGGCTCGACGTCCTCCTGTGCAGGTCTCCCTACAATAACAAACTTCTCTTCAAAGTGTATAGAAAACCTTTCAACCGGGACGATATTATACATTCACAGTTCGTGCCAATACACCGCACTGAAAGAGATGTACTTATTGGCTTCCTGTGAGAGTTGATAAATTAGACACATGTGCAACTCTTGGGTATCCTTTATTGAGGAAACGTTTCGCAACACAGTGGCTTCATCAGTCCTACAAAGGAGATCTTGAAGAACAGGAGGAGAATGAAGGTAATCAGTCCCTCAACTTGGAGTTCGATGTGGTCAGTCCATCAATCTTGAATGGACTGACCACATAGATCAAGGTTGAGGGACTGATTACCTCATTCTCCTTGTTCTTCAAAGATTCTCCTTTGTATGGACTGATTGAAGCCACTGTGTGGCGAAACGTTTCCTCAGTAAAGATACCCAAGAGTTGCAATGTGTCTAATTTATATAACAGTGGTTCTCTGAACCATTCATCGGTTGAGAGTTTCCTCGCAGATTTCAAGGCGCAATACCTCAACAAATTCCCCATGGAAAAAAGTCCTTTAAGCAGTTTCATAGTGCTCCCATGTGACGATGTTGCCATGAATACCCAAAAGGCTATTCTATGAGCAATTATAGAAGTTTCCAGCACAACGTCATCTATCAAAAGACTTTAACTAGGAGACGCCCCCCCCCCCCCCCCTAGCCCCACACCTCTAACTTCCACAACGGGCGTTCTACACCATCCCCTGTGGATACTGTCTCAAGAAATTTTATATAATAAAAAAACAGGGAGAAATATTTTGTTCGGCCTCAACGAACATCGAGGACGCAGAAACAGAAGATACTTAAGGTACCCGTGTGTAATCCACGGGACTCTACGAGACATTTGATTAAAACTGGGTAAAAGCACAAGCTCGTCCTCACCGAAGAGACATTAGGGACGCAGACAGATGTCTGGTAGCCTCGCTAATTGCCGTCACAGACACATAAGAACAATACTGGAAACTACAAAAAAAAAAAAAAAAAAAAAAAAACTGAAACATTGGCATACATGCGTACTTCAGCGAGGCAAAACGCCAGATCCTAACGACTCAGGAAGTCACGTAATCAAAAACTGTCGACCTGTCCTCATCCCTATATGGTCATCTTTTTCAGGTCACCATGCGTTACCACACTTCACTCTTTCCCTTAACATACTGTCTTTTTAGCCTCTGGTTGTTAGAAGTCTTCATGTCCCAAGACGAAAACGATTTCTAATTAGTACTTCCTAGAGTTTGCTTATGTTGTCTTTCTAAACCAGTGTGAAACTAGCATTGCTCAAATAGGATAGGTTAAATCAAAGCTTGATAGCTACTAAAATTTAATGTAGTACCTTGTGCTAGGAGTTATTGCACACTCTTTATAATACATGTGTTTGATGAAAGTAGCGAGGGACAGTGTTTGCAACACTTAACATTATTTTCCATAATGAAGTTGTTGCAAAACCTCAGTTGTGTGTGTGTGTGTGTGTGTGTGTGTGTGTGTGTGTGTGTCTGCTTGTGTGTGTGTTGTTGTGTGTGGGTGTGTTTGTGTGTGGTGTGTGTTGTGATGTGTGTGTGTGTGTGTCTGCGTGTGTATGTGTGGGTTTTTGTGTGTGTGGTGTTGTGTGTGTGTGTGTGTGTGTGTGTGTGTGTGTGTGTGTGTCTGTGTGTGTGTGTGTGTGTGGTGTGTGTGTGTGTGTGTGTGTGTGTGTGTGTGTGTGTGGGTGTGTGTCTGCGTGTGTGTGTGATCTTGTGTGTGTGTGTGTTGTGTGTGTGTGTGTGTGTGTGTGTGTGTGTGTGTGTGTGTGTTGTGTGTGTGTGTGTCTGCGTTTGTGTGTGTGTGTGTGTACTCACCTAGTTGTACTCCCTAGGTGAGGTTGCGGGGGTCGAGTCCGAGCTCCTGGCCCCGCCTCTTCACGGATCACTACTAGGTCAATCTCCTGAGCCGTGAGCTTTATCATTACCTCTGCTTAAAGCTATGTATGGAATCCTGCTCCACTACATCGCCTTCAAAACTATTCACTTACTGACTACTCTGGGCTGAAGAAATTATCTTCCTAACACTCCCTGTGATTCATCTGTTGTCTTCAGCTTCAACTGTGTCCCCTGTGTTCTGTGTCCAATTAAGGTGGAACCATCCTGTCTTTTGTCCACCTTGTATTTCCTCTCAGTATTTTGTATGTCGTTTTCATGTCCCCCTATCTTCCTGTCCTCCAGTGTCGTTCAGGTTGATTTCCCGTAACCTCTCCTCGTAGGGGTCCATACCTCTTAGCTCTGGGGACTAGTCTTGTTGCAAACCTTGCCTTTCTCTAGTTTCTTTCGTGCTTGCTAGTGTGGGTTCCAAAAACTGGTGCAGTGTGTGTGTGATGTGTGTGTGTGTGTGGTGTGTGTGTGTGTGTGTGTGTGTGTGTGTGTGTGTGTATGTGTGTGTGTGTGTGTAGTGTGTGGTGTGTGTCTGTGTCTGTGTCTGTGTGTGTGTGTTGTGTATGTGTGGTTGTGTTTGTTGTGTGTTGTGTGTGTGTGTGTGTGTGTGTGTGTGATGTGTGTGTGTGTGTGTGTGTGTGTTATGTGTGTGTGTCTGTGTGTGTGTGTTCTGGTCTGTGTGTGTGTGTGTGCGTCTGTGTGTGTGTGTGTGTGTGTGTGTGTTTGTGTGTGTGTGTGTGTGTCTGTGTGTGTGTCTTGTGTGTGTGTGTGTGTGTGTGGTGTTTGTGTGTGTGTGTGTGTGTGTGTGTGTATGTGCTGTGTGTGTGTGGTGTGTGTGTGTGTTGTGTGTGTTGTGTGTGTCTGTGTCTGTTGTGCTTGTTGTGTGTGTCTGTGTGTCTGTGTGTGTGTCTGAGTGTCTGTTTCTGGTCTGTGTGTACTCACCTATTTGTACTCGCCTATTTGTTGTTGCAGGGGTCGAGACTCAGGTCCTGGACCCGCCCCTCTTCACTGATCGATATGCAGTAATGCGAGACACATTTTTCCCCAAACACGACTGAATGAAAAGAAATCATTCAAGGGAAAGTAACTCTGGTTTGATTACGAAAACTGCTTTGTCCGCAGACTTGGACAATAAAAGTTTCTATGGATACGGAATGACCTGCTTGATTTGTGGCAGTGGAACGTTGCAGAGGAGTTACGGATCAATGCAATGGCCAGCAGAACCCCAACAGGAATCAAAAACAAGAAGGATATCATTATCATTGCTGAAGGGTGACAACACCACTGTTGAATACGAATGACGATGCGATGCCAGGAGTCAAATTGATTCAACAGCTGGAAAAGTCAAACACCTACAACCAAAATAAGATGTATGTAAAATAATTAGCGTGGAAAAGACAAAGCAATAGTTGCATTTCTCTTATGTGAAAATACAAATCCAATTAAGCAAGCTTCTCTCTAAAATAGCTGCATATCCTTCGCCTACAAGAATTTAGAGCCATCTATGAACACAGTAGTAGCACGTAAGGGTTATTTGAAAACTGGAAGGAAGAGAGTGTGCAAGTCCATAGCAGTGATTTCGACTAGGAACTGGAAGGATGAGAGACATACTACAATCATCCAGTACCTGCAGTGATGAAAAATGAATGAAATGAACATAGTGAACAGAAACGGGATGTGGAATGAGTAAAAGTAATAGAGTCTAAAGGCGAAGATTAAACTAGCGTTATAACGAAGTATTGACGATTGAAAGTGTCCCACTTTACCTAACGTGTGTTATTATGTATCCCTCGCAGGATACTTTTAAGAGGTTACATGAATGATTTTTCATCTTTTTTTTCCTTTCACAGAATTTTCATTCAGTCGGCGTCATATTTCCAACACTTGTAATAACGACCACCACATTGTAGAACAACTGTGGTGTTCACGCTCCCTGTGACAAAACTTACTGAACACATTGCCAGTATCCTGGAATGGCTCAGATAACTTCCAATATTCTCAGTGGCGAAGCTTCAAACTTTCACAAAAGTGGCAAAAAATATGACGACCTGTAGAGAATAAAATTCAATTGTGTATTTGTAGACTTGTCGATTTTGTTTGTAAAATTGTGGGAAATCTTTATTCCTGTTAAATAAAGATAAATAAAACTCAAATTTGTTGATGTTGTGAAATAATAAAAATATTGCACATCTAAACAGTAGATAAGTTTTGTCTGCTTCTCAGCATTTTTCAGTTCAGCAGAAGCTGTAATAAACTTAAATATGAGTAATCAGTCACTCACTCGGCTTTGAAGAAGTAATTTTTATGGTTATCGATGGCCAAGTCTTGAGAAGTGTTCATCTCCAGTCTTAATTAATAATAGAGAATAATAGAGCCTTTTTGAAGAGTGGTTTAGTATAATACTAAACCACAGTAGTACTATACTTAATGTACAGTATTATACTGTAGTAGTAATATTCCTACTAATATAATTTTGGCATAGTAATATGACAGTATAGTAATATACTATATAGAACTACTATAGTATAGCATGTACTTAAAATACTTTACTATATAATTCTATATTATACTATTGCACATGTCTTACCTCATTTAACAACTTTGTAATGGTTGTGTCACCCAGGACTTAACAACATTGTTAGTTGTGTCCACCAGAACTTAACAACATAGTTAATGTTGTGTCCCACCAGGACTTAACAACATTGTTAATGCTGTGTCCACCAGCTAACAACATTGTTAATGCTGTGTCCACCACAGAACCTTAACAAACATTGTTAATGTTGTGTCCACCAGGACTTAAAACAACATTGTTAAGGCTGTGTCCACCAGGACTTAACAAATTGTTAATGGCTGTGTCCACCAGGACTTAACAACATCTGTTAATGATGTGTCCACCAGGAACTGACAACATTGTTAATGTTTGTCCACCAGGACTTAAAAAAAAATAAAAACATTGTTATGTTGTGTCCACAGGACCTGACAAAACATTGTTAATGTTGTGTCCAACCAGGACTTAACCAACATTTGTTAATGTTGTGTCCACCAGACCCTGACAACATTGTTAATGTTGGGTCCACCAAGACCGACACATTGTTACTGAGTTTCATATAATCAGCAGAAAGAAAGACGTTTAAGAGTTTCCCTTAGGGAAACTGACTGAGGCTTACGAGCGTGTGTGTGTGTGTGTGTGTGTGTGTGTGTGTGTGGTGTGTGTGTGTTGTGTTGGGTGTGTGTGTGGTGTTTTGTGTGTGTGTGTTGTGTGTGTGTGTGTGTGTTGTGTGTGTGTGTGTGTGTGTGTGTGTGTGTTCTCACCTTAGTTGTACTCATCCTAGTTGAGGTTGCAGGGGTCGAGTACGAGCTCTGGCCCGCTTCTTCATGGTCGCTACTAGTCACTCTCCTGAACCGTGAGCTTTATCATTACCTCTGCTTAAGCTATGTATGGATCCTGCCTCCACTCATCGCTCCCCCCCCCTCGCTTCTCAAACTTCTATGTGTGTGTGTGTGTAGGTGTGTGTGTGTGTGTGTGTGTGGGTGTGTGTGTAATGCATGTTGTGTGTATGTGTCGTGAGTGTGTGTGTGTGTACTCACTTAATTGTACTCTCTAAATGTCGGTTGTTGCAGGGGTCGAGAGACTCAGTCCTCCTGGCCCCCCCCTCTTCACTGATCGCCCTACTGAGGTCCCTCTCTTCTTTCTAGCTTCCTGTCAGCTTTGTCATACCTCTTCTTTTAAACTATGTATGGTTCCTGCCACACTACTTCATCTTGCTAGGCACCTTTTCCACTTGCTGACAACTCTATGACTGAAGAAATAATTCCTAACGCTCCCTGTTGACTCTGTCTGATGGTGTCTTCAGCTTCCGGTTGTGACACTTACTTGTCCCTGTGTTACCTCTCTTGGAACATCTATCTCTGCTCCACCCTTGTTATTCCCCGCCAGTATGATTGTTTGTCGTTATCATGTCTCCCCTGACCCTTCTGTCCTCCAGTTGTCGTCAGTCCGATTTCCTTAACCCTTTCTCGTACAGACATTCCATTGAGCCTCTGGACTAGCATTGCATTGCAAACCTTTGTACTTTCTCTAACTTCTTGGACGTGCTTGACCAGGTGTGGGTTACAGACTGGTGATGCATACTCTAGTTGGGCTCTTATCATTATCAGTGCACTACAGTGTCTTGATAGTGGGCGTTTGAATCTGTGGGGTGGGCGGGGGGGGTGGGGCAGGCGGAGGGGGGCGGGGGGCAGAGAGGGGCCGGGGGGGGGGAGGGGGGGGGGGGAGGGGGGGGGGGGGGGGGGGGGGGCGGGGGTGGGGGGGGGGGGGGGGGGTCGGGGGGCGCTGGGGGGGGGTGACGGTGGCGAGGTGGGGGTGGGGGGGGAGGCCGTGTGTGTCGTTGGTAGTGTCGTGTGTGTGTCGTCTGTGTGTGTGTGTGTGTTGTGTGTTGTAGTGTGTGTGTCCGTGTGCTGTGTGTCGTGTGTGTGTGTTGTAGTGTTGTGTTGTGTGTCGTGTGTGTGTGTGTGGTGGGTGATGTGGCAGTGTGTGTGTGTGTGTGTGTTTTGGTTGAGTAAGTCCTTTTTTTGGTATTACTAGTTTATTATATTTTTATATTTATATTTATTTTTTAATATTTATAGATATATTATATATATATTTATGCTATAAGATCACACGTTAACAGGTGAATTTCTTATTATGCAACCTAGGACATCCATCAATCTGTTTGAATTTGAGTAATTTCCTAAGCGTTTCGTGACTTTCTATTTTGCACATGGTTCGTTATATGGGAGGTGGATAAGTTTGCGAGGGATGGTCGAGTGGAGGGTCTGTGGGAGGGGGCAGTGAAAAAAAATGTGTGTGTGTGTGTGGTGTTGTGTGTCGTGTGTGTCGTGTGTGTCGTGTCTGTCGTGTGTGTGAGTGCCGTGCCGCTGTTTGTTATTTTTATATATATTACCTATTTTTCCATATATATATTTATACTATTATATATATATATATATACCTAGTTCGTACTCACCTAGTTGAGGTTCGGCGCTGGGTCGAGTCCGAGCCTCATGGCCCCGCCTCTTCACTTTGATCGCCCTACCTAGCTGTTCACTCTCCCTGAGCCGTGAGCTTTATCATACCTCCTGCTTAAAGCTATGTATGGATCCTACTCCACTACATCGCCTTCCCTAAATTTTCCACTTCCTGACTACCTTGTGGCTGAAGAAAGAAATACTTCCTATATCCTTTGATTTTCTGTGTCTTCAAAATTCCATCTGGCGGGCCACTGTGGGTTTGTGTGCACTGGACATAACCCCACCCTACTCTGGAGTCATACGCTGTCTTTGTCCACCTTGTCAATTCCTCTCAGTATTTTGCTAAGTCGTTATCATGATCACCCCTATCTCTCCTGTCCTCCAGTGTCGCTCAGGTTGATTTCCCTTAACACTCTCCTCATAGGACATACCTCTTAGCCCCTATGCCGCGGAAGTTTGTTGCAATCCTTTGCACTTTCTCTTGTTTCTTTACATGCTGGCCCTAGGTGTGGCCGTTCCAAGCATGGCTGCCGCCATACTCCAATTGGGCGTACGTACACGGTTTATAGGAGTCCTGCAACCGATTCCTTTTAAGATGTCGAGAATGCTGCCCTTCTGAGACCGATTTGCCAGGCGCCATTTGCTGAGCCAGTTATTTGGTTGATGTGCCCGCTTCAGCGAGATGTGCCTGGTGTTATACTCACCCCAAGATCTTTTTCTTATATGAGTGAATGTTTGTAGTCTCTGACCCCCTAGACTGCCTACTCCATCTGCGGTTTCTTTGCCCCTTCCCCAATCCTCATGACTTTGCACTTGGTGGGATTGAACTCCAGGAGCCAGTTGCTGCCCCGACCAGCGTCTGCCCCCAGCCTGTCCAGATCCTTTGTATTTTTTTCCTACCTGGTCTTCGATTCGATTGAACTCTTCTCATCATCTTCATGTCATCTGCAAAGAGTGACCACTCGGAGTTTATTCCTTCCGTCATGTCGCTTCACAAATACCAGAAACAGCCCACTGCAGTCCTAGCCGAATGACCCCTGTGCGGACCCCACTGGTCACAGGTTGCCCCACTCTGACACCTCGCCCTCTACGTACCATTACTCGCCTGCTGTCTTCCCTGACATTATCCCCTGATCCATTGTAGTGCCCCTTCCCTGTTATCCTGCCCTTGGTCCTTCAGTTTTTGCACCATTCTGTGTGGACTGTGTCAAAGCCTACTTACAGCGTCCAAGAAAATGCAATCCACCCACCCTCTCTTCTATTGTCTTACTGATGTCACCATGTTCATAGAACTCCAGTAGGTTATGTGACACTGGATTTCCGCCTCCCTGAAACCATGTTGGCTGCCTGCTGATGAGATCGCTTCCTTCTAGGTGTTCCACCACTCTTCTCCTGATAATCTTCTCCATGAATTATGCCACTCAATACTATGCATGTCAGTGACACTGCGTCTGTAGTTTATTGCCTTCATGGAACTGTCCTCCTTTTTTAAAGATTGCGGACTACATTTGCCCCTGTCTTCCATGCCTCAGGCAATCTCCACTGTTTTCGATAGATGTATTGAATATTGTTGTTAGGCGGTACACTTAGACCTCTGACTCCATCTCTCAATACCCCATGAGGACGATGTTATCTGGCCACATTGCCTTTGACGGCTCTCTAGCTCACTTCAGTATGCCTCTTCAACTTCTTCACTCGGTGAGTGTGCCACCTGTGTCCAACCCCTCATTTGTGGGGGGCCCCTACCTTCTTAGTCTGTTCGTGAGCTAGGAAAGGAGGGGGGGGGGGGGGCGGGAGGGTGGGGGGGGGGGAGGGGGGGGGGGGGGGGGTGAGGGATGCGGGCGTGGGGCGGGGGGGTGTGACTGTGTGTGCGTAGTTCGGGTACACAGTGGCCGTGTGTTGCTCGTGTGTGTCGTGTTGTGTGTGTGTGTGTGTGCTGTGTGTGTGTGTCCGTGTGCGTAGTTTCGTTCGTCCAGTGTTCGTGTTAGTGTGTCGTGTGTGTGTGTGTGTGGTGCTCGTGTGGTCCGTGTGTGTGTGTTGTGTGTGTGTGTGTGTGCGCGCGTGTCGTCAGTGTGTTGGGTGCTGTCGTGTGTCGTGTGTCGTCGGCGTGTGTAGTGTCTGGGTATGTGGGTGTACGTGTGTCCGTGTGTCGTGCTGTTGTGGTCCGTGTGTCCAGTTGTGTGTGTGCTGTCGTGTCGTGTAATAGTGTCGTGGGGTGTGTGTGTGTGTGGTGAGTGTGACTGGTTATCTGTGTGTGTGTCGTGTGGACGTGTGTGTGTGATTCGTGTGTGTGGTGTCAGTGTGTGTGTGTGTGTGTGGGTGATCTTGTGTGTGTGGGAATATATATTATGTGTGTGTGTGTGTGTGTGTGTGTGTGTTTGTATGTGTTTGTGTGTGTCGTGTATGGTGTGTGTGTGCTCATGTGTGAGTGTGTGGTGTGTGTGTGTGTGTGTGTGTGGTGTGTGTGTGTGTGTGTGCTCGTGTGTGTGTGTGTGTGTGGTGTGTGGGTCTGTGTGTGTCTGTGTATTGTTTTTTTAAGAATACGTATGTGTGTTTGAAGTATTGACGACAGTTCTGCAGCGTAACGGACTAATGAGCTTTCAAGATTATAATCGCCCAGAAATACGGGTTGTTTCCCATCGTCAGAACAAATTTTCAGTAGTGTCATTGTGTGTGGGTGTGTGTTGTGTGATGGGAGTTGGTGGATGTGTGTGTGTGTTGGGTGTGTCGTGTGTAGGAGTTGGTGGATGTGGGTGTGTGTGCTGTGGGAGTAGTTGCGTGGATGTGGTGTGTGTGGGTGTGTGTGTGGGAGTTGGTGGATGTGGGTGTAGTGCAGTCAAATGGGTCAGTCTCTTTGACCTCTTAAATACCACCCGTGGGATGCGCCGATGAGGTATGGACATTGGCCGGCACGGAAATGTACTTCAATTCTTCTTTCCTAGAGATAATAGGCCTTCACCTTCTGGAGGCATTTTAACTAACAAACCTGAGCCCACATTGTTGAAAAACTAACACTGAGTGGATACCGCCCATGAATCAAGGAGAGTTTTTGTGGCGTGAACTGTATCGCCCATAGACATTGAAATCTCCGTGTACTGATTGAAGAGTTGTTAACAAGTTGGCTAATGTCGACCTGTTGCGGGCCTTTTTTTTTAAACATGGTGCCCAATGTGTGTGTGACTTGTTGACCTGTTGTGTCTTGATGTGACCATGTTGGGGTTGTAAACATGCGCCTGCAGTAGTGTGTGTGACTTGTGATCTGTTGCCTATTGATGTGACCTTTTTGGGGGGTTGTAAAAACATTGATGCAATAGGCGTGTATGTGTGTGACTTGTGATTGTTGTGTCTTTATGTGACCTATCGGGGGTTGTACAATAACATGTGCCAATAGTGTTGTTTGTGTGACTTGTGACACTGTTGTGTCTTGATGTGACCTACTGGGGGGTTGTAAAACATTGTGTATCCTATAGAATATACGTGTGTGTGTGCGTGTGTGTGTGTAGTGTGGTGTGTGTGGTTGTGTGTGTGTGTGTGTGTGTGTGTGACTCGACTGTACGTGTTGTGTATTGAATGTGACTCTTTCAGGGGGCGGTTGTAAAACACTTGATGCAGTAGTTGTGTGTGTGTGGGTGTTGACTTGTGACCTGTTGCTATCTTCATGCTGACACTGTTGGAGGGCTTGATAAACTGGCATTGTAATAGTGTGCTTATAACTAGTTTGTCTTGTTGTGACTGTCTGACTTGTATTTGTCGGCGAGTATGAGTGAAAAAAATGATGTGTGAGAGTTGTGACAGTGCTTTGAAAGTTGCTGCCAACATTGTGGATGTTATAAGGAATGAGAATATATGAGAATACTTCATAACAGATATTAAGAAAAGAATGAAACATGAAACTCAAGAACTCCATCGATCAAGTGGAAGAGATCATTAACAAGCATCGATATCTGACTTATTATGAGTGGTAGGCGTGGTGGGTGATATGCCCCCCCAACAAGAGGAAATTCACAATGAAAATTAAAGGCATTACAATCCCAGCTAGATCGAGAGAATGCATTATGAGAGGGCTTATTGCCTATGTTGTTGGTAAGGGAGAGGGCAGAGTGGCCTTGAGGATCTTGGCGGTATCTGCCTGAATTTTCCGTGATGGCAGCATATTAATGGAGACTTTGTGGATTGTACTCTTTATGGTCTACTTATTTTTCATGAGGTTTTTCTTCTCGTGGGGCACTTGACAACAAGAGGGTGGGGTCGCTCTTTGCAATTAGGCATTTACAATTGAGCCGTCGTGAAGTATGGCCTTGAAGCCTTGAAATCGTGTCGTTCACAGCCAAGGTCCGCCAGAATATTTTTTGTCTATGATAATGCAGTCCTTGGATCGTGCAGGTAACAACAACAGTCCCAGCCATTGCCGTGAATGTGTTGATATCTTTCGGCTTCGATGTGGCATGGGTTGATATAGTAACAGGAGGATGGCCATACCGTCAACAAGAGCTTGGGTGCCTTATTACATCAGTAAAAGGTGATTCTTCAGCATTGACGAGCATTAGGGAATTTTGGTATGTTCCCCTGTAGCCCAGGAATTCTGATCTTCTATTGATAAGTTTCCTGAGATCAGCGATGGGTTGGGTGTAGTAATCAGCATGTTCACGTCGTTTGGAGGGAAGACAGGCCTCCTGGCCTCAGGGCTGGTAGAAGACATGACTTGGAATCCCCGTGCAACAATAGTAGTAGTGATCAGTTTCTCGGCCTCGATAGCGTCATTGCAGGCAATGAAAGCCTCATTTAGCGAGAAAATCGCATATAACTTGACATTAGGGGAGAAAAGGGGAATTTACAGGCGCATCAGAAGAGGAGAGGTTAACCTTACTGACCAATATGTTCAGCTTAAAAAGAGAAGTAAAAAAGGCGATTAGAAAGGCTAAACGTGACTATGAAATTAGAGTTGCTAATGAATCAAAGATAATCCAAAGGGGTTCTTTCAGTTGTTTAGGACAAAGGTTGAAGGAAAAAGTCGGACCTATGAAATCTGGAGAATGGACCAGTGACGGATAATTGACTGAAAATGTGGTCCTTATTTAATGACTATTTTTTGTCAGTTTTTACACAGGAAGATGTAAATGAGCCATTCAGTAATTAACAATTATTTAGTTCAGGATGAATTTAAGTTAATAATATTACTGTCTGATAGGACATGGGGTTATTAACAGATAGGCTAATGAAACAAATTAAGTCCCTGGGACCCGATGAGTTGTTTTCAAGGGTACTTAAAGGAATGCAAGATGGAGCTTAGTCAGCCATTAACGAGTGTATTCAATGCGTCCCATCCTTACCAGTGTTGTGCCAGAGTTGTGGAAGATGGTAATGTGGTTCCTATATTCAAATCAGGGGATAAGTCCACTCTTCAAATTACCGTCCAATAAGCTTGACATCAATAGTGGGCTCAATTATTGAATCAATTATAGCTGAAACATTATCAGAAAGTCACCTTGAAGAGCATAACTTGATATAAATGAATCTCAGAATGTAATAAGTTGGTAGAAAATTACCGGAAAAAAACATATGTAAGTAAAAGGACACATGTGCAACTAATGTGACATTTATATGTAGCAACGTTTGCTCTCCAGGAGCTTTATCAAGCCATTACAAACAATACATGGACACAGAGGGTTTATAAAGGCTCAGGAGTGAGGTGAAAATACTAGTTGAGGTTACTCCATTTCGATGTTCACTATGGTAGTAGTAGTAGTAGTAGATGGTGCGTTAGTGGACAAAAGCAATAATTCGTACATGAGTAAAAAGGATATAAAAAGCTATTTACCTTGGGTAACAAAAAATAGGTTGGACAAATATAAACTGAATGTGGCAGGTTGTTTCAGGTTCACTCTCTGTGCTTTGTGTAGTATAAAAAAAAAAAAAAAAAAAAAAAAAAAAAAAAAAAAAAAAAAAAAAAAAAAAAACAAAAAAAAAAAAAAAAAAAAAAAAAAAAAAAAAAAAAAAAAAAAAAAAAAAAAAACAGGAGTGACTATGTGATGGCGGGTTTACTGTTTTCAGGAAGGATTCTTTCTAAGACTTCGGAGATGGTGGGTAAAGCTGCCGTTGTTTTGTTTAATTGTATTTCGAACACGATCAGTGCTGATTCAAGGCACTTCGCGATTTGTGCGGGAAATTAGTTTCTTTTATCATAATAGGGCGGTCTCTGAATTTCATAAGATGATTGGGGGGGAATTTCGGTTGTTGTACACAGGCGTTATTTAAGTTGTCGTTCCTTTAAATGCGTATTATGTGTCATTGAGGCGGGTGTGTCGAGGTTTCTTGCTGTTTCACTACGTAGATCGTGTCACAGACCTCCACAGGGTATAGTGTAAACTCCTGCATTGAACTGGTTCGTGTGCTTGGGTTTTTGTTCTGGCTTAGATCCTTTATTGAAGTGGTAGAAGGCGATGGCGACTCTGGTGTTAGCTTGCGAAAGTACTTTTGAGACGTTTAGTGCAACAACCTAAGATTTCAAGTTTATCGGAAACCCACCAATAAAAATGATCTCACACACTTCTTTTCCAGTCAAGATACCAAGACCAAAAGAGGCATCATCATCGGGTTTTTCCTTAGGAGCATACCGAATTTGTAGTCCTGAGTTTCTTACGATGAATGTATTACATTCACCAAACATTCCTGAGTTACAAATTTCCTTCTTTTTTCATCAAAGACTGCAAGAAAAGAGCTTCAGATCATCAATTCTCCACGCATCAACCACCGCTCCAAACAAGTTATAATTCTTCCAACAGCCAGTTGCACTAAACCGTCTCAAAAGTACTTTCGCAAAGTAACACCAGAGTCGCCATCGCTTCTCACCACTTCAATAAAGGATCTACCGGACAAAACCCAAGCACCACGAACCCGTCATTGGCATGAGGTTTAACACTATACCCTGTGGAGGCTGGGACAAGATCTACATAGGTGAAACAGCAGAAAAACACTCGACACCCTAACCTCAATGAACACATATACGCATGTAGGAACGACAACTTAAATACGCTGTGTTACAACAACCGAAAATTCCCCAATATCTTATGAAATTCAGAGACGCCCTTTAGTGATAAAAGAAACTTAATTTCGCACACGCAGTGCCTTGAATCAGCACTGATCGCTGTTTCGAATACAATTAAACAAAACAACGGCAGCTTCACCATCTCCGATAGTCTCAGCACGAATCCTCCTGAAAACAGTAAACCCTGCCATCACATAGTCTCTCCTGTTATACTA
The DNA here is from genome assembly GCF_026875155.1 of Cherax quadricarinatus. Classification (NCBI taxonomy): domain Eukaryota; kingdom Metazoa; phylum Arthropoda; class Malacostraca; order Decapoda; family Parastacidae; genus Cherax; species Cherax quadricarinatus. The sequence goes on from NC_069497.1 coordinate 3,852,611, forward strand.
CACAAAGCACAGTGACGTGAACATGAAACACCTGCCTCATTCCAGTTATATTTGTCCAACCTATTTTTATGTTACCAAGTAATAAGCTTTTATATCCTTTTACTCATGTACGAATTAATTGCTTTTGTCCTACCACTTACTACTACTACTTACTACTACCACTAGTTGAAATCGAAATTGGTACCTCACTAGTATTCACCTCACTTCTGAGCCTTTATATACCCTACTGTGTCTGTATTTGTTTGTAATGCGCTTGATAAAGCTTCCTGGAGAGCGAAACGTTTTGCTACAATAAATGTCCATTAGTTGCACTTGTTGTCCTTTTACTTTACTTCTCAGCATGTGATTCTCGAAGGGTCGATCCGCCTGACAAACTTGCTGAGTTCTTCAATAGAACATTTGAGGCAGTTGACAGTGATAAGGAATATGATATTGTTTATTTGGATTTTGTATAAAAGCCTTCGACAGAGTACCTCACAAGAGACTCTTAAGAAAAGTGGCAGTCATGGTATAGGAGTAAGTTCCTACATGGATTGAAGGCATGGCTTACCAATAGAAAGCAGAGAGTTACCATTAATGGATGTGAATCTGAATGGGATTAGTCCACTGTGGCGTTTCACAGGATCAGTTTTAGGCCCTATCCTGTTCATTAATTTACATTAATGACCTTGATGGAAGGGATTACAAGTGACATGAGTAAGTTGCTGATGATACAAAGATAGGCCGTATAATTCACTCTGAGGAGGATATCAATGAACTCAGGACGATTTGAACACAATTAATGTCTTGGTACTGAAAAATGGCTGATGAAGTTTAATGTGGATAAGTGTAAGGTACTTGCCCTTGATACTGAAAATAACCTCGAAGCTATAATTAGGTGAAGTTAGAGCTTGGTCATACAGAATGTGAAAAAGACTTGGGAGTAATGGTAAGCAGAAATCTAGAGCCAGACAGCCAGTGCCTTATGTGCGCAACAAGGCCAAACAGCATTACTTGGATTGCTCAAGAGGTGTAAGTAACAGAAGTCCATCCAGTAGTTATTTTACAGCTCTTACAATCACTATGTAAGCTCATTTAGATTATGCTGCTCAGTTTTGGTACACTCTTACTACTGGATAGACATTAGACTCATTAGAGAACATACAGAGGTAGAATGACATAAAATGATTACTGTGTAAGGAACCCTTCCGTATGAAGATAGACTTAAAGCCTTAAATCTCCACTCTTGGAGTGGCGATTAGCATTGAGGGGAAGATATCATTGAAGTGTATAAAGTGGTTGGACGGGCCATGAACAAGGGGAGACATTAATTAAAGTACTGAGGGTTGTCCGGAACAGGTAAGAAACCGGATAAGGATTTAAGTTGGATAAATTTAGATTTAGAAAGGACATAGGTAAGTACTGGTTTTCTAACAGAGTTGTAGATGCGTGGAACAGTCTTCCCAGTGGGGTGATAGAGGCTAGGACCTTGGGTAGCTTTAAGAAGAGACTGGACAAATATATGTGTGGGGAGGGGCTGGGTTGATTGGGTGTTAAGGGGTACGGGAGTTATTTCTTGAGTAGCTTTAGGTTGAACATTAAAATGGTATAAAATACCGACAGGTTGTTAGGTAAGACACATATGCAACAGTTAGGTATCTTTATTATGAATCGTTTCGCCTACACAGTAGGCTTCTTCAGTCAAGTACAGAAAAGTTGATAGAAGCAGAAGATACTTGAAGACGATGTAATCAGTCCATCACCCTTAAGTTTTGGGTAGATGTCGTTTTGATAAGGACCTTGCCTCGTATGGGCCAGTAGGCCTTCTGCAGTTTCCTACATTCTTATGTTCTTATGTAAGCTACCCCTAGCGGCAGTTGGAAGTGCTAGTTTGGATGAGTCGTTTACTGTCCCACTGCTGGTTTGATCTTCACACGATTTGAGTAGCTCATCTAGTGAGACCAACATGAAGAAGGCCGAGGTGAATAAGAGAGGTGGAATAAGCATCGACTTTACTGGAAGTTTTCTATACACTTTGAAATATACGTTTTGTCACTGATACCCTCCATCGAGAGCCTGCACAGAGAGGACGTCGAGGAAAGGAAGTTTGCCATCTTTTTCCGAGTTGATGTTTAAAACTTTATTGATGGCTCGACGTCCTCCTGTGCAGGTCTCCCTACAATAACAAACTTCTCTTCAAAGTGTATAGAAAACCTTTCAACCGGGACGATATTATACATTCACAGTTCGTGCCAATACACCGCACTGAAAGAGATGTACTTATTGGCTTCCTGTGAGAGTTGATAAATTAGACACATGTGCAACTCTTGGGTATCCTTTATTGAGGAAACGTTTCGCAACACAGTGGCTTCATCAGTCCTACAAAGGAGATCTTGAAGAACAGGAGGAGAATGAAGGTAATCAGTCCCTCAACTTGGAGTTCGATGTGGTCAGTCCATCAATCTTGAATGGACTGACCACATAGATCAAGGTTGAGGGACTGATTACCTCATTCTCCTTGTTCTTCAAAGATTCTCCTTTGTATGGACTGATTGAAGCCACTGTGTGGCGAAACGTTTCCTCAGTAAAGATACCCAAGAGTTGCAATGTGTCTAATTTATATAACAGTGGTTCTCTGAACCATTCATCGGTTGAGAGTTTCCTCGCAGATTTCAAGGCGCAATACCTCAACAAATTCCCCATGGAAAAAAGTCCTTTAAGCAGTTTCATAGTGCTCCCATGTGACGATGTTGCCATGAATACCCAAAAGGCTATTCTATGAGCAATTATAGAAGTTTCCAGCACAACGTCATCTATCAAAAGACTTTAACTAGGAGACGCCCCCCCCCCCCCCCCTAGCCCCACACCTCTAACTTCCACAACGGGCGTTCTACACCATCCCCTGTGGATACTGTCTCAAGAAATTTTATATAATAAAAAAACTAGGTGTTTAGCGAAAATATGTTATCCAAGTTAACAAGCAATTTGGGGGGAAAGTACCCCAGGGTATTACCTCAAAAAATTGGATCCCAGAGCTGTATTATGACATGTTGGTGTTTACTGTTTAAAAATTTAACCATTTGGTGTAAAACCCTTGTGGGTTTTGGGAATGTTTACCGAGCGCGACATATGGGTGTTTACCAGAAGTACGAATATTCTTATATCGAATTCGAAAATCGGGGGTAAATTCAAACTAAGATATCTGCCCGGGGTTGAGGAGTTTATTAGTTTAAAAATTTGGGGGATAGACCAAAAATTAAAAAAAAAAAATTAAAAAAAAATTGGCAACACTCAAAAAAAAATAAAAAAAATTGGAAAAATTGGCAGCCCCTTCGAAGGAAATTTTGGCAACACCCCCGAAAATTTTGGGAAACCCACCAGGGAATATCCCCTTTTAGGGGTAGGGGGGGGGGGGTCACGGGGAGGAAAAAAAAAAAAAATGGGGAAAGGGTGGCCGGGGGAGGCAAAAGGGAGTTTTAAAAAAAGGGGGGGGGGCAGAGCCCTTTAAAAAAAAATTTCCCTTTGCTCGGCAATTCCATATGCCCTTTTTTTTTTGAAAGTTGCAAAATATATTTAGGTATAGTAAATTCTCTCTCAAACTGCTGCTTATTGAGTTTTTCCCCAAAATTTTTCTTTGTTGACCTTTGGAGATAGATCATTCTGAAATATTTAGCTAGGGGTCGAGAATGTGATTATCCTTAATATGCAGAAAACGCCCTTCTAGTAACATTAGAGATTTTCACGTTTATTATTATCTGTCAATATATACAATATTCATGGTATTGTTTTGTTTTATCCATATAATGACTTTTTTAGTTATTATTATTAGTTAGGTAGAATTTCTTATATCATAGAAAACAAAAAAAATGTCAGGAAACCCATAGGTAAACTATTGTTCACTTTTTTAAAGTCTAGCTTACTGACGTTTTGGTCAGTGATCCAACCTGATAGGGGTAATAGACTGGCATGAAGCAGTCTCTCCCTGACCCTCCCCTGACTACCAGATGGCAGTGAAGCAGTCTGCTCCCTGATCTAGCCCTGACTACCAACTGGCAGTGAACATCCTCCCTGTCTACCCCTGACTACCAGACTGGCGTGAAGCAGTCTGCTCCCTATCTCCCCTGACTCCCAGACTGGCAGTAAAACAGTCTGCTCCCTGATCTACCCCTACTACCAGACTGGCAGTGAACCCGTCTGCTCCCTGATCTCCCGACTACCAACTGGCAGTGAAGCAGTCTGCTCCCTGATTAGCCCCTGACTCCCAAGGCGTGAAGCAGCTGTCCCTGACTACCCTGACTACCAAGGCAGTGAAGGTCTCCCCTGATCTAGCCCTGACTACCAGACGGCAGTGAACAGTTTTTTCCCCCTGATCTACCCCTGAACCGACGGGAGTGAAGCATTGCTCCCTGATCACCCCTTTGACTACCAGAGGCAGTAAAAGCAGTTGCCCCCTGATCTAGCCCTGATACCAGATGGCTAAAACATCTGCCCTGATCTAGCCCTGACTTCCAGCTGGAGGGAAGCAGTCTGCTCCCGATCAAAGCCCTGACTACCAGACTGGCGTGAAATCTGCTCCCGATCTCCCTGACTCCCAACTGGCAGTGAACAGTCTGCTCCCTGATCTAGCCCTGACTCCGATGGCAGTGAAGCAGTTGCTCCCTGATCTAGCCCGATTTCCAGATGGCAGTGAACAGTCTGTCCCTGATCTCCCGACTACCAACGGCAGTGAACAGTCTGCCCCTGATCTAGCCCTGACTACCAGACTGCAGTGAAGCGTCGCTCCCTGATCTACCCCCTGACTCCCAGCGGGAAATGAAGCATCTGCTCCCTGATCTACCCCTACTACCAGACTGGCAGTGAAGCAGTCGCTCCCTGATCTAGCCCTGATCCCAGACTGGCAGTAAAGCAGTCTGCCCCCTGTCTAGCCTGTTTTCCGCTGGCAGTGAAGCAGTCTGCTCCCGATGTACCCTGACTCCCAAAGGGGCATGAAGCGTTGCTCCCGATGTAGCCTGACTACCAGACGGGGCGTGAAGCAGTCGCTCCCTGATCAGCCCTGACTACCAACTGGCTTGAAGCAGTCTGCTCCCGATCTACCCCTGAACCAGACTGGCAGTGAAGCAGTCTGCTCCTGATTAGCCCTGACTACCAACTGGCAAAAAGCAGTCTGCTCCTGAAAGCCCTGACTACCCAACTGGCAGTGAAGCATCTGCTCCCTGATCTAGCCCGATACCAGACTGGCATGAAGCAGTCTGTTTCCCGATCTACCCCTTTTGACTACCAGACGGGCAGTGAAGCAGTTGCTCCCTGATTACCCTACTACCAGCTGGCAGTGAAGCAGTCTGCTCCTGATCTAGCCCTGACTACCAGACTGGCGTGAAGCAGTCTGCCCCTGATCTGCCCTGCACCAACGGCAGTGAAGCATCGCTCCCTGATCTACCCTGATACCAGACGGGCAGTGAAGAGTCGCCCCCGATCACCCTGACTACCAGACGGAGTGAAGCAGTCTGCTCCCGATCTAGCCCTGACACCAGACTGGCAGGAAAGCGTCTGCCCCCTGATCTAGCCCTGACTACCAATGGCAGTGGCAGTCTGCCCTGACTAGCCCTGACTCCCAACGGGCAGTGAGCGTCTGCTCCCTGATTGCCCTGCTACCAGACTGACAGGAAGATTGCCCTGATTAGCCCTGACTACCAGACGGGCAGTAAAGCAGTTTTGCTCCCTGATTAGCCCGGGCTACCAGACTGGCAGTAAAGTAGTCTGCCCCCTGATCTCCCTGATACCGACGGGCGTAAAGCTCTGCCCCCTGATCTACCCCTGACCCCAATGGCAGTGAAGCATCTTTTCCCGATCTGCCTGATACCAGACTGGCAGTGAAGCAGTCTGCTCCCTGATCTACCCCTGACTATCAGAGGGGTGAAGAGTCCCCCTGATTAGCCATGAAAACCAGATGGAGTGAAGCGTCTGCTCCCTGATCTAGCCCGATACCAGATGGCAGTGAAGCAGTCTGCTCCCTGATACTCTGACACCAACTGGCGTGAAGCATTTGCTCCTTGATCACCCCTGATACCAGACTGGCGGAAGCAGTCTGTTCCCTGATCTCCCCTGACTACCAGAGGGGTTTGAAGCAGTCTGTCCCTGATCTAGCCCTGACTATCAGACTGGCAGTGAAGCGTCTGTTTCCCCTGATTAGCCATGATCCCGCTGGCAGTGAAGCGTCTCTCCCTGTCTAGCCCTGATACCAGACTGGCAGTGAAGCAGTCTGTCCCTGATTAGCCTGACTCCAGTGGCAATGAAGCAGTTGCTCCCTGTTAGCCCGTATCAGACTGGAGTAAGCAGTCGTCCCTGATCTAGCCCTGACTACCAGCGGGAGTAAGCAGCTGCCCCTGACTAGCCTGACTCCCAGACTGGCAGAAAGCAGTCGCTCCCGGATCTAGCCCTGACTACCGGGACTGGCTGAACAGTTGTTCCCTGACTAGCCCTGACTACCGGATGGCAGTGAACGTCTGTTCCCTGATCTAGCCCTGACTATTTGTTGTTAAAAAAAACGCTATTTTTAAATAAGTTTAAAGATCCCCAGTGAATATAAAAGGGCCCTGCCCTTCTAGCATCCACCCTTTTACGGGGTTTTTAAAAACAAGTAGTCATTTCCCGGGTCAATTATCCATAAAATTCAATAAGAATTATTAGTGTTTCAGGATTCAATGGTAGGCACAAAACTAGAGAAATTAAAATTTAATAACTTTACTAACAATAAAGATGTCTAGGAGTATATTATCAAATTAAAATAAATTAATCAAATTAATAATAATACTTTTCTTTTTACAGTAGTATTGTGCTGAGGGGCACAACACATTTTACGTCTTAAGTCCGATGGACTTAACATTTAATAATTCACATATAACAAATACGTTTAGCTGTGTAAGTGCTAAAGTGTCGCTATGTCTCAAAACTCAACAACTTAACTATGTGATAACCCCTCACTTTAAAATAACTTTTTTGACCACCTGGCAATTAAACAGCTTGCTTAACAATAAAAGACTGCTAACCCCCAATAGCAATATAACAAGCACTGCGACACAGAATAGGTAAAGGGAGATAATATAACTACTAGTTGGGCCCACAGCAACCTCCAAAAAAGTCACAAAACCCCCATACTCTGAACAAGTTCACATAAAAAATTCCCGACTGTGAATACACAGATCCCTACAAGTTAGGTCTTTATTACAGCCGGACCTGTTTTGCCGAGTGTCTATTCGACACACAACCCAGTACAACGTCGAAAATCACAAAGTTAGAAAATTTTCTGTGAACGGAGTCCTAAGAACCAACAACAAAAAGCACAGACGATCTTCCAAAAAGGGGCCAAAAAGGGAAATTAGGCAGTCTTGTCGGGAAATACGCCCAACCCCCAAGATAATCTAGCCCAGACTGAATACTTCAGGCGGGGTGTGAACACCCCCCCTCTCTAAATACGGATTGCCCCGGGGACTATTGCTGCCCAGCAACCCCGATAACGGCGGGGAAACGACAACGAGCGATAATTACGTATTTAGACAATAAGACTTGAATTATGAACACTGAAAATATGTAAATGTTACACCTCCTAACAAAGAACTAAGTCAAATAATAATATAAAAACAAAATATTTACGTTTAGTTATTATCGCAGAATAGGCAATATAAAATTAATGAAAAAATAATATATATTATATACATTGTGACCCATTCAGGGGTCACAACACTGATCATTATTTGTTCCCCTTAGTTATCGTTTGATTTTCGAGAATTAGAGTAAAGAGAAGGGGTGCGTTCACTCAGTATTGTCAAAGCTGATTTATTCAATTCTCGGACTCGGCAATCTTTAGAGATATATGTTTTCAGACAAAATCTTGGTATCTATCTTCCTAATGACAAAAATTCAGAGGGGTTTTTAAAATTTTTGCAGTTGTTTTGTTGAGGTAAAGACTTCGTGTTTGAAAGACCATATTGTAAAGTGTGAAAAGATTAGTCTTCATCGTAAAGTGATTTTCCCTATGACTGAAATATTAAATTTTCGTGCCGAATAGGCAGAATTGCTATCTTTGGGTTAAAAACCACGCTCATCTTTCCTTTTTAAAGGGCAAGGTGAAAATTTTTTTATCAATAAATTTCGCCCCCAAAAAAGAAACCCAACAAAAAATATATTTCACTGTGTTTGTTTAGTATTAAAATTTCTGTAAACAAATCTAAAAAAATTTAGTTGGTTTGGTAAAATAAATTGCTCTTGTTTTAATAAGGGTTTGGTAAATTTTCTAAAATTTTTGGACAAAATTAAAAAAAATTTTCATTAAAATTAATAAAAAAAATAATCTTTAAAAAAATTAGGAGAAAATTTTGAAAGATTAATTTTAAAGAGTTTTTGCTAATTGGCCGTTTTACATATTTGGCACGACATAATATTAATATATTTTTATTTATTATATATATATATTATTATATATAATATATATAATAATATATATATTTATTTTTATAATAATATATATTATATAAAATATTAAAATATATATAATATGAATAAGATCACAGTAACAGGTTTATTTTTAGAAAATTTCAAAACAACCACCTTTAAAAAATAGAGAAAATTTCCCAAACGCTTTTGTGACTATACATTATCAAGGAACATAAAATAAAGCTCCCCGGAAAACAATAAGGGGTTGGTAACACCCCATATCAAAATCCCACAAAGGGTTAAACACCTGATGGCGCCCCCCCAACTGGGGCAGGTCCTTTGACAAACCCCCAACAAACTACTCTACCCAAGAAAATTTTTAAAAAAATTATTTGTCCAGCGTATTATTAAATTTTCCAAACTCTATTAAATATAAAAGGACTAATTTTTATAAACCAAAAGGAAAAAATTTTATTATTGTCAAAACTGTTTTTTTAAACAAGATTCAATTATTTCCCGTCGCCTGGACTTGTGATACTACTTTCTCAACTTTTTTTAAAAACAATTGGATGGTTAAAAACCTTTTATGAAAAAATAAGGGGTTGGAATCTTGTCCGTTCTAATGCTATATTTTGTTGTTTTAATTTAGTTCGAGATTTTTATCAGTTTGACGTAATAACTTTATCGCAAATTTTACAAGGGAAACTTAAAAAACACATCCACAGCTTTTGGGGGGAAATTTTTATCAAAAGTTTTTTTACTGTATCAAGATTTTGAAACAACTTTAATATTAAAAAATTTAAGAAGAGAAAGGGATATAACCAAATTTCTGGTAAAGGGGGAAAAAACATTTTTTTAGTTTAAAAAATGTCACGAAAGCGCTTGGAATTTCTCTATTTTTCGAGTGGTTGTTTTTGCTTTTCTGAAATACCTGTTTCTGTGTTTTTTATTGCATTAATGGATCCACACGACTTTTCAGTATTTCTCGATAAGCTTTCCCAACAAATATCTTTTGTTTCACAGTTTTCTTTGCTTGATCCAGTCCCACAATTAAAAATTCGACTTAATTTTTTTAAAAAAATTTTTTTTTAAAAGAACAAGTTTACCCAAAACTCTTTTACCCAAAAGACTCCTTGACATGAGAATCCCCCCTTTTTATGATTTTATGAAATTATTCTTCGAAAATATTTAAAAAAACTAAATACAGGGAAGGGGCTTCAAAATATTGAGAAACAAAAATACTCTTTTAATCAGGCCTTCCCCGAAAGGAAACACAGATGTTGGGGCCATTGCTTAAAAAACTCAAAGAATTTGAATGAACTAAAAACAAAAAACAAAGAAAAAATTTGACATTTTAATTGAAAAAAGTGATTGGGGCAAAGCATGTAAAAAAACAAATTTTTTAATTAATTATCAATGAATTTTAGACAAAAATAAACTGCTGCTCTAGGTTTTGGTCTAAGTTTTGCAACTTCAAAAAAAAAAATTAAAAAATGTTTAAATTGCAAAAAACCTTTTGTAATTTGAAAAATTTTCTGATTTGTCCCCTGTGAAAATTTAAAATAGTAAAAGGAAAGGTATATAGTTATGTTAAAACAAACATTCCCAATTGCCCTCAAAAATTCTTTTAAGTCTTTTGATACCTTAAAAAACAATAAAAAAATTTTCGCCTTCTAAACAGACAAAAAAAGAATAGTAAATTATGAAAGAAAAAATTACCCAAGGAAAAAAAGAAAATCCTTAGTTATATGAAACCTATTCTAAACTTAGGAAAAATCCCTGAAAAACCTTAACAGCAATTTTTAAAAAAAAAACAATAAAACTTCTACTGAAAGGCAAAGATAAAATTTTTCAAACAATTTACTTCCCCTAACCATCTTTACCTTACATGTAGGGGTAATAAAAACACACAACCGGGGGAAACCAGTCAACCAATTTTTGCTCCATAGGGTCAGTTTATATAAATTATCCAAATGGTTGTTGTATTTTTTAGCCCCATTTTGGGAAAATTTCAACTTTAATGTTTAAAAAAAAACATAGACTTAGTTGATAAAATTAACTCCTTGATGACTTAAATGATTTTTTTCATGGTTTGTTTTGATGTTACTTCCTTGTTTACGAAAGTTTTTTATCTGAAGAACTCGTTAAAATATGATTTACCATTGCCCGTTCCTCTATCATTAAACTTATTAAACTTTTCATTGTTGAGCAAAATTTTTTATTTAAAGATAAGTTTTACACCAGAAATTTTTGGTATGGAATGGGAAATCCCCTTTCACCTGTTTTTTAAAACTATACATGGGAATTTTTTTAAAAAGATTCCTTAACACAATCCTCCCTAATAGAGCTAAATGGTTTAGATATGTTGATGATATTTTGTTCTTTGCCCAAAAATGTAGAATACACCATTTCCCTTGGGAAAAATTAAAAAACTTAGCCCTTCATAAACTTTACTGTTGTTTGAAAAAAATAACTCATTGCCTTTTTCTGTGTTTTAATTATTAAGGGAATAATGAATTCAAATTTAAAATTTACAGAAAAAACCCACAAAAAACTGTTCCTTGTCCACAATTTTTCTTCGCATCAAGATAGAGTCAAACTGTGTTTTCTCTCAATGTTTTTGAGAGCTTTACGAATAAACTGTCTGTTTTCCCCCCAATTTTTTGAGAGTTACGAATTTGTAGTCCTAGTTCATAGATGAGGAAATATCCAAAATTTATGAAATAGTATGATTTAAAATACCCAAGAAAAAAGTAATTTTAAAAACTTTTAAAGTTGCTAGAAATCTTTTTTCAGCCAAAAAAAAAGGGGGAACCCGCCTTTTTCATTAAAAAAATGTTGGTTCTCCCTTACCTGAAAAACTTGGTGATTGCCTTCTCTTTTTTAAAGACTTTTTAATATTGAAGTTGATTCAAAAAAAAATGATAATAAAAAAAAACTTTTTGATAAAGAATTCCCCTAAAAAGCTGATGGAGTGTCTATAAGATTCCCTTTTAAAATTGCGATAAGTTTATTAGGTCAAATGGTAAAAAATCTGAACTAAGAAAAAAAACAAAAAACAAGCATTAGAATGGACAAGATTCCCAAACTCTATTATTTATGTAAGAGTTTTTTAAACCCTCCAATTTATTTTTAAAAAGTTGAGAAAGTGTATCAAGCAAATCCATGGTCGACAGGAAAATTAATTGAATCTTGTTTCATAAAAAAACGTTTTTCAAAATATGAAATTTCCCTTTGGGTTTTATAAATTAGATAAATTTATATTTAATGAATTTTGGGGAAAAATTTTTTTAATACACTGGCAAAAAAAATTTTAAATTTTTTTTTGGGTAGAATTTTTTGTTGGGGTTGTGCAAAGGACCCGTCCAGTTGGCCGGGCCCCCTCAGGTTTTAACCGTTGTGGGATCTGATAGTAGGTGTTGGTCGACCCCTTATATGCTTCCTTGGATGTTTACTTTTATAGTTCCTTGATAAAGTGGTAGTCACGAAGCGCTTTGGGAAATTTTTCATTCTTTCAGGGGGGGTTGTTTTGCATATACATACATACATATATATATATATATATATATATATATATATATATATATATATATATATATATATATATATATATATATATATATATATATATATATATAATAATATATAATATATAATATATATATATATATATATATATATATATATATATATATATATATATATATATATATATATATATATATTATATATATATGTATGTATGTATGTATGTATATGCAAAACAACCACTCTGAAAGAATAGAGAAATTCCAAGCGCTTTCGTGACTACTCACATTATCAAGGAACTATGAAAGTAAAGCATCCAAGGAAGCTATATAAGGGGTCTGGCTAACACCTCACTATCAGATCCCACAACGGTTAAACACCTGATGCGCGCCGGCCCAACTGGACAGGTCCTTTGCACAACCACCAACAAACTACTCTACCCAAGAAAAATTTTAAAATTATTATTTGTCCAGCGTATTATTAAATTCTTCCCAAACTCTATTAAATATAAATGGATCTAATTTATATAAACCAAAGGAAATATTCATATTATTGTCAAAACTGCTTTTTATGAAACAAGATTCAATTATATTCCTGTCGACCATGGACTTGCTTGATACTACTTTCTCAACATTTTGAAAATCAATTGGATGGTTAAAATCTCTTACATGAATAAATAGAGGATTGGAATCTTGTCCAGTTCTAATGCTATATTTATGTTGTTTTAATCTTAGTTCGAGATTTTTATCAGTTTGACGGTAATAAACTTTATCGCAAATTTTACAAGGAATCTTAAAGACACATCCATCAGCATTTTGGGGGGAATTCTTTATCAAAAGTTTTTTTACTGTATCAAGATTTTTGAATACAACTTTAATATTAAAAGTCTTAAGAAGAGAAGGCATATCAACCAAGTTTTCATGGTAAGGGAGAACCAACATATTTTTAGTTGAATAAGTAGTCACGAAAGCGCTTGGAATTTCTCTATTCTTTCAGAGTGGTTGTTTTGCATATTCTGAAATCACCTGTTTACTGTGATCTTATTGCATTAATGGATACCACACGACTTTTCAGTATGTTCTCGATAAGCTTTCCTAATCACATATCTTTTGTTTCACAGTTTTCTTCTGCTCTGATCAAGTCCCACAAGTTAAAAATTCGACTTAATTTTTTAAAAAATTTTTTAAATGAACAAGTTCTACCCAAATCTCTTTTACCCAATAGACTCCTTGACATGAGAGATCGCCCTTTTGATGATTTTATGAGAATTATTCTTCAGAAACATATTGAAATAACTAAAATACAGGAGAAGGAAGCATTCAAAATATTGAGAAACAAAAAATACTCTTTTAATCAGGCCATTCCATCAGAATGGAAACACAGTATGTTGGACCATTGCTATAATAAACTCAGAAGAATTTGTAATGAACTCAAAAACAAACTACAAAGAAAATTAGACATTTTAATTGAAAATAGTGATTGGACAAAGCATGCTAATAACAATTTTGTAATTAACTTATCAGATGAAATTTTAGACAAAAATACAACTGCTGCTCTAGGTTTTGGTCTAAGTTTTGCAACTTCAAAAAAACTTAATAATGTTGAAATTGCAAAAGCCTTTTGTAACTTTGAAAAATTTTCTGATTTGTCCTCTGATGAAATTAATATCAGTAAAGGAATGGTATATAGCTCTATGTTAAAACCAAACATTCCCAATTGCCCTCAAAGATTCTTTAAGTCTTATGATACACTTAATAACAATAAAAATTTGCGCCTTACTAAAGCAGACAAAATAAATGCAATAGTAATTATGAAAGAAAATGATTACCAAGAAAAAATGAATAATCTCTTAGTTGATATGAAACCTATTCTAAACTTAGGAAAAATCCCCTAGAAACCGTTAACAGCAATTTCAATAAAACAATAAAACTTCTACGGAAAGGCAAAGATGAATTTGTCAAACAATTTACTTCCACTAATCCATCTTTACCTTACATGTATGGACTAATAAAAACACACAAACCAGGGAATCCAGTCAGACCAATTATTAGCTCCATAGGATCAGTTTCATATAAATTATCCAAATGGCTTGTTGATATTTTGAGCCCTATTGTTGGCAAAATTTCTAACTTTAATGTTAAAAACAACATAGACTTAGTTGATAAATTAAGCTCCTTGACTGACTTAAATGATTTTAACATGGTTAGTTTTGATGTTACTTCCTTGTTTACGAAAGTTTTTTATCTGAAGAACTCGTTAACTATGATTTACCATTGCCAGTTCCTACTATCATTAAACTTATTAAACTTTGCATTGTTGATGCAAAATTTGTATTTAATGATAAGTTTTACACTCAGAAGTTTGGTATGGCAATGGGAAATCCTCTTTCACCTGTTCTTAGTAACCTATACATGGAATTTTTTGAAACAAGATTCCTTAACACAATCCTCCCTAATAGAGCTAAATGGTTCAGATATGTTGATGATATTTTGTGTCTTATGCCCAAAAATGTAGATATACACCATTTCCTTGGAAAATTAAATAGCTTAGCCCATTCTATAAACTTTACTGTTGATTTTGAAGAAAATAACTCATTGCCTTTTCTAGATGTTTTAATTATTAAGGGTAATAATGAATTCAAATTTAAAATTTACAGAAAACCTACAAATAACTGTTCCTATGTCCACTATTATTCTTCGCATCAAGATAGAGTCAAACTGTGTTTTCTCATCAATGTTTTTGAGAGCTTTACGAATCAAACTGTCTGTTTTCCCATCAATGTTTTTGAGAGCTTTACGAATTTGTAGTCCTGAGTTCATAGATGAGGAAATATCCAAAATTTATGAAATAGGTAATGATTTAAAATACCCAAGAAATGTAATTGATAAATCTTTTAAAGTTGCTAGAAATACTTTTTACAGACCAAAAAGGGACAACCAGCCTTATTCAATTAAAAATATGTTGGTTCTCCCTTACCATGAAAACTTGGTTGATATGCCTTCTCTTCTTAAGACTTTTAATATTGAAGTTGTATTCAAAAATCATGATACAGTAAAAAAATCTTTTGAGAAGAATTCCCCTAAAATTGCTCGCATGGTTGTGTTCTATAAGATCCTTGTAAAATTTGCGATGAAGTTTATTACGGTTCAAACTGGTAAAAATCTCGAACTAAGAATAAAACAACATAAACATAGCATTTAGAAACTGGAGGACAAGATTTCCATTGCTCTTTTTATTCATGTATGAGATTTTAACCATCAATTGATTTTCAAAAAGTTGAGAAAGTAGTATCAAGCAAAGTCCATGGCGACAGGAATATAATTGAATTTTGTTTCAAAAAAAGCGTTTTAACAATAATATGAATTTTCCTTCGGCTTATATAAAATTAGATCCATTTATATTTAATTTAAAATTTTGGGGGAAGAATTTAATAATACACTGGACAAATAATTAATTTTAATTTTTCTTGGGTAGAATATTTTGTTGGTGGTTGTGCAAAGGACTGTCCAGTTGGGCCGGCGCGCGTCAGGTGTTTAACCGTTGTGGGATTGATAGTGAGGTGTTGGTTCAGACCCCTTTTTTATAGCTTCCTTGGATGCTTTACTTTCATAGTTCCTTGATAATGTGAGTAGTCACAAAAGCGCTTGGAATTTCTCTATTCTTTCAGAGTGGTTGTTTTGCATATACATACATATATATATATATATATATATATATATATATATATATATATATATTATATATATATAATATATATATATATATATATTGTAAATTCATTACTTAAAGTTTCCTTAAAGTAAAACTATTGTACATAGAATATTAAGCTATATTATGTAAGAAGAGAAGACAAAAGCATTGTATTCAATATTTAAAATTAAACATAATAAGATTTTAATATTAATGGATTGGTTTCCTAGAAAAAAAATTTGTAGCCCTAGACTCTAAAATATATTAAACCAGCTTTAGATCCAATAACCTTGTTCCCTAAAATAGCCCAAAATTCTGAAGTTGTTTAAAAAATTTCCCAAGGAATAAAAAATTGCTTTAAACCCCTTTAAATGGCAACATTCTTAAAAATAAGAATGATTTTTGGGAGTCCTTGTTTATTATCGTATGTAAATATTCTTATATGGTTGTGCTTTCTATATCAAATAATTCACTATATTACGTTTTTTTAAAGGGCCCCAAAACATAGGATTCTTGTGTAAATACATTTGCTACACTGTTGTGTCTACGATCATTTATTCAGTTCCTACAGTAGTTTTCCTCTGCTTAAATAGGTTATTATGTAAAGGGTTCGCTTCCTTCATGCCTGATTGAGGAAACAGTTATCCCTTTAATGCCCTCACGTTGCTCCAATTTATGCGATAATTTCTAAAGGGCACTATAGAGCTGCCGCCTTAGCCTCAGATAAAATGCAGCCATTACAGCAGCCGCTGGAGGAGCCTCGTAACTTCAAAAGATCTTCGTATAAGCTGCTTTTGACAGATTTAAGATAAATTGTTCATTAAAGGCTAAAAGTAATTCCTACATAAATTTTAAAAAAAATCAAACAGCTTTATATACAAGAATATGCGCCACAAGTCTCTATCCGGCGCACTTCTCGCAAATCACACCTCAACAGCACAGTGGATGATACAGAGCTCTATAATAACACCGTCCTGTCCATAGTCTAGCAGACCAATATTCACAATGTTATGGTCCACAGTCTTGCTTGCCCATTACCTTGTATGACCATTATTTATTTTATCAATTATAATTTAGAAACATTTTCAGAGTTTTTGTTAATGCATTCCATCTTAATGCATTTTTTAATTCACTTCTCTCACACCCAAAGATAATTTTATGTTATTATGGTATTTGAACTTTTATTTTTGTTTACAAAAAACCCGCACATGTGAGACAACTTATGACCCCGTCTTGGACAATAACCCATTACAAGAACCAGAAAGGAAGGGAACCAGTAAATATATACTACGGGCTCTACTATATACTTTCTGCTACTACTACTACTACTACACTACTACTACTACTATATACTACTACAACTACTACACTACTACTACTACTACTACTGCTACTTACTAATAATACTACTACTACTACACTACTACTACTACTATACTATTACTATACTTTTCTACTACTAATACTGTACTACTACTACTACTATCTCTAGTTTCTTCATATTATTATTATTATTATTATTATTTCTAGCAGCTGTCTCCCGTTCCCACCTCATCTTGTATATATACTGGCTCCCTTTCCTTGGTGCTTCTGATGACTGAAACGTCGTCATAACTTTCAGTCTCCTATTTTAGGTCTATTTGTGTATTGTTTCAGTCGTGGCATTGTCATGTTATTCTTTTATTTTTATCTGTCTTCATTCATTTGATTTCTTCTCTTTCCAAATCGTGATCACATCCCTTCTGGTTTTCTAAGGATGTGCTGTAAGATCTAACTTTCTTTACTATTTGTCGTGTCTCAATCCTTCGTAGCTCTGGAAGAAATGTTGTAACAAACCTTGAACTTTTCCAAAATTTTTATTCTACTTTTTGTGACAAGGGTTTTATACCAGCGCTGTCTCCTCTAGCCTTATTTATGGCACGTGCGTTGATTAGAGGGGTATACCAA
>NC_069497.1:3873184-3921681 GCF_026875155.1 Cherax quadricarinatus
TATGGGAAACCTTTAATCCTTTGGGTTTGCCAGGCGCCCGAAAGCTGCGCATTTATTGATTTATGTGCCCCTCAGGAGATATGCTGGGGTGTTAAACTCACCCCCAGTTTTTTCCTTTAGTGGGGGTTTGCAGTTTTTTTGGCCCATCTAAAACTTTATTGTGTCGGGGTCTTCTTTCCCCTTTTCCCCCCAATCTTCATGATTTTTGCATTTGGCGGGGTTAAATTTAAGGGACCCCAGTTTCGGGACCAGGCTTGAAAGCCTGCCCCAGGCTCCTTTGTACCCTGCCTGACCTAATCCGATTTAAATTTCTTCTCATTAACTTCACTTTTAAATTGCAAAACAAGGACACTTCTGATCTATCCCTTCCGTTATGTTTTTTCCAAAATATAAAAAGGGAAAAGCACAGGCCCCTAGGACTGACCCCTGGGGAACCCCCGTTTGCACAAGCCCCCCACTCGGGAAACCTCGTCACTTTGTTGCCCCCCTGTCAGGTATTCTCTGACCCTTTTCCCAGTGCCTTTCCTTTTATTTGTCCCTGTTCTTCAGTTTTTTCAGAAACCTCTTTGGGGGAACTGTTTTCAAAGGGCCCCTTTTTTTGCAGCCCAAAAAATGCAGTCGATCCATCCCTCTCTCTCTTGTCTTACTTCTGTAAACCTTGCTTTAAAAACCCCTAGTGGGTTTTGTGACACGGGTTTTTTCCCTTTTCCCCGGGGAAAAACATGTGGTTGTCAATTATCCCCTTTTTTTTCCTTTCCCGGGTGCTCCACCACCTCCCCCCGTTGTTTTTTCTCCATGACCTTGCAAAATTAAAACACGTTAGTGATAAAGGTCTGATTTTTGTGCCTAAATTCTTTTCCCTTTTTTTAAAAATTTGGGGATTTACATTTCCCAAACTTCCATACCTCGGGGAGTTGCCCATTTCAAATGATGTGTTGAAGATCTTTTTTAATGGCACACAAAAATACCCTCTGCCCCCTCTTTAAGGCCCACGGAGAGAGTTTCGGGGTCCCCCCGTTTTTTGGGGGTGCAATTTCCATAGCACTTTCTTCCCCCCCCCTCCTCCTTTGTTAAAATGACCCCCACCCAAAGTACTTGTTTTGTCCCCCCCCCTGTTTTTTTTTTCCCTGGAGTCCAAAAGGTTTTCCCCACGAAAAATACTTCTTTAAATCTCGGGGTTTTGGACTTAAATTTACCTCTGGGTTTGTTCTTTTTGAATTCCCCATCCCCCTTTCCTCAGTTTTTTTTTACCTGGTCCTTGACTGTTTTTTTTTTCCCCTCCTGATGGGGCCTGTAAAAACAGTTTTCGGGTCAGTTTTAAAAATTTTCGGCTATGTCATTTTCATTTTGTCCCCCTGAGCCCCCCTTCTTATCTTGCAAAATTAAATTTCTGGCTCTTGGGCCCTAATCTTTTTAAATTTTCCGGATTCTCTGCCCTTCTGTCCCTTTTCCCAAATTCTCTAGTCCCACCTTTTTTTTTTGTTTCCCCTACCCCTTTGGGTAAACCAAAGGACCGTTCTGTTTTTTTCCCCTTTTTTTTTTCTTTTTCCCCTTGGGAAAAAAAACCCTCCTCTGCCCCCTTGCTTTTTGTTGCCAAAATATCCAAAAATTTCTTGTACGGTTTTTTCCGTTTTTTCCCCCCCCTTTTCCCACTGAATTTTTTGAAGGAATTTCCCCAAACCCTTGAGTATTTCCCCCCCTTTTGTAGTTTTTTTTTTTCCCCCCTATTCCTGCTATCTTCCATTTGGGCTAAACTATGTAGTCGAAGCCAAAACCCACAGGGTCACTGCTCCCGGGGGCCCTTTTCATACAAGTTACCCTCGTTTGTCTGAACTACTCAAGGTAATAAAAAGGTCCAGTTTTGCTGGTTCTTTTTTCTCCTCTCTTCTGGTAGGTCTCTAACATTTTTGATGCTTTTGGTTTTTTCCTTTTACTACATCCATCATCTTGGCTCCCTTGTTGGGAACCCCCATGGGGCTCCCTTTTCCCAGTCAATCCCCTTGTGATTGAAATCCCCCCTTAAATAGAAACTTTTTACCCCCCACTTTGTGCTCTCCTGGCCACCTGGGTTAGTGTGTCGACCATGGCTTGTTGCTCTCATGTTTTTTTCTTCTTCTTTTGATGTTTTCCTGGCAGTTCTGTGGGGGTTTTTAAAATTTACTGCAATTATAAACCTTATGTCCCTCGACTGGATTGTTCCTATTTAAGGTGCTCCCCTTTAACCCTTCCCTCCTTTCCTTTCCCATTTTCTAAAAACCCCATTTCCCCTTTTTAATGAGCAGTGAAACTCCCCCCTCCCCCCTCCTCCCTCTGTTTTTTCCTGGGGAAATTTGATATCCGGGTGGAAAGACTAAATTCTGTTATTATTCTGGTGATTTTGTTTCTGTGAGTGCTATTATTTTTTGGGGGATGTCTCCTTGATTCTTTCATGCCACCCTTAAAATTTTCTTATTTGTTATTCCATCGGGCATTTGAAATTCCAATCCCTTTTAAAACTTTTTTCAAAGACGTGGTTTTTTGGGGGGTGTATTGGGGTTGGGGAAAGTGGGGCCCTGAAAAGGGAAAACTAGGGGTGGTTGTTTGGGGGGTGGAGTTTGTAATTTAGGGGGGGGGGCTTTGGGAATGACATGGGGGTTTTGGTTTAGGGTTTTGGCTGCACGGGGGTTGACCGGGTTTGGGGAGGCTTTTTTGGAAGCTGTGGGGGAGGTTGTATTTGACTTTTCCTGTGTGGGGATTCCTGTCTGTCTCCCCATCCCCCTTTTTCCCTTTTTTTTGGGCTTTGTATCATCTCTCTCATTTTCCCCCCCTTTCGTTTTGTGTTCGTCGCGGTCGAGATAAAATTTTCCGGTTTTCCCGGCATGCCCCTTTTAATCGTGTTTTCTCCCAAAAATCCTGTTCCGAGTCGATTCTGCCTTGAAGGTCCTTTCACTCCCCCCCGGGGTTTTTTTTTTTAAAAACCCCCCCTTTTCCCTCCGAAAATTTTCCACGGGTTTTGGGTTTTCCTTTTCCCTTCCGATTATTTTCATGATGCTTTAAATTTGTTTTTTTTTCCCCCTTTGGTTTTTTCTGCTTTCATATGTTTCCCCCCCCTTTCAACTTCCTTTAGCCCATCCCACAAAGGACTGCCCTAAACCCCTTTCATTCCCCATGCATATCCCGTGTATCCCCTCATTAAAATTTGTTTCCCCAATTGCAGTTTTTCCTTTTTTTCGTTTCATACAACTGTACGGGGCTCATGGCCTGTCTTTTTTCCCTTCCCCGGCTTTCCCGGGGCTCTTTTGGGGGTTTCTTTTGGGGCCCTTTCCCCCATATGCTTTCTCTTTATTTACTACATCTCCAAAAATGGGCCCTTCTACATGCAGTTTTTGCTCCTTCTGTCCCTACAGTCCCCTTATTTGGGGCTGGGGGTTAGCGGTCTTTTTGGGTAAACCCCCAAAATGTTCTTTATTTCTTTAGTCTTTCAGATTTTGCAGTTCCTCTTCTAAAATCCCGTTTTCCTGGGGCCCCTGCTGTTTTGACTTTCACCTCCCCCTTCCTTTCTTTCCATGTCTATCCTCCTTCCCCTTCTCCCTGCTTTTTCTTCTAGTTTTTTTTCCCATTTTTTGTTTCCCCTTTTTTGGTCGCTGCCCAAACTTCCTTTTCAGTTCCCCCCCTCCTGTCCCTTGGGGTTTTTTTTGTGCTCTTGGCAAACCCCTTTTTTATTATCCCGATTCCTCAGAGTGGGAAACCCCAAAATTCTGTAAGTTAGGGTTTTATTGTATATGTCAGAGTGTTTGGGGGGGGGGGTAGAAAGGGGGAACTGTGGCCCTTTTTTGGGAAGGGGTGGGGAGGGGGGAGTGGGAAGGAAGTGAAGCAAGTGGGTAAGTGGGGTGGTGGGAGAGGGAGGGGGGGGGGAGGGAGGGTGGGGAAGGGGGGGGGGGGGGAAAGAGGGAGGGGGGGGGATCAGGGGAAGGGTTGGGTGTCGGGGGGGGGAGGGGGGAAATGTTTTTGGAGTCTGGCAATATGTGTGGTGTGTTTGTGTGTGTGTTTGGTTTGGGGGTTGTGTTGTTGCGTGTGTGTGTTGTTTTTGGGGGGTGTGTGGGGGGGGTGAGTGTGTGGGTGAGTGTGGGGGGGTGTGTGGGTGGGGGGGGTGGGTTTGGGGGTGTGTGGGGGTGTGTGGGGGGGTTTTGGGGGTGGGGTTGTGTGTTTTTGGGGGGGTGTGTGGGGGGAGGTTTTGGGTGTGTGTGGGTGTGTGTGGGGGGGGGTGGGGTTTTGTGGGGGGGTGTGTGTGGGTGTTTGTGGGTTTTGTGGGTTGTGGGTGGGGGTTTGGGGTTTTTTTGGGGGGGTGGGGGTGTGTGTGGGGGGGGTGGGGGGTGTGTTTTGGGGGGGTGTGGGTGTTTTTTGGGTGGGTTGTGGGGGTATGGATGTGTGGTGGTGTGTGGGTGGTGGGGGGTGTGGGTTGGGGGGGGTGTGTTTGGGGGTGTGGGTTTTGTTTTGGGGTGGTGCGCACACTAGGCTACGCTTTTCTTTTTGAAGATTTATAAAAAAATTTTCACAATTATTTTATTTTTTTTTGCACTAATATATACTAAAATTAAAATTAATTGCGTACACTTGTGTTTTGTGTGTTTTGTGTGTTTTCTAGCTTGTTTGTTCTTTGAAAAGGGGGGGGGGGGGTGGGGGTTTCGTTAAAAACTAAATTTTTTATTGTTGTTGTTTCCCGGGAAATCCCCCCGGCCCAGAAATCTCCGCCCCACTTCCTTAAATTTACTTTTTGAAGATTAAAAGGAAATTTTTTTTTTTTCAATCAATTCCTTATTAATTTTATAGTTTATTTATTAAATAATTAAGGGTTTACCCCGTGTGTTTGTATGTTGGGGTTTTTTTTTCTAGCTTGTCCCCCAAAAAAAAACCGGGGGGGGGGGGGGGGGGGGGGGGGGGGTTCACTAGGCTTTCACAACTCTTCTGGAGTTTACCTGGCGATATTTTGATAATTTAATTCCAAATATCATCTCCTGGTACTGAAAAAGGGGAAGAAGATGGTTTGCATACAACCAGCAAGGGCCCAGCACTTGAGGCTTTTGGGGGCACAAAACCCAAAAAAAAACCACAAATAGGGAAAATGATGTCGTCTGCACAAAAAAGGAGGTTTCCCGCGGGCGGGTGATATCAACTCCTTTTAATTTGTAAAAACCCTTTCCCGAAAATTTATCACAAAATTTTAAATTTTTTTTTTTCTTTTTCTTTTAAAAACTTGGTATTTCCCCTTTTTTTCTTTAGTACAGTAAATTTTGGTCATAACAAGTCTTTATGTTTTAGCTAAATTTACAACACCCAAAAGCTGGGGGTTGCTTTTTTTTTCTTTTTTCAGTATTTATTAATCACTCTTTTTTGACCTTTTTCCTAAACTGCTCTATAACAACCAAAAATATGATTTGTTTTAAAATTTTCAGATCACACCGTTAACCCAAAATTAAACCCGTTTTTGGAAATTTTTTGTCCCCAACACTTTCGGCCAGTAGCCCGAAACGGGTGACTGCTTTTCCCTCCCTCAATCAAATTTTTATTCAAATTTAAAAATTTTAAAATTCTTTATCCTATCACATTATTTGCACCTTGAAAGCTATTACACTCTTGTAGGTATGTTCACGAATTTACTCACGTTTCGATACCGCTAATTTAAAATTTTTTGGACAGCCCCCTAAAACCCCTAAAAAACCCGGGAGCACTTTTTTAGCGATACTGCTTCACGTGTGTTTTTGTAAGTGTGTTGGGTGTTTGTTGCGGGGTTGTGTGTGTGTGTGTGGGGTGGTGTGTGTTTTGTTCCCCCAAATTTTAAATATTCATACTACTAATAAATAACCCGGGGATCCAGTAATTCTAAGGGTTACCAAAACTTGTAAAAACTTTTTCGATTCTATTTCTAAAAATTTAGAAAATTCTAGGTTGTAAAAAAATTTTGCTTTTTGTCACTTAAGTGTCGCGTTTTTCCCCCCATACCGCTTTACTCTTTGCACTTCCTCTATGCCCATTTCTACTTTTTAATTTCGGGAAATTTTGGCAATGCCAAGGAAGGGGGGAGTGACCATTTTCTAAAAGTGTTTCAGGACCCGACTCAATCTTGCAAAAAGCAACCTCAAAAGGTGAAATACTTGTGCTGACAGGGCGGTTTTGTTGACCCGGTTGCCAGAAGCTGTTTTAGGGAGCCGTGTAATACCTTCTCTCACTATTTTTTAACTCCTTTTACCCGTGATGTTTTTTAACCATTTAAAAGTCAAAGCATCCCGCGTTTTTCCCCAAGTGATTTCACTTTTTACTTATTACCAAAAATACATTTACATTGGTTTTTACACTTTTATGTTATATGGCATACAAACTGTTTTTACGTCACTGCTTTAGTAGGGCCCACTGCCACCTTTCCCCTTTTTGATATTTTATTTTTTTTTTTTCCCCCCTTTTGCCTAAATTTAACCCTTTTTTACTCTCACTTTTTCGGTGGCCCCCCATTTTACTTGTTTAAACCCCCAAACCTTTGGGAAAATTTTTGATCACCCGTTTCCACACTCACTTTGAAAATTTTTTTTTTTGTATCTTGTGGCAAAAAGTGCCCAGTAATCCAAAAACGGGGTTTTGGGACTTTTAAAAGAAAATTTTCTGAAAATTTTTGGTTTTCCCCCGAAATTTTTTTTAAATAATTTAAATATTGTTTTTTTGTGTGGGGGTGTTTTTGTGTGTGTGTGTTTTATGGGGGTGGTTTTGTGTGTGTGTGTGTTTTTGTGTTTTGTGTGTGTGTGTTGTGTGTGTGTTGTGTGTGTATCTGTTTTTTTGTATGTGTATGTTTTTTTGTGTGTAAATAATTTATAAAAATGTTGTTGGGGTGTGTGTGGGGTGTGTGTGTGTGTGCGTGTGTGGTTTTGTGTGTATGTGTTGTGTTGTGTGTGTGTGCGTGTGGGGGTGTGTTGTTTTGGGGTCTGTGTATAAATTTTAAAAAAATACGTAGTGTGTTTTTAAGTATTGAAGACCGTTCCGCGGTAAGGGAAAGAGTTTCCCAAAATTTTATCGCCAGAAAAAACGTTGTTTTCCCCATTCAAAAAAAATTTTCTGTTGTGTCCCCTTTTTGTGGGTGTGTTTTGTGTGTGGGGGTTTGGGGGATTTATTGGTGTGTGGGTGGTTTTGTGTAGGAGTTGGGGGGATGTGGGTGTGTGTGTGTGGGAGTTGGTGGATGTGGGTGTGTGTGGGTGTGTGTGTGGGAGTTGTTGGATGTGGGTGTGTGGTCAACATGGGTCAGTCTTTGACCTCATTAATACCACCCGTGGGATGAGGTATGGACATTGGCCGGCTCGGAAATGTACTTCAAATCCTCTTTCTAGAGATCAAAGGCTTCGCTCTGGAGGCATTTTAACTACAAACGTGAGCACATTGTTGACAAAACTCAACACTGAGGATACCGCCATGATTCAAGGAGAGTTTTTGTGAGTAGAACTGTATCTGCCATAGCATTGGAATCTCCGTGTACTGATTGAGAGTTGTTAACAAGTTGGTAATGTGACCTGTTGGGGTTTTTTAAAACATGGTGCAATAGTGTGTGTGACTTGGGGACCTGTTGTGTCTTTTATGTACCTGTTGGGGGTTGTAAACAAGGTGCAATAGTGTGTGTGACTTGTGATCTGTTGTATTGATGTGACCTGTTGGGGGTTGTAAAACATTGTGCAATAGTGCGTGTATGTGTGTGACTTTTGATCTGTTGTGTTTTTATGTGCCCTATTCGGGGGTTGTAAAACACTGTCAATATGTGTATGGGGACTTGTAAAGTTGTGTCTGAGTGACCTATGGGGGTTGTAAAACTTTGTGTAATAGCGTGTGTTTGGTTGTGTGTGTTTGTGACTCGGACGTGTTGGTCTTGATTGCCCCTTTAGGGGGGTTGAAAACATTTGCAACATGGTGGTTGTGTGTATTGTGACCTGTGTTCTTATGTGCCCGGTTGGGGTTGAAAACCATGTGTAATGTGTGTATAACATTTTTGTCTTTTTGTGACGCGTGCTTGTATCTTGTCGGGAGTTATAGTGAAAAAAAGGGATGGTGAGAGTTGTACAGGTGAAATTTGTGAACATGGGGTTTTTTTAAAAGGAATAGAATTTGAAAAATTCTTCATAAAGATAAAAAAAGAATGAAATGAAACCAAGAATCCATGATCAGAGAAGAGACATTAAAAAGATCGATACTGTTTTTAAAGATGGTGGTAAAATAACAAGAGGAAATTCACAATGGAAAATTAAAGGCATTAAACCCCCAGCTAGATCGGTGAATGATTATAGAGAAGTATAGAAAAAGGTAATTTATATACCCAGACTTTTTTTAAAAAATTAGTGTTTTTTCCCTGCTTTCCATAGTTGCATAAAATTAGTGTTTATTCTTGACATTGTACTCGAAAAAAAAATTTCCCCGTAAAAAATAGTTTTTTTTTTCCCTCGCAAAAATGAAATGAAAGCTAATAATCCCCTTGAGACCATTAATGTTTCGACTGCGGTCCCACACAAGTCTGGAGAGTAATGTTTTACCACAGTGACTGCGGTACCCCCATAGTTGGAGTAATGTTTCTCAACAGTGACTGCGGTCCCCCAAAAAGTCTGGAGAGAAATTTTTTTTCTCCCCCACATTGACTGCGGTACCAACATATCGGGAGGTAATGTTTTACCACAGGATGGGGTCCCCCACATATCGGGAGAGTAATGTTTTCACCCAGTGATGCGGAACCACACATAGCTGGAGAGTAATGTTTCCCCAGGACTGGGGTCCCACACAAGTTGGGAGTAATGTTTTCACCACATGTGCGGACCCCACTAGTCTGGAGAGTATGTTTCTCCCACAGTGATGGGGTACCACAATAGTTGGAGAGAATGTTTTAACAGTGATGCGGTCCCACACATGTCGGAGAGAAAATTTTTTTCCACCACGTGACTGCGGTCCCACACAATCGGGAGAGTAATGCTTCTCACCACAGTGACTGCGGTACCCAAAAGTCGGGAGTAATGTTTCCCCACAGTGACTGGGGTCCCCCCACAAGTCTGGAGAGTAATGTTTCTCCCCACAGTGACTGGGGTACAACATATCTGGGAGAAATGTTTCTCACCCATGATGGGGCCCCCACATAGTCTGAGAGTAATGTTTTCCCCAAGTAAATGGGTCCCACACAAGTCTGGAGAGTAATGTTTCTCCCCAAGTGACTGCGGTACCACACATAGTCTGGGGAAATGTTTTCCCACAGTGACTGGGGTACCCACATAGTCGGAAGAAAATTTTTTCCACCACAGTGCTGGGGTACCACAAAGTCTGGAGAGTATTGTTTCTCACCCAGTGACTGGGGTACCACCATGTCTGGAGGTAATGTTTCTCACCCAGGATGGGGGTACCACAATAGTTGGATTTAACTTTAAAACCCACGGGACTGGGGTACCACACATATTTGGAGAGAAGTTTCTCCCCACAGTGCCCCTGCGGTCCCACACAAGTTGGGAGAAATGCTTTCCCCCAGAGTGACGCGGTACCCACATATCTGGAAGAATGCTTCACCACAGTGACTGGGGGTCCCACACATATTGGGAGAAAATGCTTTCACCACAGTGACGCGGACCCCCACATAGTCTGGAGAGTAATGTTTTCACCACAGGACTGGGGTACCACACATATTTGGGAGAGAAATGCTTCTCCCCACAGTGACTGGGTCCCACACATAGTCTGGGGGTAATTTTTCCCCTCCACAGTGAGCGGTAACACATTTGGAGACAATCTTCTCACCAGAGTGACGCGGTACCACACATATTGGGAGAAATGTTCTCCCACAGTGCTGCGGTACCACAAAGTCTGGAAGTAATGCTTCCCCACAGTGACTGCGGTACCAACATATCGGAGAGCAATGCTTTCACCACAGTGATGCGGTACCCCCAATTTGGAGAGCAATGCTTCTCCCCACGTGCCTCGCAAACTCCGGGGAGATCCAAAAACAATTTGGGGGGGTGTAAACCCTGGGGGCATCGCCACGTAGTGGGATAAACCTCCCCCGGGAAATTATCCCCAGAACATGTGACGTAAAAAAAAATTTTAGAGGTTGAATCAGTGCAGAAATATTCTACCTCTCATAAATAAAGGGCTTTGGGGTGTTTTTAAAAATGTATATCGTGTCTTTCAGAATTCATCAATTGTAGTTATTAAAAACCCTGAGGAAAAAAACATATCGGGTGAAGATAAAAAAGGCGTATGTTTCCCGATGGGGAGCCAAGGGGTCCCCACTTTTGGAAAAAGCCCCGGGCCCGAGAAATCCCGGCAAATAAAAATCCTAGTTGTAAGGGAAAGGGAAAAAATTTCAGAAGTCTTTGATCGAAAGGGGAGCAATTTTAGAAAATTTAAGCAAAATTACAAAAAGGGAAGGATCGGGGGGGATTATGATCATATTGAATAATTGGTTCAATAAAACTCAGTCATTTTGGGTTACCCGAAGAAGTTGGGGTAACAATTATTTTCGACCCCAGAATAGATGTGGGTTTGTGACTGCGCGTGTTCCAAATAATTGTCAAAAAATGGACAAAAATTTGGGGGAATACCCAAAGCTTGGAATAGTTGGGGGGGATGTTTCCCATGAAAAAAACTTCTATAGATGAATTTTCCTTTAGGGGCCAATTGCATTTTTGGGAAAAGAAAAATAAGGTTTCATTATTATTTTTTATCACTTAGACAGGGTAGGCTGGGGATGTGGCCAGGTCCATAAGGGTAATAAGAATTAGGAAAAATACATGGGCAAATTTTTTGAGATTAAGATTTTTGATGGACTTTAGAAAGATAAGAAAAACAAGGTTATGTTAAGAAATACTTCAAGTTGTTAAGAAAGGGATACACGGAGGGTTAGTTAACAAGATGGGTGTAAAATCAAAACCAACCCCGTATTTCCCCCCACAAGAAACAATTATTTAAAAATTATGTTATGTTTCTAGCTAAAATATATGTAATGGTTTTTTGATTTTGAAAGTTCTCTTGATCGACATCCCCGCAGTCAAAATTAAACACGACAATAGTCATTTCTTATTGTTACGTAATATTTGATCGGGTAGGGAAATGTGATTTTGTAAAGGTTACAGGGGTAGGACCTGCCCCCATTTGTTGTAAATCCAATGAAAAAAGGTGGGATAAAAAGGGGGAAGGGATTTTGATATCGATATGAATGGGAAAGATGAATGCGATTTTATTCGCAAAACACGTTGAATATGCTGTGTACCCCTTTCCCAGATGCAAAACCAATATGCCACCTGATCACAGAACAAACGTAATTTACGGAGCATATTTTTGTTCCTTGCAAACTGCAATTAAAGAAAAAGAGATGGGTATAAATGTTTTGTCATAACTGTCCCATGATTTGAGGTAAATTTTTTAAAGACTTGAACTGAATAAATATGAATTTAGGATATTCGAAACAAAACATTAAAATTTTTGGTAGACATTTGTTTGTTTTTGATTTGCGGATTCAATGATTTGTTAAAAGTAACTCTTTTCCCTTTAGCAGAAGAGCACAAACAGGAGGTATACGGGAAAACTTCTCAAGGATGCACCCAAGGAAGTGTACTTTCTCTTATTAGCAAGGAAAACAGGTGCTGTGTTTTTTGACTATATTGACAGTTTAAAAAAAATTCCGGGAAAAAAAGTTGCAAGAGGAAATTTTAAAAATTTTATTTAGACTCACATTACCCCGGAAAAATTATGACCATGTTGTGAAAGTTGTCCATTTTGGGGGAAAAAACAACTTTTCGTGATTACTTTTTGTTGTTTTTTCAAGACAGATTTTGGGGTTGTTAAAAGATACTTCATGGAGTGGGTAAAAACTTAAAAATATTTTTAATTTTGAGTTAGTAATTATTCAGTTTTCCCTCTTTCATTATGGATGTTGGTTGTTAAAAACAAAAAAATTATATGTTCATTCCCATGAATTATACATCTGCCAAAGGGAGACTCAACAATATACAAGCGATAAATTCTTAATTAAACCCCCGTTTTTAAGAGGGGGGTGGGTACTCAATTTTTAATTTTATGACTTTAATTTTATTGTATACCGTGTTTGGTTGAAGCCACCCCAGAAGTACAAGAAAATTTTCGAATGAAAAAAATTTGATTCCTTGTTTGTGTTTAACTAACGTATCATGTGAGGGGGAAAATTTTTATTTTATTAATTTGGACACAAACCCGTGAACCCGAGGTAGCTAGACCCGGGGGAACTTACCTTGATATTTTCACACATGAATATACAAAACATGTTTCCCCCTTTTTCTGAGTCCCTGTTTTGCAAAATGAAAGTAGAAAGATACCCAAATTAATACGAAATTAGTGGGGCCCATCTTCCCCCAAAACATTTTTAGTGAGGTTGGAATTACTTCATCTTTTTTAAAGGTTCTTTTTTTGGAGACGGGAAAGGTTTTGAAGAAAATAATATAAAGGCAAAAACTTAGAGCCCTTCATTAAAAATTTAACAAAAAATGTAACAATCCCAAGTTTAAATGCTAAAAAAGTCCCTTTACGGTAAATAAATTTTAATATCAAAAATTGGGGAGACTTAAAATATATAAAGGTGAGAAAACAATTTCTAGAGTGTCAGTGATCCCTTTTTAAAAAATATTTAATATTTGATCCAAAACAAAGGGGTTTGCATATTTACCAAACCGAAATTAATGTAATCAACCTGTTTATTTTGATTATTATTATTGTATAATTATTTGGGAAAAAGTCTTAAAATGCATATGGAGATAAAGACTATTGTCAGTGATACCCATTCTCGAATTGAACAGTAAACTGTTGGAAAAATAGAATTTCAAATTGATCATGATCATCCTTATATAAAAACAGTAGGAAAGGTGGTTAGGGGAATTGAAATCTTGGTTTAATATTAAAGTTGTTCTCTAAAGCAAAATGTTTCTGTGAAGATCACTGGGGAAAAAGTAATGTCGTGAGCCATTTCAACCATTGTTCCATGGTTATAAAAAAGTTTCCCAAAAGTTTATAAAGAACTATTTTAAGTGTAATCTATTGTAATGTCACAGGGGAGATTGAAATAAAAAAAAAAGGTTGTTGCCTTTTTTTTATAAAAAAGGATCATTGAAACCAAACCCCTTCCCTTTACTTATGGAACCCCTGGACACCGAGGACCCCTGATATTTCCCGCACTAAAAACAGGGGGACCCAAATAATTCCCCTGTGTTGTACATAAATGTTTGATAAAATTGTAAAAATGTTGTACTGAAAATGTATCTTTTTTTGGTGTTTTTGTTTTTTGTATTGAAATAGTAACAAATAAAAATTTGTGAAATTTTTATGTGTATTCATTTTCCACTTTTTTTACCCCTTATTTGCATGACCCCTTTTTTAAAACATCTATATTAAAACTTAAAATGTGAACTCCCGATATAAAAAAACTGGTGTTTGGCGCAAAAAATGTTATCCCAAAATTAAAAAGCAATTTGGTGGTAAATATACCAGGTTTACCCCTAAAAAATTGGACCCCAAATGATTATGACTGTTGATGTTTACCCTTTTGAAATCCCAAACCCTTTGGTGGGAAACCCCCCAGGCTTTTTGGAAGTTTACCCCGACTAAGGTTTTAACATAAGAACTAAGAAGGGGAACATCACAGGCCCCGTTGGCCCCTATAGCAGGGCCTTTACAAATTTATCCCCCTAAAACTTTGACCACCCAATTTTTAAAGCTACCCCCGAAAAAACTTGATGTGCAGTCCCACCAAAACCAAATCCCCTCATGTATTTTTCCAAACCCAAATTTTTAAACTACCCAAAATCCTAGCTCAATAACCCAATAGGTAGATGTTCCACTCATCTATCCCTATTCAACCAATACTTTTCCCAGTCCTTTTTTAAAACAAACTTATCTAAATTTAAAACCATTTTTGCGGGTTTCTTTTGGAGGATTCCCAAGACCCTTTTTTAATATCCCCCTTTTTTAATACTATTTCCCCTTTAACACTTTGTCAGGTCTCCCTCATTCTTGTCTAAAAGTGAAGTAATTAAGAGTCTTCAATCTTTCTTCCCAAAAGGACGATTTTTAATGCTAGTTTTAATTTATTTCACTACGCGGGAATTTTTTCTCAAAATTTATGTCCATTCGAAAATATGGAGCCCAGATTGAGCTGCATAACCCTAGGTGGGGCCCTTACAATGTTGTTTATAAAAGGGGCAGTATAAACCTCTGGACTTCTGTTGCTTACACTTCTTGTTTAATAAATCCCAGTAATCTTTTTGATTTTTACGTACGCTTGGGGCTTTTCTGCCCTTGGTTTAAGGTTGCTGTTTTACCTAACCCCCAAGTCCTTTTCGCAATCTGTATGGTTTTAAATTCTACATTTTTAAAAATTATAAGTGCTTTGGGTTTTTGGACACTCCCCAAACTTCAGAAACCCTTTCATTGAACTGCATCCCGCCACTTTTCTGACCAAAAAGTAGAGTTTGTCTTAATCCTCCTGAAGTTCACTAACATTAAGTTTTTAATCAATTATCCTACCTTCTTCGTGTCATCGGGGGAATTTGCTCAAAATCACTGTAATTCCCCTTTATCAAGATCATTTTATATATATTATAAACCCAAAAACGGGCCCAAGATTTATCCCTGTGAAAAGCCAAATTTTTACTGGGTTTCCCCCCCTCGGGTTTAACCCCCAAATTTTTGGCACTCTTTGCTTCCTGTCTGGGGAGCCCCTGATTCGATCCCCGAAAAGGGAAACCCCTTTCCCCCCCAAAAGCCCTGGCTGCTACTTTTTTTCAAAAATTTTTTGGTGCGGAACTCTATCAAATGCTTACTAAAAATTTAAATAAAAAAATATCCAAAAAATTCCTTTTATCCCTGGTCAAAAAAACCCCCAAAAGCTTTATGAAGGGAAAATTTTAAAAAATTAAATTTTTGACCCAAAACCCCCCTCTTGTGAAAACCATGCTGAGTTTCATTAAATCAAGCTATGCTATTCGAGATGGGGCTTCTTATAATCTCAGCTATAATTGACTCTATAATTTGCCTACAATTGAGGTCAGGCTTATTGGGCGGTAATTTGACGGTAACGACTTGCCCCCCTGTTTTAAAAATAGGAATTACATTAAGCCATCTTCCACATATCAGACACTGCACCTGTTTGAAGAGATAAAATTAAAAATATTAGTTAATGGTTCACAGACTTCCATTTTGCTTTTCTTTTTAAAACCCCTTGAAAAAACCTCATCAGGACCCGGTGACTTATTTTGCTTCAGTCTGTCTATCTGCTTCACAACCATTTCACTAGTGGACTGTGATGTTAAAATAATTTATCTTTTTCTGATCCACTATAAAAATTAATTACCGGAATATTATTAGTGTCTTCCTGTGTAAAAAACCGAGAGAAAATAATTATTTAAAATCGGCACATTTCATTCTCTTTGTCAGTAAAGATGCCCATAGTTATTTTAAGGGGACCTATCTTATTTTCTGACTTTTGTTTTTATAGACCTGGAAAAAACTTTTTGGGTTTGTTTTAGAAATCCCCAGCAACTTTAATTTTATAGTCCCTTTTAGCTTTCTTTATCCCCTTTTTAATGTCCCTCTAATGTCAATATACTGATTCATAAGATGACCCTTTGCCTCTTTTGATACGCCTATAAATTTCCCTTTCTTATGCCCTAGTAATATTTCAGCCTATTTTTCATCCATTTTGGGTCATTTCTTTGAATCTAAATTTCCTTATAAGGGAAAACGTTTTTGGCAGCATGTACTGGGTTCGAAAACTGTCTATTGAAGCTCTCTTCGTTACCCAGTCAACAGATGATAAGTGTTCTCTAAGCCATGTAATCTGCTAAGGCGGAAAACTGGGACTGTTACTGAGTTATCCCTACTAAACATACTTCCAATTCAATTCTACTGTAATTGATTTGTGGTCGCTAGCACCCCAGTTTCCCCTGAAACTTCTAACTTATTAACAAAGTATTCATGTGTTTGCCAGAACTAATCAAGCAGGTTTATTACCTCTTGTAGGTTTCTGTCACAAAACTGCTTCAAAATACAATCCTGAAATAACTTCAAGAAATCGTATGATTCTAAATTCCCAGTCAAGAATTCCAATCAATATGACTAAAGTTTAAAGTCTCCTAGATTACTAAACATTATCGTGCCTTGTGGCCCCTTAACAATTTCTCCCATACAGTCTCCCCTGGGGGTCCCCTATCTAAGTTTGGGAGGGACGGTATAAATACACCTTAAATATTTTTCATGTTATACGTGGGTGGGGGGGGGGGGGGGGGGGGGGGGGGGGGGGGGGGGGGGGGGGCGGGGGGGGGGGGGGGGGGGGGGTCACAAAATTCATATCCACACTACGCCACAAACACTAATCTCATCCCACCCAATACGTATAAACGACATTCGAAAAACGAGGTAAAATTCCAAACTAAGATTAATCTGCCCCAGGGTAGAGGAGATATCTTAGTTGAAAAAATTGGGATAGAACCAAAATTAAAAAAAAAAAATTGAAAAAAATTTGCAACACTCGAAAAAATTAAAATTTGGAAAATTTGGCAGCACCTCGAAGGAAATTTTTGGCAAACACTCCCCGAGAAATTTGGAAAAACCCACCATGGAATATGCCCTTAGGGGTAGCGAGCGGGTCCGTGGAGGAAAATAAAAAAAGAAATGGGGAAGGGTGGCCGAGGGAAGGCGAAAGGGAGTTCTCACAAAGGAGGGGCAGAGCCCTCATTCAACAAAAATTCCTTGCCTTCTGGCAATTTCCATACTACACCCTTTATTTTTTGAAAGCTTTGCAATATTATACTTAGTTATAGTCAAATTCTCATCTCAAACATGCAGCCCTTATTTGAGATTTTCCATAATAATTTCTTTTGTTGTACCTTGGAGGATAGATCATTCTGGTAATATTTAGCTAATGTCCAGAGACTGTGATTATCAACCATTAATATAGTACGATAACCTCCACTTCAAAGCTAACATAGAGAATTTTTCAGCGTTATTATTATTTATCTGTCAATGAATACAATATATCATGGTATTGCTTGTTGTTTATTAATCCATATCAATGACTGTTTTAGTTATTATTATTTATGTTCGGTAGAATTCTTATATACATAGAGAACAAACAAAATGTCAGGAAACCTCAGGTAAACTATTGTTTCACTAACTTGTCTAAGTCTAGCTTTACTGACCGTTTGGGTCACGTGATCCAACCTGATGAGGGTCAATAGACTGGCATGAAGCAGTCCCTGCTCCCTGATCGAAGCCCTGACTTACCAGACTGGCAGTGAAGCAGTCTGCTCCCTGAATCTAGCCCTGAACTACCAGACGTGGCAGTGAAGCAGTTCCTGCTCCCTGACTAGCCCGGACTACCAGAACTGGAGTGAAGCACAGTCCCGCCTTCCTGAATCTAAGCCCCTGACCAACCAGACTGGCAGTGAATGCCAGTCTGCTCCCTGATCTAGCCCTGACTACCAGACAGGCAGTGAGCAAGTCCTGCTTCCCTGTCTAGCCCGGACACCAGACTGGCATGCGCAGTCTGCTCCCCAGAACTAGCCCTGACTACCAGACTGGCAGTGAAGCAACCCTGCTCCCTGAATCCTAGCCCTGACTACCAGAACTGACAGTGAAAGCTAGTCTGGCTCTCCTGATCTAGCCCCTGACCAACCAGACTGGCAGTGAAGCCAGACTGCTCCCTGATCTAGCCTGACTACCAGACTGGCAAGTGAAGCAGCCTGCCCTGAACCTAGTCCCCTGACTAACCAGACCTGCAGTGGAAGCAGCCCGCCCCTGATCTAGCCCTGACTACCAGACTGCCAAGTGAAGCAGCCTGCTCCCTGATCTAGCCCAGACTACCAGACTGGACAGTGAAGAGCGCGTGAGCGAGCGAGAGTGCGCCTGTATCTAAGGCCATGGACTACTCGGGAGAGTGACGGTGGCATGAAGCAGGGGTCTGCTGGCGGCCCGGGTGATCTAGGCCCTGGACTACCGGGAGATTGGCAGTGAAGCGGTCCGCTCCCTGGATCTACACCTGACTACCAAACTGGCAGTGAAGCAGTCTGGCCTCCAGATCTACCCTGACTACCAGATGGCAGTGAAGCGGTTCCCTGCTCCCTGATTCTACCCTGACCTACCAACTGGCAGTGAAGCAGTCTGCTCCTTGATCTAGCCCTGACTAACAGACTGGCAGTGAAGCAAGTCCCTGCTCCCGGATCTAGCCGCCCTGACTACCAGACTGCATGAAGCAGTACTGCTCCATGATCCTAGCCCTGACTACCAGACCTGGCATGGAAAGCAGTCCTGGCTCCCTGATCCTAGCCCTGACAACCAGACTGCCAGTGAAAACAGTCTGCTCCCTGACTGCCACGACTACCAACTGGCAGTGAAGCAGTCTGCCCCTGACTAGCCCCTGACTCCAGAACTGGCAGTGAAGCATCTGCTCCTTGATCTAGCCCTGACAACCAGACTGGCAGTGAAGCAGTCTGCTCCCTGATCTAGAACCCTGACTACCGAGAACTGGCAGTGAAGCAGTCTGCTCCCTGATCTAGCCCTGACAACCCAGACTGGCCGTGAAGCAGTTTTCTTTTTTCTCCCTGATCTAAGCCCTACTACCAGACTGGCAGTGAAGCAAGCCTGCTCCCTGATCTAGCCCTGACAACCAGACTGAACAGTGAAGCAGTCTGCTCCCTGATCTAGCCATGTCTACCAGACTGGCAGTGCGCAGGTCTGCTCCCTGACTAGCCCTGACTACCAGATTGGCAGTGAAGCGGTCTCTCCCTGATCTAGCCCCTGACTACAAGACTGGCAGTGAAGCAGTCTGCTCCTGATCTAGCCCTGACTACCAGATTGGCAGTGAAAGCGGTTCTGCTTCCCTGTCTACCCCGACTACCAGACTGCAGTGAAGCAGTCCTGCGTCCTTGATCTAGGCCCTGACTACCAGACTGGCTAGTGAAGCAGTCCGGCTTCCCTGAACAGCCCTGACTACCATACTGGCAGTGAAAGCAAGTCTGCTCCCGATCTAGCCCTGACTACCAGACCTGGCGTGAAGCAGTCTGGCTCCTTGATCTAGCCCAGACTACCAGACTGGCAGTGAAACGTCTGCCCTCCCTGATCTGAGCCATGACTACCAGACTGGCAGTGAAGCAGTCCTGCTCCCTGAATCTAAACCCTGTCTACCAGACTGGCAGTGAAGGAGTCTGCCTCCTTGATCTAGCCCTGACTACCCTAGACTGCAGTGAAAAGCCAGTCTGCTCCCTGATTCTAAGCCCTGACTACCAGACCTGGCAGTGAAGCATCCTGCTCCCTGAATTCTAGCCCTGACTCCCAGACTGTGGCAGTGAAGCGTTTTTTCTCCCTGATCAAGGCCCTGACTACCAGAATGGCAAGTGAAGCAGTCTGCTTCTCTGATCTAGCCCTGAACTACCAGACTGGCAGTGAAGCAGTCTTGCTCCTGATCTAGCCCTGACTACCGACTGGCAGTGAAGCAGTCTGTTTCCCTGATCTAGCCCCTGACTACCATACATGGCAGTGAAGCAGTCTGTTCCCTGATCTACCCTGACTACTGATTTTTATCACAAAAACGCGATTTCTATTCTAATAACTTAAAGATCTCCAGTGAATACTAGAAAGGACTGCCCTTCTAGCATCCAGCCTGTTACTGGGTTTTTAATAACAAGTATCAGTAATCCTGGTCCCAAATTATCCTTGAGAATACAATAAGAATTCTTATGCTTCAAGATACAAATGGTAGGCTACTACTAGAGAATTAAAATTTAATAGCTTTACTAACAATCAAGATGTCTAAGGAGTATATTATCAATTAAAATAAATTAATCAATTTAAAACAAATTAATAATAATCACGTTCTCTTGTGTAAAGTGGTATTGTGCTGATGGCACATATCACATTTATAACCGTCGTAAGACCGTATGGTACATTAACATTAATAATTCCCATATATACAAATACTTTGAGCCATGTGTAAGTGCTTATAAGTATTTCGCTATGTCTCAAAACTCAACTAGACTTAACTAGTTGACTGACTAAGCCTCACATTAACTAACTTCTTGACCCCTGGCATTAGATATAGCTGTTGAACAATAAAACGACTGCTAAAGCCAAAAGCAATATAACAAGCAACTGCGACACAGAATTCAGGATCAGGAGATAATATAATGATACTAAGTTGAGAACCATCAGCAGGATCCTCCAAAAAAGTCACAAAACTCCCCAACTACTGAATCAAGTTCTAGCATAAGAAAATATCCCGAACTGTGAACAGTACACAGATACCAAAACAAGTTAGGTCAGAAATCTACAGCTCAGGACCTGATTTGTTTCAGAGTGTTCTATTCGACACACAACCTCAAGTACAACGTCGAAAATCACTAAGTCTTAGACAATGTTCTGTGAACGGAGTTCTACAGAACCAACAACAAGAAAGCGACCAGAAACAATTCTTCCAACAAGGGCCAATAAGGAAGGAGTAGGCACGTCTTGTCATGAATACGTCCAACCACCAAAGATAATCTAGTAGCCCAGACTGAATACTTCCAGCGAGGTTTGAACACCCCCCCTCTCTATCAAGTGAATGGCTCCATGGACTATTTGCTGCCCAGCAACACCGAGAAGCCGGCAGGGAACGAGCAACGAGCGATAATTTACAGTAATTAGACAATCAAGACTTGAATAATGAGCACTGAAATATTATAAATGTTACATCCTACCTAGCAAAAGTAACTAAGTCAAATAATAATATAAACATATATTTTACGATTTAGTTATTATCTCAAATATAAGCAATGAAAATTCTATGAAAAGGTAATATAACATTATATACATTTGTGACCCATTCAGGGGTCATCAACAACTGATCATATATGTTTGTTTCTCCCTTAGATTCACGCAGTATTGAATTTTTTTCTTGAGAATTATAGTAAGAGTATGCTGCTAGTTCACTCAGTATGTAAACAGAATACCTGACTTATTCACATTCTCAGGGCACTCGAGCAATCTTTAGAGATATATGTCTGTCAGACAAAATCTTGGTAACTATCTTCCTAATGACAAAAATTCAGAGGTGTTTTAAATTTTGCATGTCCTGTTGAGGTAAAGACTTCGAATGTTTTAAGAACTCATCTGTACAGTGTTAAAAGATTAGTCTTCATCGTAATGTGATTATTTCCATATGACTGAATAATATATATAATGGTTCGTGCCGAATAGGCCAAAACTTGCGGATCTTGGCTTAAATAGCAACGCTCATCTTGCCATAATAGGACATGCGAAAATTTGTGTAATGCAATAATTTCGACAAAAATCATTCGAACCTAACGAAAAAAATATATTTCACTGTGTTTGTTTAGTATTAAATTACTGTAAACAAATCTAAAATATATTTAGTTTGGGTTAGGGTAAAATAAATTGCTCTTGTTATAATAAGGTTAGGTAAGTTTTCTAAGATTCTTTTGGAGCAAAATTAAAAAAATTTACATTAAAATTAATAAAAAAAAATATATATCTTTAAACGTATAGGAGAAAATTTTAGAAAGGATTTAAATTTTTAAATGAGTTCTTGCAAATTTGGGCCCCAGTTTTCCCATTTTTGGCACGAATTTTAATATATATTTTTATATATTTTATATATATATATATATATATATATATTTATATATATATATATATATATATATATAAAATATATATATATATATGCAATAAGATCACAGTAAACAGGTGATTTCAGATATGCAAAACAACCACCTGAAAGAATAGAGAAATTCCAAGCGCCTTTCGTGACTACTCAACATTATCAAGGAACTTTGAAAGTAAGCATCCAAGGAAGCTATATAAGGGGTCTGGCTAACACCTCACTATCAGATCCCACAGGGTTAAACAACCTGACGCGCGCCGGCCCAACAGGACAGGTCCTTTGCACAACCACCAACAAACTATTCTACACCAAGAAAATTTTAAAATTATTATTTGTCCAGTTATTATTAATTCTTCCCAAATTCTATTAATTATAATGGATTTTAATTTATATAAACAAAGGAAATATTCATATTATTGTCAAACTGCTTTTTATGAAACAAGATTCAATTATATTCCTGTCAACCATGGACTTGCTTGATACTACTTTCTCAACGTTTTGAAAATAAATTTGGGATGGTTAAAATCTTTTAAATGAATAAATAGAGCATTGGAAAAAAGTTGGTAGAATTACCGACAATATGTAAAGTTGTGTACAAATTTTGGTATATAATACCGACAAGAATGAGAGTAAGACACAGATGTTGCACATGTGTCTTACTCTCGCAATATGTAAAGTAAAAGGACACAAGTGCAACTAATGTGACATTTATTGTGGCAACGTTTCGCTCTCCAGGAGCTTTATCAAG
This sequence comes from Cherax quadricarinatus, assembly GCF_026875155.1. Taxonomy (NCBI): domain Eukaryota; kingdom Metazoa; phylum Arthropoda; class Malacostraca; order Decapoda; family Parastacidae; genus Cherax; species Cherax quadricarinatus. Next base: position 3,895,591 of record NC_069497.1, read on the forward strand.
CCATTACATTGTAATGGCTTGATAAAGCTCCTGGAGAGCGAAACGTTGCCACAATAAATGTCACATTAGTTGCACTTGTGTCCTTTTACTTTAAATAGAGCATTGGAATCTTGTCCAGTTCTAATGCTATATTTATGTTGTTTTAATCTTAGGTCGCTTCCTTCATGCCTGATAGAGGAAACAGTTATCCCTTTAATGCTCTCCACGTTGCTCCCAATTTATGCGATAATTTCTAAAGGCGCACTATAGAGCTGCCGCCTTAACCCTCAGATAAAATGCAGCCATTACAGCAGCCGCTGGAGGTGCCTCGTAACTTCAAAAGATCTTCGTATTAGCTGCTTTTGACAGATTTAAGATCAATTGTTCATTAAAAGGCTAAAAGTAATTCCATACATAAATATAAAAGATCAAACAGCTTTATATACAAGAATATGCGCCACAAGTCTCTATCCGGCGCACTTCTGCAAATCACACCTCAACAGCACAGTGGATGATACAGAGCTCTATAATAACACCGTCCTGTCCATAGTCTAGCAGACCAATATTCACAATGTTATGGTCCACAGTCTAGCTTGTCGATTACCTGGTATGACCATTATTTATTTTATCAATTATAATTTAGAAAACATTTTCAGAGTTGTTTTTAATGCATTCCATCTTAATGCATTTTATTAATTCACTTCTCTCACACCAATGATAATTTTATGTTATTTTGGCTTCATTTGAACTTTATTTTTGTTTACAAATAACTCGCACATGTGAGACAAACTTATGACGACGTCTTGGACAATAACCTACTTACACAGAACCCTGAAAGGAAGGGAGCCAGTAAATATATACTACGACTGCTACTACTACTACTACTGCTACTACTGCTACTCTAACTACATACTACTAAACTATACTACTACTACTACTACTCTGCTAATACTACTACTATTCGACTGCTACTACTACTACTACTGCTACTACTGTACTACTGCTATCTACTACTACTACTACAACTACTACTACTACTACTATCTCTGTACTATACTACTATACTATACTGCTACTACTACTACTATACTACTACTGCTACTACTACTACTACTACTACTACTATCTCTAGTTTCTTCATATTATTATTATTATTATTATTTCTAGCAGGTGTCTGCCGTTCCCACCTCATCTTGTATATATACTGGCTCACTTTCCTTGGTGCTTCTGACGACTGAAACGTCGTCATAACTTTCAGTCTTCTATATCAGGTCTATTTGTGTATTGTTTCATTCGCGGCATTGTCATGTTATTCTTTTTATTTTTATCTGTCTTCATTCATTTGATTTCTTCTCTTTCCAAATCGTCTTCGTCGGTATTTTTGTCTCTGAGAATCTTTAAAGACGTGATCATAATTTCCCCTTTTGGTTTTCTAAGGATGTGCTGCAAGATCTAACTTTCTTTACTATTTGTCGTGTCTCAATCCTTCGTCTCTGGAAAAAAATGTTGTAACAAACCTTGAACTTTTCCAAAAATTTTATTCTACTTTTTTTGACAAGGGTTTTATACCAGCGCTGTCTCCTCTAGCCTTATTTATGGCACGTGCGTTGATTAGACGGATATACCAATATTTACCAGCTCTGCATATGTCACCGGCACTGATGTTGTTTTTATATCGGATCATCAGCAGCTTAACTAATCAGAGAATGAGCCCGATTTTCGAGGGGCTACGTGCTTCTCAGCGAAATATTTGGTGTGATGCTCACAACTATATCATGGCTACATCATCCTGGGGGGAAAACGATGGCAGGTAATATTTGCTAGCTGAGAAAGCAACAAATGGTGATTGGCCTTCTTGCATTAGTTAATATCTAACCGTTCTGGCTTCCTTATCTCATCCGGTTCAAATCACCTGCATTTGTTCGAGATATGATAATACACACTTGGTTGGTTCGTCATTAGGGACGTACGTATCTTACTGGCATTGTTGCTGTCTGCTCTGTCCTTATCCCATTCCTTTATTTAGGATCCTTGATAAAGATAAAGACATGACAAAAGAATATAATATTGCAACTCAAAATAAATAAAATAAGGGAAGGAATGCGGTCACTGCACATATTGTTTAAAATAACAAATAGAAGACCGTTTAGGAGGAAGACAGAGTATTCAGAGAGGAAACAAAAAACTGAACCCATACTCACCTTTTTCTTCCACATTGTCTATTCTCAGTCAACTCAATAGCTCAATCGTCCACAGTATTATCAGGCGATAAGATCATAATGTATATTAAGTTTTTGGTTCTAAAAGTTATTGAAAAGTTGTGTTTCATGCTACGAGTTGTTTTTATTATTTATTTGGCTTGATTATTGGTGAGAGGAAATAACAAGACATATAACTTATGTTGTATTGTGCTGCTCCACTATTTATTTATTTACGACAAGTGTGCAGGATTATTCTTGTACACCTGTGTTGGTAATAAAAGAACTTGCATACAAAATAAGGAATATATAGAAATTGACAACAAGAGAAAAAATGAATTGTAAGAGATGTTATCATCTAAATGTGAAAAAAACCGGGGAGAACAAGGACTGTCTCGAGAAACACAGAATACAATAATGTCTCTTGACACACCTAATACCTAAAAAAGACAAAGTGAAGAAAAAAACGTTTAAGAACTGATACATTACGAGAGTAAACACGCTCCGTAAGAACGGTCTCAAACTGAGTACTTAAAGTTAAGGCTAATGTCTCAGCAATCAGACTATGGATTAATGGAATTTAGCGCTTCTATTTTTTAATACATAATAATAATAATAATAATAATAATAATAATACATCATAATTTAATAATAATAATAAATAATAATATTTATGCTTATATTATTAGTTATTATTGTATTATTATTATTATTATATTATTTTAATAATAGATTTCTGGAAAATTACGTAGTAAAATAATGTTAAATTGAGAAATCGAGGTGTTGTGATGACTCCTGAAGCTGGAGTTGTGATGATGCTCCTGACACCGTGGTGTTCGTGGTGATGATTACATGACACAATTGGTGTTGTAGGTGACGGCTCCTGACACCAGTTGGTGTTGTGGTGATGATCTTGACACAGTTGGTGTTGTGGTGTCACGACTCCTCACACAGCTGGTGTTTTTGTGGTGAATGGTCTGACACAGGGAGTTTCTGCTCTACTCTAATTTGGTATGACGTCTTAGGATCGTCTCATTTTTTTTATTTTCAGTATTCTAATTATATTCTTAAAAGTACCTGAATAATTCGTAAAAATTATCCAGGAGGACAGGAAACCTGTGGGGAGACAAGGACCTCTAGCGAGAATAAGAACACCTCCAACTTGCTTACACAGAGACTTTCAAACACATCAACTTGTCGTGTGTCAAAATATATCAGCAATCACTCAATAAGTTAGAAAGAAACGGTATCTAGTTTATCTTAAGATATTCAGGGTTTGCTGCCCCCAAGCAGTATATAGAGCAAAAAGTTTCCACTATAAACCAAACAGACCAGTTCGCATGTTGTAAGTCCGGTGTATAGTATTATGGTTGTTGATATCTTTCTGATGTTTACACAACGGTAACATTCTAGCTCAAACACTGCCTCCTCTGCACGTTTTTCATGCTTGCGCGAAATTAGAAGTAAAAGAGACTAATACCTTTCCTTTATACAAGTTTCACTACGAACTTCTGTTAGAAGAGAAAGCGTCATTCGACGGCGTTCGACTTTGTTCTGAAGCTTTATCAAGCTAGATATTTATTCGATACAGTAAGAGGCGGTTACTTAAGCTGTCTCTTTCCAATTTTTAGATTAATGTGAATTATTCCAGCCAAGACATTTGCGACTTTTGTTGACCTCTTTTGTTTAATGTTGACACTGTATCAACGGTCACTTTTCTCTTTCTAATTCCATTTTTTTCTTAGTTAATCGTACTTTGGGCATAAAAATATTCAAGATGATTGGTAGCACAAGGACACAGAAGAAGGAAGGGGAAACTTAACATAGATAATTTCTCACTTGGAGACCAAATTCTGAGACATTTAATAGATGGAAGTGAGAACTGTAGGTGAGGTGGGTGACTGTTACCTTGTGATAATTGTAAAGGGTTTCTCGTGGAGTTGCCAAACATGGGTTAGGTCAGAGGATGTTTTTAGCAGCGGTCAGGGCCTCCATCAATTGCATTGATTTGATATAAAACCTACAGTGTGCGAAACGCTTTGACAGGTAAATCTTTTTCCGCATTTGCGACCTTTGTTCGAACAGTTATGGACAGTGGGATCTGTGTGGAGCACAACGCTGAGCTCAGTTCAACAAACACACAAAGTTATTGTTTACTTTTGTATTTGGTAACTCGCTGTCTTTTCAGAATCTAAAAATTCTAGGAGCTGGTGACTTGGGTCTTGGAGACTGGGGAATTGAATAAGTGAATAAGTATAGAAAACAGACCTCTTGCGAATGGTGAGTGAATTTGTTATGCAAGGATGCAAAGGAGTGAGGAGAGAGAGAGAAAGGAGAGAGAGATGAGAGAGGGAGAGAGACGAGATGAGAGAGAGAGAGAGAGTAGAGTGAGTTGTGTAGTGGTAACTTGCATTAGCAGTATGGGGTATGGGAATGAAGTGTGACGTCTGTAAGAATGAGTTGAAAACCAGTCCCCATCGATGTTGAGTTAAATAACAACAATGATTGATGATGGGGGCGCAGCAAGGGGTAGAAACACAGTACAACAGTAGTAACACAGATGACTCACAGTGGTTGTTGACAATGATTTTACATTTTTTACATTTTGCCACTATAAGTGGCTTAGTTTATTGTTGCACCCTATGTCCACCTGTGGCCGGTAGCGACAATAACCAACACGTGGTAAACACATCATGGTAGTCCACAGTTGCTACTCAGTGGTGCTGACAGGTGGCAATAACCAACAGTGGTAAACACATCAATGGTAGCACAGTGCTCTCAGTGGTGCTTGACGCAGTGACAATAACCATCCACTGGTAAACAATCTCACTGGTTACACAGTGTTGATGGAAGACAGACAGATGTCAATACTGGGTTTACGTACATATTTCTTCATTTTCATAACAGAGGCACCTAATGGGTGGAATCGACACCATGTCCAGCTCCTTTTTTCTAGGGTAGGTAGGGGCTACGGTGCCTGAGCCAGAGCTTGCGCTCCCAGACTGTCGGTCCCATTAGCCCCCTTGCCGCGGTGGGGATGGCAGACCAGAAGGGCCTAGCTCCTTTCCTACTGAGCTCCGCTGAGGGATGGAAATGTGGATAGGCCTAGGGACAGTTGGTTCTCAAGATAAGGGAGGGGTACTAGTGCGCCTCCTCCCATGGGAGTTCATTAGTCTCAGGGACACTCCCTAGACAAGGAGCCAAGGCCGGGCACCACTTGGAGAAGGCCCGGGCCGGGTGGATACGCCTGCGTATTCAACAAGAATGAAACCTACTAATGTCACTAATATTTGGGAAAAAAGCTGATTCTATAATGTAATATCGCTTTTCCTAATTTAAGTGATTATATTTTATTGGGTAACGTTATTTATTTTTATTTTTTATTGTCGTCTGTAATCTTTGTTGACTTCTGCCTAATGGATGGGTATGAGCGCGGTAATATAAACCACACACACACCAACACACAAACACACTTCACACACACACGATCACACACACACACACACACTACACACACACCACACACAGGTCAAAGGATCCCCAGGAAGATAAGGAGAGCAGTCGTTTAGAGCGGAATACGAATATGCACTCAGATAAGAAGGAGGGCCCAAAGACAATATGGAAAATGACATAGCAGCGAAAGCCAAATCTGACCCGAAAACTGTTGTACAGCCACATTCAGGAGGAAAAACAACAGTCAAGGCCAGGTAATTCAGGCTAAGGAAGGGGAGAGACTCAAAAGAAATGCCCGTGTTGTGAGGAACTCAACAAGAGATTCAAAAGAAGTGTTCACAGAGGAGACAGAAGGGGCTCGCGCCGAAGGACGGAGAGGTGGGGGCACACCACCCATGTGCTGGACATGGAAGGAGTGAAGAGGTTTCTGAGTGAGCCTATGATACCTCAAAGGCAATAGGGACAGATAACATTCCCATGGGTATTGAGAGAGGGAGCAGAGGCGCTATGTGTCCCCTTAACAATCATATTCAATTACATCTATCGAAACAGGGAGATTGCTGAGGCATGGAAGACAGCAAAATGTAGTTCCCAATCATTGTTTTTAAAAAAGGAGACAGAATGAAGGAATTAAACTACAGACGCCAGTGTCACTGGACAGTATATATAGTATACATAAATCATGGAGGAAGATTATCAGGTGAAGGAGTGGTGGAACATCCCACTCATGGTTTCAGGGATGGGAAATTCCTGTGTCACAAAACCTACTGGAGAGTTCTATGACATGGTGACAGAGTATAGACAAGAGAGAGAGGTGTGGGTGGGTATTTGCTATTCATGGACTGCATAGAAGGCGTTTGACACAGTTCCACACAAGAGATTGGTGCAAAAACTGGCAGGACACAGGATAACAGGGAAGCACTACAATGGATAGGGAATACTGGACAGGAAGACAGCAGGCGAGGCCTCGAGGTTTACGTGGCGAGGTGTAAAGAGTGGCACCTGTGACCAGCTGAGTGCCGCCACAGGGGTCAGTCCTAGGACCAGTGCTGTTTTGGTATTTGTTGAACGACATGACGGAAGGAATATAAACTCCGAGGTGTCCCTGTTTGGAGATGACGTGAAGTTGATGAGAAGAGTTCATTCGATCGAAGACCAGCGAACTACAAAGGGATCTGGACAGGCTGCAGACTGGTCAGCCAACTGGCTCTGGAGTTCAATCCCACCAGTGCATAATACATGAGGATTGGGGAGGGCAAAAGAAGACCGCAGACGGAGTAAGTATAGGGGACAGAGACTACAAACATCCACTCAAGGGAAAGATCTGGGGGTGAGTATAAACCAGGCACATCTCCTGAGCGCACATCACCAAATAACTGCCGCAGCATATGGGCGCCTGGCAAACCTCAGAACAGCATTCCGAAATCTTAATAAGGATTCGTTCAGGACCGGTACACCGTGTACGTTTAGTGCCCATATTATGAGTATGCGGCACCAGTTTGAACCCACACCTAGCCAGCATTGTAAAGAAACTATGGAAAGTGCAAAGGTGCGATGCAACAAGACTACCGTCCCAGAGGTTAAGAGGTATGTCCTGTGAGGAGAGGGGTTAAGGGAATCACCTGACGACAGATGGTCGCACCTTAAAAAATACTGAGAGGAATTGACAATGTGGACATTAGGACAGGATGTTCCAGAGGACTGGACACAGCAACACGGGACACAGTTGGAAGCTGATAGACACAGATGAATCTCAGGAATCGTTAGGAAGTATTTCTTCAGCCACAGAGGCATGTCAGGAAGTGGAATAGTTGGGACGCGATGATGATGTGATTGGCAGGATCAATTACATAGCTTTAAGCAAGAGGTTCGATAAATGCTCATGTTCAGGGAGAGTGGACCTAGTAGCGACCAGTGAAGAGGGAGGGTGGCGGGGCTCCAGGAGCTTGGACTCGACCCTGCAACCTAATACTAGGTGAGTTACAACTAGGTGAGTTAACACACCACACACACACACACACATAGACAACACTCTCCTACACACACACACACAACGAAAAAAGCACTTGTAAGCTGTAGTACACATTGCAGACACACACACACACACACACACACACACACACACACACACACGCACTACACACACACAGGAAAAAGCATTTTGTAAGCTGTAGTACACATGCTAGACACACCACGTACAAACCTCACTCCTTCTCTCTCCCTCTGTCTCACTACCTGATCTTTCTCTAAGCCTATCCTCTCTCTACCTATCTCTCTCTACCTATCTCACTTCTTTACATATATCTCTCTCTCCCCTCTCCTCATCTCTCCCCTTAACATCTCTATTCCCTCTAACACCTCCCCTCTAACATCTTTCTCCTCTCATTATCTCTCCCTCTCCCTTTCCCATCTCTCTCCCTCTACCCTCCCCTCCTTTCCCCCTCTCTTTTGCCCTCTCTCTCTCTTGCTCGCTCTGTTCACCTTTTCCCCTTCTCACTCTGTCCCTCTCTCCTCTCATTCCTTTCCCTTCTCCTCTCTATCACCCTCTCTCTCTCACTCTCTCTCTCCCTTTTTCTCCTCTCGCTCTCTCTTTCTACCTTTTCCTTCTCTCTTACTCTCCCCCCTCCTCTCTCTCCCCCTTTTTCCTTCTCGCTCTCCCCCTCTCTCTCTCCTTTTACGCCTTCCTTTTTTTTTTTTTACCTGTGTGTTTTTTTTTTTTTTTTTTTACTCACAGGTTTTGACCAAGGTTAAGGATCCCTAGCTTTATTTACAGCTAATTACAGGTTTAAGGATTCCTAACTTTATTGGCAAGCTAAGAGCTTGATAAAGACATTTTTATTGTTATGAGGACATACAAGTCCTTCTTCTCTCTCTCTCCTCTCTCTCTCTTCCTCTCTCTCCTCTCGCTCTCTCTCATCTCTCGCCTCTCTCTCTCTATCTATCATCGATTCAATCTATCTCTTTCCCATTTTCCTTTCCCCCCCATTCTCCCCATCTCCTACCCTTCCCTTCTCTACTCTTTCCCCTCTCTCTCGCTCTCTCTCTCTCCTTTCTCCTTCTCATTATCCCCCCTCTCTCTCTCTTTTACCTTGTCCCTTCTTCTCTCTTTCTCACCCTCTCTCTCTCTCACTCTCTCCCCCTTTGTCCCTCTCTCTCTCCTTCTACCTTTCCCTTCTCTTCTCCCTATTCATCTCTCTCTCTCTTCCCCTTTGTTCCTTCTCACTCTGATCCCCTTCTATCCTCCCTTCTCTCTCTCTCTCCCCTATCTCTCTCTCCCACCTCTCTCTCTCTCCCTTTTTCATTCTCTCTCTTCCCCTCTCTCTCTCTCTCTCTATCTATCTATCTTATCTATCTATCTATCTATCTATTCCCATTTTCCTTTTCACTCTCACTCGCTCTAACCTTCCCTTCTCTCTTTTTCTCCTCTCTTCTCACTCGCTCTCCCTATTTCCTTCTCTCATCTCCCCCTCTCTGTCTCCTACCTTTTCCATCTCTCTCTCTCTCTTCTCACAAAAAAAAATGCGGGGACTCGCAGGAACCATGGGACCCGGATGAGTGAATAGGTTCTGGTAGGGGAGGTGTGTGGATGGAGGAGCATGTTGGAAAGGATGGAACGAGAGATTCGGAGAAAAATTGGAGAGTTTCTGAAAAAATGAGAGAAAGAGCTTCTGTGAAATTGGAAATAAGAGGTTGGAAGGAGACAAAGAATTGAGAGGCACAAGCCGCCGAAACTGCAGTAACCAGGATAAGGGTCCTAGAAGTTGAGATAAATAGGCTGAAGCGAGTTACAGGGGCAGTGAGCCAGAGAAGACAGCATATGAAACTGAGAGGTGCCGAACAGGAAGGAAGGTGTATGGATTATGCTAAGGTTCTATCAGCCTGCAAGAAGGCCTAGGAGTGAAAAGGAAGAACAGCTGGTGTGAAGTGGAGAGGGTGATAGGTCGAATTGCTGAAAGCACACCCATGGCTACCAAGAGCACTGGAAAAATCAAGGGAGATAAAAAATGACCACATACAAGCAGGATCCAGAGTCAAGAGGGTGAGGCCATGGGAGGAGAAAGAGCAAAATTCAGTGTTTATCCATGGGCTTCAGGAGAGAGAGGAAAGGACACACACTGAAGGGTGACACGGAAGATAGAAAGGAGATGAGAAAATCATATGGAAATAGAGTGAAGAATAGATTGGGACGAGATTGTAAATTTTCAGAGAACTTAGGGGGGTAGACTCGAAGGGAGAAGAACGAACCGATCAAGCTGATGTCAGGAACGGAAACAGTGCAGAAGAACAGGATCCTCCAAGATGAAACCACGGTTGAAAATTCTCGGAAGAGTACAAGAGGGTGTTGCTAGACAGAGACAAACACAAACAGAACGAAAAGCAGAGAGGGAGAGGACAAAAGCCGAAAGGAGGTACGAAAGGAGACAAGGATGGAACCAGCAGAGGTCTGTCAGTCTGAAACACGCAAGCAAGGGACAAACACTCACACACAACTATCCACAGAACCCCACAAACTTGTCACACCATCCCAAACACACTTACAATCATACCACAGCTTTCCACCCAACACCGAGCTATAGAATCCCACAGTAAGCTACCGGTCTCCCACCCTCAAACCACAGTGTTGGAAAGGAAATGAAGGTATGGTACACAAACGCTGATGGAAGATAGAACAAAATAAGTGGGAGGGAAGTGGCACGAAGAGTCAAGGGCATCAACCGGACATCATTGACTTCACGAAATCAAGCTTACATGCCAATTTCAATAGGGTTACGATCGCTGAGGAAAGACAGAGGGGAACAGGGTGGGGTGGAGGTGTGCATTGCTGATCCAAACCTATGAGAATCGTTTGTGGTGGAGGAGGAGACAGCGGAGGAAGAAGTGAGTTACATTGGGGAATACTTCACTCTGGAATCGGTCTCAAAGTGGTATAATTAGCTGTGGATGTATCACCCACCACAGAACAGAAGAAGAGGCTAAGGCGCAAGAGTACGACGAGAGCAATTAGAGCCAATGGTTGACACACAGGCTGCAGTGGCCAGCAAGATGGCTCATGCATGCAGGGCAAAGCTCCTGATCATGGGTGACTTTAACCACAAGGAGATCGATTGGGAGAACTTGGAGCCACATGGGGGCCAAGATACATGGAGGGCTAAGATGATGGAGGTGGTACGGGAAAACTTCATGTACCAACACGTAAGGGACACTACAAGAGAGAGAGGAGAGGATGAACCAGCAAGATTGGACTTAGTATTCACCTTGAGTAGTGCAGATATCGAGGACATCACATATGAAAGACCCCTTGGGGGCCAGCAATCATGTGGTTTTAAGCTTCGAATACACAGTAGAGCTACAAGTGGAGGGAGAAGCAGGAAAGTCAGGACGAATGAAGCCAAACTACAAGAAAGGGGACTACACGAGAATGAGAAACTTCATTAACGGGGTTCAGTGGGACAGAGAACTGGCAGGGAAGCCAGTTAATGAGATGATGGAATATGTAGCAACAATGTGCAAGGAGGCTGAGGAGAGGTTTGTATCCAAGGGTAACAGAAATAATGAAAAAGCCAGGATGAGCTCATGGTTCAACCAAAGGTGCAGGGAGGCAAAAACCAAGTGTGCTAGGGAATGGAAGAAATATAGAAGGCAAAGGACCCAGGAGAATAAGGGGAGCAGTCGTAGAGGCAGAAACCAATATGCACAGATAAGAAGGGAGGCCCAAAGACAATATGAAAACGACATAGCAGCGAAAGCCAAATCTGACCCAAAACTGTTATACAGCCACATCAGGAGGAAAACAACAGTCAAGGACCAGGTAATCAGGCTAAGGAAGAAAGGAGGAGAGACAACAAGAAATGACCAAGAAGTAAGTGAGGAACTCAACAAGAGATTTAAAGAAGTGTTCACAGAGGAGACAGAAGGGGCTCCAGAAAGACAGAGAGATTGGGGCACCATCCAAGTGCTGGACACAGTGCACAAAACCGAGGAAGAAGTGAAGAGGCTTCTGAGTGAGTTAGATACCTCAAAGGCAATGGGGCCAGATAACATCTCCCCATGGGTATTGAGAGAGGGAGCAGAGGCGCTATGTGTACCCCTAACAGCAATATTCAATACATCTATCGAAACAGGGAGATTGCCTGAGGCATGGAAGACAGCAAATGTAGTCCCAATCTTTAAAAAAGGAGACAGACATGAAGCACTAAACTACAGACCAGTGTCACTGACATGTTTAGTATACAAAATCATTGAGAAGATTCTCAGGAGAAGAGTGGTGGAACACCTAGAAAGGAATGATCTCATCAACAGCAGCCAACATGGTTTCAGGGACGGGAAATCCTGTGTCACAAACCTACTGGAGTTCTATGACATGGTGACAGCAGTGAGACAAGAGAGAGAGAGAGGGGTGGGTGGATTGCATATTTCTGGACTGCAAGAATGCGTTTGACACAGTTCCACACAAGAGATTAGTGCAAAAACTGGAGGACCAAGCAGGGATAACAGGGAAAGCACCACAATGGATCAAGGAATACTTGTCAGGAAGACAGCAGCGAGTCATGGTACGTGGCGAGGTGTCAGAATGGGCACCTGTGACCAGCGGGGTCCCACAGGGGTCAGTCCTAGGACCAGTGCTGTTTCTGGTATTTGTGAACGACATGACGGAAGGAATAGACTCTGAGGTGTCCCTGTTTGCAGATGACGTGAAGTTGATGAGAAGAATTCACTCGATCGAAGACCAGGCAGAACTACAAAGGGATCTGGACAGGCTGCAGACCTGGTCCAGCAATTGGGTCCAGGAATTCAATCCCACTAAGTGCAAAGTCATGAAGATTGGGGAAGGGTAAAGAAGACCGCAGACGGAGTACAGTCTAGGGGGCCAGAGACTACAAACCTCACTCAAGGAGAAAGATCTTGGGGTGAGTATAACACCAGGCACATCTCCTGAAGCGCACATCAACCAAATAACGGCTGCAGCATATGGGCGCCTGGCAAACCTCAGAACAGCATTCCGACATCTTAATAAGGAATGGTTCAGGACCCTGTACACCGTGTACGTTAGGCCCATATTGGAGTATGCGGCACCAGTTTGGAACCCACACCTAGCCAAGCACGTAAAGAAACTAGAGAAAGTGCAAAGGTTTGCAACAAGACTAGTCCCAGAGCTAAGAGGTATGTCCTACGAGGAGAGGTTAAGGAAAATCAACCTGACGACACTGGACGCGACTTACAAAATTACTGAGAGGAAGTGACAAGGAGGACATAGACAGGGATTGTTCCAGAGACTGGATCAGGCCAACACGGGGACACAGTTGGAAGTGAAGACACAGATGAATCACAGGGATGTTAGGAGTATTTTCTTCAGCCACGAGTAGTCAGGGGAAGTGGGATAGTTTGGTACGCGATGTAGTGGAGGCAGATCCAATACATAGCTTTAAGCAGAGGTACGATAAAGCTCATGGTTAGGGAGAGTGACCTAGTAGCGACCAGTGAAAGAGCGGGGCCAGGAGCTTGGACTGACCCCTGCAACTTCAACTAGGTGAGTACAACTAGGTGAGTACACACACACACACACCCTACACACACACACACACACAACACACACACACACACACACACAAGAAAAAGCACTTTTAAGCTGTAGTAACACATGCAGACACACAACACACACACACACACACCACCCACACACACACACACACACACAGGAATAAGCACTTGTAAGCTGTAGTACACATGCAGACCAACACACAACACACACACACACCACACACACACACACACACACACCACACACACACACACTCACACAAGAAAAAGCTTGTAAGCTGTAGTAGTACACATGCAGGACCACACACACAACACACACACACGACAACAACCACACACGGAAAAAGCACTTGTAAGCTGTAGTACACATGAGACAACCACACACACACAACACCACCACACCACACAAACACACACACACCCACACAACACACACACCACACAGGAAAAAGCACTTGTAAGCTGTAGTACACATGCAGACACACACATACACACCTCACTCCTTCTCTCTCCCTCTCTCACTACCTGTCTCTTTCTCTACCTATCTCTCTACCTATCTCTCTCTACCTATCTCACTCTTTACCTATATCTCTCTCTCCCCTCTCCCATCTCTCCCCTCTAACATCTTTCCCTCTAACACCTCCCCCTCTAAACATCTCTCCCCCTCTCATTATTCTCCCCTCTCCCTTTTCCATCTCTCTCCCCTCCTCCCCTCCTCTTTTCACCCTCTCTTTGCCCTCTCTCGCTCTTGCTCGCTCTGTTCCCCATTTCCCTTCTCACTCTCCCCCTCTCTCCTCTACTTTCCCTTCTCATCTCTCTCAACCTCTTCTCTCTCACTCTCTCTCTCCCCCTTTTTCCCCTTCTTCCCTTCTAACCTTTTTTCCCTTTCTCTCTCTCTCCCCCCTCTCCTCTCCCCCTTTTTCCTTCTCGCTCTCCCCTCTCTTCTCCTTTTACCTTCCTTTTTTTTTTTTTTTTTTTTTACACAGGGTTTGACAAGGTTAAGGATCCCTAGCTTTATTTACAGCTATATTACAGGTTAAGGATTCCTAACTTTATTGGCAAGCTAAGAGCTTGAAAGCATTTTTATTGTTATGAGACATACAAGTGTCTCTCTCTCTCTCTCTCTCTCTCTCTCTCTCTCTCTCTCTCTCTCTCTCTCTCTCTCTCTCTCTCTCTCTCTCTCTCTCTCTCTCTATCTATCTATCTATCTATCAATCTATCTCTTCCCCATTTTCCTTTCTCATTCTCCCCATCTCCTACCCTTCCCTTCTCTCTCTTTCCCCCTCTCTCTCGCTCTCTCTCTCTCCCTTTCCCTTCTCACTATCCCCCCTCTCTCTCTTTCTACCTTTCCCTTTCTCTCTCTCTTTCTCACCCTCTTCTCTCTCACTCTCTCCCCCTTTTTCCCTCTAACTTCTCCTACTTTCCCTTCTCTCTCACTATGTCCTGTTCTCTCTCTTCTTCCCCATTTTCCCTTCTCACTCTTCCCCTCTCCCTATCCTTCCCTTCTCTCTCTCTCTCCCCTCTCTCTCTCACTCTCTCTCTCTCCCCTTTTTCCTTCTCCCTCTCTCCTCTCTCTCTCTCTATCTATCTATCTATTATCTATCTATCTATCTATCTATTCACCAATTTTTCCCTTCTCACTCTCCCCCTCTCTACCCTTCCCTTCTCTCTCTTTTCTCCTCTCTCTACTCTCTCCATTTTTCCCTTCTCACTCTCCCCTCTCTCTCTCCTAACTTCCCATCTCTCTCTCTCTCACTAAAAAAAATGGTCGGGGCTGCAGAACCAGGGATAGATGAGAATGGTTCTGGTGGGAGGTGTGCTGGAGGAGCAGTGGAAAAGGATGGACAGGAGTTGTGAGCAGAAAAATTAGGAGAGCTTTCTGAAAAAATGGAGAAAGGAGCTCTCTGTGAAATTTGGAAAAGAGTTTGGAAAAGGAGACAAAGAATTGAGAGGCACAAGCCGAAACTGCAGTAACCAGGAATAAGGGTCCTAGAAGTTGAGATAAATAGGCTTGAAGCGAGTTACAGGGCAGGCAGTGACCAGAGAAGACAGCATATGAAAACTGAGAGGCCGCAACAGGAAGGAAGGAGGATATGAATTATGCTAAGGTTATATCAGCCTGCCAAGAAGGCTCTAGGAGTGAAAGGGAAAAAAGACAGTGGATGTGAAGATGGAGAGGGTGATAGGTCGAATGCTGAAGCACAACCATGCTACAAGAGCCACTGAAAAAAAAAAAAAAAAAATTTTCCCAAAGGGAGAAAATGACCACATCAAAGCAGGATCCAGGAGTCACAGAGGGTGAGGCAATGGGAGGAGGAAAAGAGCAAAATCAGTGTTTATCCATGGGCTTCAGGAGAGAGAGGAAAGGACAACACATGAAGGTGACAGTGAAGACAAGGCACGGAGCTTGAGAAAATCATCATGGAAATGGTGAAGGAAGAAGATGGACGTGATTGTAAATTTTCAGAGAATAGTGGGGTTTACTCGAAGGGGATAAACGACCGATCAAGCTGATTATCAGGACGGAAACAGTGCAGCAGAACCCCCAAGGGATCCTCAAGAGAAACCACGGTTGAAATACTCGGAAGAGTACAAGAGGGTGTTGCTAGACAGAGACAAAACACAAACAGAACGGACAAGCAGCTGGAGGGAGAGGACAAAAAGCGAAAGGAGGTACGAAGAAAGGAGACAAGGATGGAACCAGCAGAGGTCAGTCAGAGCAGAACACAGCAGCAAAGGGCAAACACACCAAACTACCACAGACCCCACAACCTGTCACACCATCCCAAAACACACACTACAAATCATACACAGCTTCCACCCAACACCGAGATAAGATACACAGTAAGCTATCCGGTCTCCCACCCTCAAACCACGTGTTGGAAAGGAAACTGAAGTGTATGGTACACAAACGCTGATGGATTAAAACAAATAAGTGGGAGGAGTGGCGCGAAAGAGTCAAAGGAGGCATCCACCGGACATCATTAGCTCTCACAGAAATCAAGCTTACATGCCATCTTTCAATGGGGTTTACCTGATCCTGAGAAAAGACAGAGGGGAACAGGGGGGGTGGAGGAGTGGCATTGCTGATCAAAAACCTATGGAATTTTGATGAGTGGAGAGAGGAGACAGCGGAGCAAGAAGTGATTACAAAGCGGGAATACTTCACTCTGGAGGGTCCCAAGTGGTAATAGCAGTGATGTATAACCCACCACAGAACAGAAGGAGGCTAGGCTAGAGTACGACGAGAGCAATAGAGCAATGGTGACACACAGGCGCAGTGGCCCAGAAGAGCTCATGCATGCAGGGCTCAAAGCTCTGATCATGGTGACTTTAACCACAAGGAGATCGATTGGGAGAACTTGAGCCACATGGGGGCCAAGAACAGGGGGCTAAGATGATGGGGGTGGTAGGGAAAAATTTCATGTACCAACACTAAGGGCCCACTAAAAAGGAGAGAGGGGGGAGAACAGCAAGATGGCTTGTTTTCCCCTTGATGTGCAAAAATTCGAGGACACACTATGAAAGACCCCTGGGGGCCACAACAGGGGTTTTAAAAGCTTCGAATACCTAACACAAGGGAGGGAAAAAGCAGGAAACGGGACAATAACCAAACTACAAAAAAGGGGGACTACACAGAATGAAAAAACTTCAAAACGGGGCCCCGGGGACAAGAACTGGCGGGAAAGCCAAAAATTAAAAAAAATGGAATATGTACAACAAGGAAAGGGAGGCGGGGAGATTTTGTATCCGGGGTAACAAAAATAATGAAAAAGCCAGGATGAGCTCATGGTTAAACCCAAAAGGGTGCAGGGGGGCAAAAACCCAAATGTGCTAGAATGGAAGAAATAAAAACAAAGGACCCGGAAATAGGGGAGCAGTCGTAAGGCAAAAACCCAAATATGCACAGATAAAAGGGGAGGCCCAAAGAAAATTTGAAAACGACATAGCCGAAAGCCAAATCGACCCAAAACTGTTAAAGGGCCCCACATCGGGAGGAAAAAAAACAGTCAAGGACCGAAAACAGGCAAGGGAAAAAAGGAGGAAGACAACAAAAATGCCCAAAATAAGTGGGGAACTCAACAAAATTTAAAGAATGTTCACAAGGAGACAGAAGGGCTCCAAAAGACAGAGAGATGGGGCACACCCCCAAAGGCTGGACACTGCAAAAAACCGGGGAAGAAGTAAGAGGCTTCGGTGATTAGATACCTCAAAGCAAGGGGGCCAGATAACACCCCCCGGGGTATGAGAAAGGGAGCAAGGCGCATGTTACCCCTAACGCAATTTTCAATACACATCAAAACGGAGATGCCGAGGCAGGAAGACGCAAATTATCCCATCTTTAAAAAGGAGCAACATGAAGCACTAAACACAGACCATGTCACTGACATGTTTATAAAAAATCATTGAGAAGATTCTCAGAGAAGAGGGGAACCCGGGGGAAACCATAAACAGCACCAACATGGTTTCGGGGACGGGAAATCCTGTGCCCCCAAAAACCTACTGGATTCTATGACAGGTGACAGCAGTGAGACAAAGAGAGAGAGGGGGGTGGGTGGATTGCAATTTTTGACTGAAAAGAATGCTTTGACACAGTTCCACACAAAATAGTGCAAAAACTGAGGACCAAGCAGGGATAACAGGGAAAGCACACAAGGGATCAAGGAAAACTGTCGGGAAACAGCAGCGAGTCGGACGGGGCGAGGTGTCAGAAGGGGGCACCGTGACCAGCGGGTCCCACAGGGCGCCCTAGCCAGGCTGTTTCTGGTTTTTGTGAACGACATAGGGAAAGGGAATGACTCTGAGTGTCCCTTTTTTGCAGATGACGTGAATTTTGATGAGAAAATTCACTCGATCGAAACCAGGCAGAACTCAAAGGGATTGGACGGGCTCAAACCGGGCCAAAATTTGGGTCCGGAATTCAATCCACTAAGTGCAAATCATGAAGTTTGGGGGGGGGAAAAAGAAACCCAGACGAGTACAGCTAGGGGCCAAGACACAAACCTCACTCAAGGAAAAGATCGGGGTGAGTATAACACCAGCACATCCCCTGGCGCACATAAACCAAAATAAGGGCTCAGCATAGGCCCGAAAACCTCAGAACAGCTTTCCGACATTTTAAAATAAGAAGGGTTCAGGCCCCTGTAAAACCGTTACGTTAGGCCCATAGGGAGTATGCGGCCCATTTTTGGAACCCCAACCTAGCCAAGACTAAAGAAACTAGGAAAAGTGCAAAGGTTTGCAACAAGACTACCCCCAGAGCTAAGAGGATTCCACGAGGAAGGTTAAGGGGAAAATAAACCGACACACGGAGGGCGGGAAAAGGGGGACATGAAACGACAACAAAAACTAAAGGGGAAATTTTGACAAGTGGACAAAGACAGGATGTTCCGAGTTTGGACACAGAAAAAAAGGGGGAACACAGTTGGAAGTTGAAGACACAGTAAAAAGGGGGAGTTGGGAAGTATTTCTCAGCCACGGAGGGGGTCAAAGTGGAATAGTTGGGAAGGGATGAGGGGGAGGCGGATCCAACAAGCTTTAACAGAGGACATAAAGCCCACGGTTCGGGATGGGGGGGACCTAGTAGCGGCATGAAGAGGCGGGTAGGGGGCTCGGACTCGACCCTGCAACCCAACTAGGTGAGTACAACAGGAAGTACACACCACAAAACCCACACACACCACAACCACACACACATTTCCTTTGAATTTTAAAAAGGTTCTCGAAAAAAAACCACACAAGAGACAATTTGGGAAAAAGCTAGAGGACAGGCTGGAAAGAAGAAAAGTCTGAAAGGGATTGGGGAAACCTACAGGAAAGAAAACTATTTGGAAAGAGACAAAGGTGCTTTTCGAGGGGGGTTTCCCCAAAAGGGGCTCATCCTATTCCGTGGCTCTTTCTTGTGTAATGAATATACAGAACGGATATCAAGTTCCCGTTCGCAGACAGTGAACTAACGAGGAGAATACAAGGGGCAAAGATGAGGAAATCTAAGTGGTATCGGACACTGTAAGCCTATCCGTCAAATGCCCCTGGTTTTTAACCACACCCTTTGAAAAGTTAAAAATTTTGGGAAGGACAAAGGAAACCGACACGGAGAATAGGCCAAAAGTCAAGCAAAAAGATTTTGGGGTGAACCTAAAACAGCACACTTGAGGTGCACAACAAAAATCATTGCTGCAGCATTCGGGGGCGCTTAAAATAGCGCTCGACATTATATAAAAGGATCATTCTGACACTCTACACCGTGTACACAACCCATATTGAATATCACACAATATGAACTCACCCTGGTCAAATACATCAAGAAATTCAAAAGTACAGGGGTTTTAACAACAAGACACCCCAGGGCTAAAGGGGTTTTTGTCCTACGAGGGGGGTTTTAGGGGAACTCAACCTAAAACATGGGGGACAGAAGGGGTAGGGGATGCATATATCAACAAAAAATACTGAAAAATTTGAAAAGGGTGGAAAAAGGGACAGAAAAAAAGAAAATTGCCAAAACAAAGGGCACAATTGGAATTAAAAAACCAAGATCACGGGACGTTAAAAGTGTTTCCCCCTTCATCATACAATTGTCAAAAGCAAAGGATCATGAGATGTTTAAATGGGGGTAGAAACCATACATACTTTAAAAAAAGGGGAATGATAAATTTTACAACCAGGACAAAGGGCCTTTTAACCCGGGTTTAAAGGGGGAGAAAAAAAACCGTAAAAAAGTTTAGACTTATATTTCCCTTTCACCAATTTAAACACAATTTTAACCAATTAATGATAAATATAGTGCACCCAGGGTAACAAGGCAAAATAGAAGCCAAAAGAAGCAGACCGGCTTCAACCACCTGAAAGGGGAAAAAAGGGGCAACAGGAGAGCGGTACCACAAACCTCTGGGTTTTGCCACCCACCCTTTTTGCTAGAACCTGGTCAAGTTGACGAGGGGGCCCCACATCAACCTTAGCAACCGGGTTGCGGGTTTGGGGGGAGATAACCTGTAAAAGGGTGTGTCCATGCGCCGAAAAAAAGGTTACGTACCTTGCATGCCACACCCCCACCCCCGAGAAGGCCAGGTTAGGCCCACCTCCCAGTGGAACCGGCCGCCAGGCCAAAAAAATTTGGGACCGCCTATCCTCTCCACCATCCAAAACCTTAGATAAGCCAGCTTTCCTAGTGACCAAAAGCCAAACCCAAAACTCAGAGTGAGACAGCACAATAGGCCAACATAGCCAAGAACAAGCGGAGGGTACCCGTACCCCCACAAAAAAAACCCCCACTCAGGGAAAAAAAAAGAGCTTAAAAGGGGTTACCACAAATACATCCAAAACCTAAAAAAAAATAAACTAACCTGACAAAGAGTCTGCCAACAATTTTTTTCCCGGCAAAATAATTAATTTTATATTTAGGGCTGCACCCCTGAGGCCAACGCATAAGCCGGGTTTGTGATTTTTCATGGCGGGAGATAACTAACGGGTTGTGATCACTGTAACTGTGACCACCTGCAAAGTCTGGCCCACTAAACATCGAAATCTCCAAACCTTTACCACCGAGGTTTTCTTTTCAATGGTAAGTAAGCTCCTGATGGGCGGGAACTTAGCTGAAAAGTATGCTTTGGCTGACCCTTTTTCCCGATTGTAATAAAACCCCCCCAAACCCCCCAACTCACAAGCCCAACCGTAAAAAAAAGGGTTTTGGAAAGTCTGGAGACGGGAGAAGGGGTGAGAGCAAATAATCTTTTGCTTTATTAAAAGCAGTTTACAAACGACGCCCAATTAAAGGAACTTTTGCCGGTAAAGAGTAAGGGGGGCTACAATACGAGAAATTCTTACAAATCTTCGAAAACCATCACCTGGGAAAACGTAAGATTTTCCTATCATGAGGAACGGGATAATTTTTAATCGAAAGAACTTTACAAGTTTAGGTGCAACATACCACTACCTACTTTCATGGCCTAGAAAAAGTGACAGGGCCCTGGCCAAAGGAAATTTAGATAAATTAACTTTAATTGGGAATTTTTAAAGGTCTCAAACAGGCTTTAAGTCTAAGAGGTGTTTATCCCAAATACAGCACCACAACAATATCATCTTTGGTTGCGCCGTGCCTTCAAGTCCTTTTAAAACCTGATGGACGATTTCGGAAGAAGAGGGGGAATTTTCATTCCGAAGGGGTAACGTATACTGATAATACCTCCTGGAATTACGAAGCAGAGATTTTTCCCTTTGCCTTATCTTCAAAGGAAAATGAAGTAACCTTAAGGGAAACTAATTTGACACAAAAATCCTTCCCACAAAGTCAAATTACGTCATCCAACGAGAAGAGGTAAAACATCTTTTTTGACCCGTTCCTTTTAAAGGTACTGTGCACATACAAACCCCCATCACCTTTTTTTACTAATGCCGGGGAAGCCCCTGGACTAATATCCTCCACTAAACATTTCAACAAGAATCACTCCTGCGAATAGCCTTTGCTTTCAGAACTCTGTGGGGGGGAGTTTTTAAATTTGGTTTAGATTTTCCCACATCTACATCAGGTAAACCCAACGTACATTTTTCGGCACATCCGAAAAAATATTAGGGTATGACTGAGAAGCTCAGTTAAATTGGTTGCTGTTTTCAATAACCTCCATTAACGGGCTAGGATCCTTGAGGAGGACAGAATTGAAAGTTATATTAATTTCAGAGATGAGTCAAAGATCAAGTCGTCTCAAAAGGAAGGGCAGAGTCATTACTGGGACTTACTGGTATAAAAGGCCTTTATTAATTAGGGTAAGTTTTTTGTTTTTGGTCTTACATGGGAGCTACCACAAATTTTAAAAAACGATAACACTTTCTATCTGCATAGTCCCGTAAATCTACTTTCAAGGGGTTGGGCCCGGGATAGGGCCTGCACCAACACCTTGTCTCCCGATGGGAAAGGGGCGGGAAATTTGCACTTTTTCTACCTCTGTTTTTTATCTTTTCTTTGAGCTATCTTTAGGTTTTGCCGTGGGGTAACTCACGTGCCACCTGCAACCTTGAAGACGGGTTTTAGAGTCGGCTTACGTCTTCTCCCATCCCCTCCTTCTTTTGGCCCCGAAGAGGACCTCGTCATTGTCCAAAGATCACTCAAACGGACTATACCCTTTAACTCTTGCACCGTTTCCGTACTGAGAACAGCAACAAAGGAGAATCTCCCCCAACCGGGAAAATGCAGCAAAAACTTTCATCATTTTTTAATGTTTGGGGGGAATCTTTTTCCCAAGGCGCCTTGGGACTGGGGTGATAGCAGGATAAGTGTGAATTAAACCCTAACCTATTTAATACTTTTCCCCAAAGCTTTGGCAGAAGTTAGTACCTTTATTCACTTTGATATTTTGTGCCAAAACAAGAAAAGAAATTTTTTAAACCTTTTAAAACTTTAGTATTATACTACGCATTGGGATCGCTTCAGGGTATCTGGTTACTTATCCCTAATTTAAAAAAAATACTGTTTCCAGACTTTTACTTGGTAGTGGACCTAAAAACCCAACTATAAAAATCTGCAAAAGGGGTTCCCATCACAGTAGGGTTTGGGGAGGGCAGGTTTTAAAGGAATGTCCCGGTTTTCCCCAAATTGCTGACATTCTCGGCAACACCCAATATGATTCTTCACATCTTTCTTTTAATTTTTTCCCCTAAAATTTTTTTGTGTTCTATACAAGTTTTTTGTAATTCCTAAGTGACCTCCTAATGACGTATTTTGACTATATTTTTTATCTGAGGTCCATACTTTTGGGTTTGAACCACTAACCTGTCGTATAAATTTCCGGCCCCCTATCCCTTTTCCAGTCTCAGTGAAACCAAATAATCATTTTTAAAATTCATACTTACTGATGGGCCCAAAAGGATTTTACCCCTGGCTGCCTGAAAAGCGAATTTTAAAAAGGGTCCTTTCGTTTTTTCCCCCGGAAAGGGCATCCCCCGGGCATGGGAAAAAAGACACTGCAATCCGCAAACCCGGGAATAGGGAAAGGGTTGATCGGGGTCTTTCACTTGATTTTTTTCGAGCCTCCGGGCCCGGGGTCTCATAAAACAAATGGCATTCCGAGATCGGGGTCTCCAAGGAAGTCAAAAAATTCTCCCAGACAACCCTTGGGGGTGTTGCCCGATTAAAGGCCAACACGGGGAACATTAATCATATATTCCCAAAAACGAAGTAACATATAATGTTAAAAACCCATAATAACATGGCTTTTTCATGGGAAATCCTTTTTTGACACCTACAGTCAATACCCCCGTGTAAAATTTTCACGTACATAAATTTTATCAAAGGAAAAGAATATATAGCTCCTCCAAGGTTTTCCCAAAAAAACTGAAATTCAAAGGGAATATTCCTGAAAGGGGTAATATCCTTTCTCTGACAAAGGGGCAATAGCTCCTACTCTAAAGGGTTTTTCTTTTTGTTGGGTTTTGAGTTTTTTCCCGAAGGAAATAAACTTTCCAATAAAAAGGGGCCAAAAACCTTTTTTTTACTTCTCTAGGGACAGTTTTACTAGGGGAAATTTAAAATTTTCCCGATGGGTTTAGGGTTTTTTTTGGGGGGATTGGAACAGGACCTACTTTTTTACAAACCGAAACAGACGACGGGTTTCCCCTTTTCTCCCAAGACGTTGCAAGGGTGTCGTTCGGCTGGTTTCCCCTTGGGTTTGTTGTCAATGCCCATAAGTATTTGCCTCTCCCCAGGGGGACCATATGTTGAGAACGGGCCCACCCGGTGACTTGGTTGGGTGACTAGACGCTCTCCCTCCGGCTGGCACTTTATTTTCCAATGTTGCGATCCTTTCTCACGCCAGCTGTTGAAAAGGAAAACGGACCCCCGACAAGGAGGGGCGTTTTTTAAGTACAGCCAACCTGGCCGCCTCCAATGCGTGGTTAAGTCCGATCCCAGAAAAACACAACCTCTGGTCCCACAACTCCCAGGTTATCAATCAGAATAAGCTGCACCACTCCTCAAAATTAGAGACACCCCTCCTTTTAAACCCGCGGGAAAACTTTGGTTTGCTGCCACAAAATCCACCAGGGATTGACCAAACTGCCGCCGTTTTAATTTGAAGGTCTTTCATATTTAGCGGATACATTTATCTCCCCAAAACTGTGGTCTTCACACTTGAAATCAGAGAATTCAGGTCAGTTAATACCCACGTAAATTCCCGGCCTTACCCAATAATGCGATGAACCAAAGCTGCCAGTGCGTCCGGCCACCCCAAGCTCGACCTGATTTTCGAAGCTTTCGAAAAATTGCCTGGTTCACCTCATTTAAGCGGGGGAAAAGCTGTACTGCTTTTTGTAAACTAAATCGTTTACAGAATGCGAAAAACTGCCTCCTTTTTTCTTTCCTAACAAAATTTTTCCCTTGCGAATGCTCTCTGTTCCCCAGTTTGCTCCAGCGGATTTTTGCCAGCTCAAGGCCAACACGCTGATTTACCTCGAGACAACCCAGCGCACCATACTGACCATTTTCTCCCTAGGTTATCATCTTTCCCCGCGGGAAAATAAGATTTTTTTTCCCCAGCTCCCCGTAGGGAGAGTTTGAGTGCCTCTCTTCTTCAATAAGTTTGTCAGCAATAAGGGAAAGCAGTTTCGCAGCTGTGAGAGGGCGTTTTTAGGGGAAAGCCAAAGGAACGAGCATTTGCCAACAACGCTGTAGGGCAATTTGGTAGGTTAGCAAAGTATACCGACACCAGGCGCGACTCGTCAGGTGGCAAAGTATTTCCCATGCACAGTACGAATACCCCAACGTAACACGTTAATTTGCAAACACCTTGCATGCACAGTAATTGCAGAATACCATACAACAAACCGACTGCACACCCAAAATTTACCGTAGCGAAGCGAGCACACTGAACAAGCTATACGACTGTTAACGATCACACATAGCAAGGTGTCTAAGCAACTACACGCAAAAATTTTTAAAACAAGCGAAACGCAAGCTACACAATGTTTTTCCCGCACAAGCTTTACCCCAAGCTCAACCCTTTCTCTAAGTCCCCCTCTCGGACAGGGACCCATATTACAACCTAGGATTTAAAAAGGCCTGTTTTTCCCAGGTGTAATGGGGGCAAAAAAAACAGTAGAAAAAATTTTTGACTTATATTATCCTTCACCAATTTTGAACAGCAATATGACACTATGTACAGTGATAAAAATGCACCCACGGGAACAAGGCAGAAAAGAACCACAAATACAGACCTGCTTCAACCACTCTAAATGGGAAGACAAGGGAACAGGAAGCGGTTTTCCCCATAACCCTGCGTTGCCAATCCCACCTTCTATTTGGGTAGAACCTGGTCACTAGTTGAAAGAGGGGCCCCATCATCAAAATCTTAGCAACCTGGTTTGCTGTTGGGGGGAATAACCCGTAAATGAGGGGGGGTTCCATGCGCCGAATAAAGGGTTTGACTCTTTTGCATGCCAATAAAACCATGGGGCAGGGAGACAGTGGGCCTAAAACGACCCGTGAAGAGGCGGGGGCCCGAGCTATGAAAACGCCCCTCAACCACAATTGGGCAAGTACAACACACAACACCACACACACACATTTAACTTAGACAGGTTTTTAGGTAGACGCAAAAATTTTTTGAAAATAAGTTTTCATACTCCCCTTAGGTAATCACTAAAGAGTGTTTTAGCATTTTAAAAGTACAGGGGATTTCACCGAAGAGTGCACCTGACGAGTGCACCAAGAGCACCTGACACCAGATGGGGAGAACATTATTTTTGAAGATATTTTTTGCAACTTTTTTCATCACATCAAATTTCATATCCAGTAAAAAATTCACTGCGCATCAGCTTCCTCTTACTCTTCCCTTTAATTTTTTTCAACCCCCTTTTTTCCCGCAACCCCCTACACTCTCTCAAATACTCTCCACTAAATTTGCACTCTTTTTTTTGTAACAGGGGACGTAATCTA